>JACEVL010000855.1:0-462500 GCA_020284085.1 Aporrectodea caliginosa | reverse complement strand
CTTGTCTTCGAAAGCCGCTTTATTCCTCTCAATGATGGCGAAGATTAATGGTTCTTGCGATCGCAGAGACCCCCGTCTTAAGAGGAGGCGGAATTTCTACCAACTTGTGCTTTTCTCGGCTGGCTTGGATGCGCTGGAGGCAGCTTGCGCCGTGGCGGTAATTGCCAACATCTGGCGCCTGAAGAGCTGGATGCTTGCATTGGCGGAGGAGGTTGTTTGCCGAGTCGTTGACATAGTTTGCTTAGCAACGGGACTTGGAGGATGATTCCCCTAGAAACCGCATCTGCGCTCCATGAGTGAAAGGTGACTGGTCGGCTGACAGGCAATGGGACGCGGGACAGGCATGGAGACGGACAAGTAGGTAGAGAGACGGACAAGTGTTATGTCTCCCTTAAATCAAGGGCAGAGATGAAGATGTAGATGTCATTCTAAATCTGAGAGATAGATCTTGCAGACACCACGAAACAGACACATGTGGCCAGTAACAGGTACAAGGGCATGCACAAGAGGACAAAGACAACTCAAGTGGACAAAAATAGCTATAGCTAAATTTATGGTAAACATTGACATGAAAGCAAAAGGAGCCTCGATAAACAGAAAATATCTTCTGCAGAATCTCTCCTACTCACGGCTGCCATCTTTTCCCCTTCCGTTTAAAGTACGTTTCTCAGATCTCTTGACAGAAGAGGCAGAAGAAACGTAAACAAAACTAGGACGTGGAGACAGACAGACGGACAAAAACGGTCAAGGTCTATGATCACTTGTGAATGCAGCCATGCGCAGGCAAACAGACGGACGGAGAGACGGACGTCCGTTTCAGGTAAAATAAAAGCATCCAAAGTAAATTGAGTAATAGTGTCAGATCAGAGAAAAGCAAGGTAAGTTAAAGTTAGGTAATGTAATGTAAAGTCTAATGCTAGAAATGGAAAGATGAGATCATCATTTTTCAGCTAAGATTACAATCAAGTCATGTATGAATTGTTGTGGGAACTATAGACAGGACCAGTTTCTAATTGTTTTACTCTGTTCCAAGGTATGGTATGAAGGTAAGGGAGCTAACCAGTGTAAGGTATGTTTCAACGACCTTCCGCAGTTGTCAATCGATCGGGCTTCGAACCATTGCCTCGCCTGGTTTGTAGAATAGCGCTAACTCAATAAACGATAAACATCAGTTGCTTCTCGTCTGCACATGACACAATAATTACAAAGTAAACGAACAGTTGGGCGGGCAGGTTAGAACGGATCGCTCCTTCTAGGTCGTCTTTTCCCAGTTAATCCTCTCTAAAAGACAACACGATGCAGTCGCCTTTTCCGTCCGAGAGATATACAGACAGTCAGATAGGCTTACACAGTCAGACAGACAGACAGATAGGCAGACAGACATAAAGACATCTATATTGACAGGCAGAAAGACAGACAGATAGATAGACAGACATAGACGGACATAAAAACAGTCAGATGATAGACCAGACATGCAGACGGACAGATAAATGGACAAACAGACATTTAGACATGCAGATAGACAGGCAGACAGACAGGCAGGCAGACAAACACATAGATATACATACATACATAGACCGTCAATCTGTTAATCCATGCACGGATTAGCCGTTGATATAACCGAAGGTCGCCCGTCTGTTTCGCTCTCTGTGACCCTTTTTCCTGAACAGGACGTGAGACGAGTCTAAACGAAAATCTTCCATCAGAGCAACGTCGTGATGAATTTGTTCGGCCTTCGAGCGCATGGGTCGTAAGTCAATGTGCAACGGCAATGAAGCGGTAATTAGAAGGATTCGTGAGACTATAATTATATATATAGGACGAATCAGCAACTGAGAATGATCCATGAAGCTCTGATAATATCAGAGCTTCATATTATGAGACGGGAACGGTTCCGCGACAACTCGTCGAACGACATTTCGTATAACGACACTTCGTCTACGACAATTCGTCTAACGACATTTCGTCTACTAGTGTATACCTGTATCCATTACGGCTAATCAACAGAGGCCGCTTTCTTATAGTTTCACTAGAACGTGCTATATATTCTCAGGAATCCAGCTTCTAATTACTGACAAGATTATTTTCATCAATCCAGCTTCTGTTGAATGGAAACCTATTTTCATCCATGCATCCAGGTTGATTTCCAGCTTATTTTTACGTGAAAAATTATTTCGATCAATTCAGCTTCTATTTCAACACAGGAATGTTTTCATCAATCCCACTACCATTTCGGGAAACAGTTTTTCATCAATCCAGCTTCCATTTTAAAGTGACAATATCAAATAACTTAGTAGACGAAATGTCGTTCGACGAAAGTCGCTCGACGAAGTGTCGTAGTCTATTTCGTCGAGCGACAATTCGTCGTTTCGTGAGATCTATCGACTCGTAGACGAAATGTCGTTCGACGAGTTGTCGTGACACCGACGGGAACGTATCAAGGTTGACGAGACGGTAATGATTCCTTCAAGGAGAATGATTCAGATAATGAGGAAATGTACTAAAAGAATTCATATGCATTCATTATGCGTGTCATTGTTTAAGTAATGTCTTAATCTTAATACAGATGTTAAAAGGTGCAATTTTTTAATGTGAGTTGGAAATGTTTCTTGTACAGTCAATGGAAGGATTTCTGAAGAAAAACAACGGACGGAAAGAGTTAGAAATTAATAGGTATGGGAACAGAGACAGAGACAGAGAAAGAGGAAACAGGTGAAATAGAGAAACAGACAGACAGCAAGACAGACAGACAGACAGTGCATGAACAGCTTTGTTGCATCAAATGGCTGATGTAGGCCTAGATGATGATAGAAATATCGAGCGATTGACGTGACTGGAATACATTACCAGACTCAGTGCAATTATCACTCAGTTCATTATAATTAGCGTTGCTAATGATGATTCGGCGCATTGACAAAGGGTTGGTCAAGAAAGAGTCAAGCGATGGTCATGCTTTCCATAAGTAGGCCTACATCAAAACCAGGACCATCGATTTTCGGCAAAAATATAACATCATGTATACCAAACTATTAACGATATATAATTGATAAACGGCTTTGATGTGTACTGTGTGCTATTGGTTTATTGCGTGCGTTCGTGCGTTCATGTATCTCTAACATGCATAAGGCTTTAGGATTGGGATTTTAATGATCGGCCTTTCCTATAGGGATGTTCCATAGTCTCCCAAAGGAAGACGCTTTTATAGATAATATAGAAACATCCATATGTCATAACGCATAAGATGGCTTATTTCTGAGATCGTAACGTCTTCTATGCAATAAGGGAGCTAAAATGGTGAGACCCAGTTCCGATGGACCGCGATGTTCAAAGATGTCTCTATAGACACCAGAACCCAAAGGTCTGACGGATTGAGGATATACGCGTGTGATTTTCATTGGAAACTTGTATAATAGGCCTATACATAAGCTGTGCATAGATAATCTAATTTTAAACCTTGTATAGCTCCAGTATAATAATGGCGTCAATCGACGACAATTTTATATTGGTGTTGCAATCTCATACAGTAGTGTAGAGTAATAATCTATTTACCAATGTATTATTTGTATGCAATAGGCAATATATCTATAATATATATATATATATATATATATAGCAATTTATAGCATTCTATATATATATTATATAGGTCTATATGTTGCTATAGATGACTGCTTTGACAACTACAAATTCACCTTTCAAAGGTGCTTTTATCGTGATTTGTTGAATACGATTCAATTTATAAAAATCTTTTAAAAGATAATAATCGTTAGACCTAAAGAAAATGTGATAGCTATCCAGACTCCAGTTTGTCTACTCTTTATAAGTGACCAAAGAAGGATGATTTCAATTTCAAGAGCAAAACCAAATGTACACTTTCGTACAAGTAGCCTAGGCCTGGCCTACTATAAATCGTCTACAGCGGTTGGTCGAAACAAGCGTATACAACAGGAAACAAAAGCATTATAAATTAATAGGTTGTTCTGATGGAAGGTGCAATGCTATATTTGCGTCCTGTTACAATTTATACCCTCATTAGCCGCAATAGACCATCAGCCATCAATCACAGCTGCTCCAAACCTTCAGCCTCTGACCTCAGAGAAAGAATTCAAAGATGATCCTGTACTGTCCTGGAGTTCTTTGAGGATATCTCTAAAGATAAGCGTAGTACACACGCCTACACACACAAGCACACACACAAGCACACACACACGCTTATATAATGTGTGTTATATATATATTGTAAATTTAATAGTGCGCATGCAGAAGCGGAAGTAGGAATTCGGTAATTAGCTAATCTATAATGTATGTTATTTGCATATTTGCATACAATTATATTATTGTTGTCCGCCCGCGCATGAAACCGAACAAAGCCTCCGGACTGGATTTGTTTGTCTCAGGGCTAAACACGGACAATAGGGGTGATAATCGGCTTTGACTCCAGTTCCATTCCGTGTACCTCGGACTGCAGTTTATACACGGCCGATCAAACTAGGTACCGTACATCGTTGCCATGGGAGCGCTGGTCCAGTAGTATGTTGATGACGTACAAAAGTACTAAACAAGTCATTCGTCAGACACATTTGCTACACAAAAGGGCCATTGTGAAGGAAGTAGAGAGTTAAGCTTAGATGTCTTCATAATCAGCTGTTGCTGAATCCAACAAGGACGAAGCGATTTCGTTGGTCCGATGTTGTCAAAAGTTGATGAGGAATCGATTATATATAGCGATTCCATGACTGGACTGGAATCATGTGTGTCGGTAAGCATGCATGCAATCATGTATTAGTAAGCACGTTATCATGTATTCGCATGTATGTAATCATGCATTCGTATATGTTTGTAATCATGTATTCGTTTGTACGTAATTCTGTGTTCGTAAGTATGCATTCGTATGTTTTTTAATCATGTATATTTTTGGTATGTCTGAAATCATGTATTCTTCGTCCGCAACCTGGGCATGATTTTGAACGAAGACCTGTCAATGACAGAAACGAGTCGCGCGGCTTTAATTCAGCGCTGCAGTGATGCTCGTTCGCTCATTTATCTAGATGCGCTTCAATGTTTGCAATTTTATCCTTGCCGCTCTGCCTGCCTATATAATAAGTTCCAGTTCCTAGATCCAGTCCATCTTTAACTATGCTATTCGAGAAGGAACGATATATATACGCGAGAGAAGCTACAATGGCCTTCTGTTGCAGAGCACAATGCATTCAAGATGGACCGTGCTTAAGTTGTAAGTACTGCCCCTGCATACGTTAGGGAGGTCTATGTTTCAGTCTCGAGTCAGCTGTGTCGGCTATCGTTACGTTTCATATTTACTTACATGTAACGTTACTGGTATGTTGTGCATGCTGATGTATTTGAGAATTTCTATATATCTCAAAGGCCACCTATGCGGCGCTAACAACTTTCACAGCTGCAGTTGGCTGTAAATGAAGAGAATCTGTTTCTTTGCCTGAACATTATATTAATTACAGAGGGGTCTGAGAACATTTCTCTCTTTCTACTCCTCAATATGCCATTTGTTCTTCGTCCCCTCGCTATTTTCCTCCCTTTCCATTTGTAATGTCTCTGCGTTAACTCACTTGAGAATTCATGCCTAACTCTTACATTATTAGGTTGAGTGTACTTGTTGCACTTAGCAACTATGATCGGTTAAGCATCTCTGCTTAATGTGACCCTCTAATATTAAGCATTCTGGATATAAGAAATGAGACAAGTTTGTTTTTACATGATTTACAACAAAACATACAAATAATGAATTAAGTCCACTTGACTTGACAAATGAAACAAAACATACTAACAAATTCTAACGAAGACATCGCTATTAGACACTTGTGCTTTTCTACACATTTTCAAAATCCATTGTTTTTCAGAGCCACGAGACCGTAACCATAGAGAGATGGGTAGTTAATTAATTAGAAACAAGGCCTAACTAATTAACTTGGTAGCCAATTCTAACCTGATTAATCACCAATCAAAAGTTCGCTAATTCTAATTAAAGTTATCCACTTCTAGTTAAAATTTCTTGACGAACACAGAAATTTTAGTTTGTCCACTAGATTAGTTATAGGCCCTATGCGAAAATAGTAACTACATTTTTTCTGTCGTATCGTATTCTGACGTCAACAGCTAATTCTGATTAATTAGATGATTGCTTATTCTAATTCTAATTAGTAGCTATAAAAGTTTCAATAATGATAAAATTTGAACTAATTCTAACTATTAGTTACGAATCTTAACTATCCATAACTGTCACCATAACATTATAACAGCTTGAAAATTCGGAACAAGGCAACAATTTCTATATATTTTAGAGTCAGTGAATAACATACCTACGTTTCAAGCAGTTCGCTTAAAATATTTACGCCTATACCGTACAATACTAAAACACAATTCCACACACAAATCACAAACTCACCAAACAAGAACGCTTGTAACAAAATATATTTTTCTGATGTTCTCAGTAGACAACATACAATAAGTCCTCAAATGCACAAATGAACTAAAAGAGAATAAATAGTGTTATCTAAAACCCATTGTTAGTTCTGTGTAAGATTTAAGAGATAATCGAGACAGGAAACCCTACCTCCGACGTAACAAAATAATGTAAGCTTAGTTTGATTTTGTAGACAAGGCAATGTAAATAGCGGGACAAAACTGGTTCCATAATGTTCCCACAGACATCCAATTACAGTTTATGCATTGTTTTGCACATGTATAATTGTTCTGATACTCTGAAACTCTTGATGATCAATAAAGCTCTCTGTTCAGAGCAGCCACATACGGTGTTTCTCGGTAATCCGACCAGTGTCCGAATTTTGGCTACCTAAGACTTATTAACATTTACACAGGGCCCCCAAATTGTAAAAGTAAAAAATAAAGAATAAAGGATTAAGGATGCAAATTGCACCGTACAATACTATAATAACACAATTCCACACACAAATCAATAATAAAGCATAGACTGTGAGCCGCTAGCGTCAATCAAACAAGAACGCTTGTAAATAGTGGAAATATATTTTTCTGATGTCCTGTAGTTCACGTGAGCAGATAGAAGCAACATACAATTAAAGGATCCTCAAATAACACAATTGAACTCTAAAAGAGAATAAATAGTGTTATCTAAAACCCATTGTTAGTTCAGTGTAAGAGATTTAAGAGATAATCGAGACAGGAAACCCTTGAATTGTAAAAACAACTCTACGCAATATATACTCCGACGTAACAGACTATGACCACGTCGAAATAATGTAAGCTTAAATAAAGTTTTGATTTTGTTCGTTAGACAAGGCAGCTTTTTAAGTAATAAATTCAGCCGTGGGCGTGACCAGCGGGAAATCAACGGTCAACCTGGTTCCATTTGAATGTTGCCCACCGACATCCACGTGAACACATGGCCATTTATGTATTGTAAATTTAAAATGTATTGTTCATAAAACTCTGAAACTTTTGATGATCGTAATAATGTTTTGTAAAATTTTGTGTTTCCGTTTCTGAGCAGTGCATACGGAAGGACAGAGGACTTTGGACATATTTAGATAAAAATAAGGTTGTGGTGTTATCTCGGTAATTCCGACCAGTCGTCTCGTGAATGTTGGCTACATTACGATTGACTGCTATTTTATCATGTTTTAGCAACCCGAGAGCTCATTTCCAATCGGTTTACATGGTAAGGCCCGATCATTCAACTGTAATTTGATGTCAAATTTAAAAAAATCCCGTTCATCGGTTGATATAGGTCCAAGAAGGACCAAGAAAAAGAGGATGAAGAAAATGCTGCATTATTGCGATGCATGGAAATTGCTCATTTGCTAGAATCCTTTCTGAACTATTGTGTTTGTGAGCAGAAGAGACAGCTTGACTGAAGCGAAGCAAAACATTTCGAAGGGATGGGGTTTAGGGTAATGGTAACACTCTGGCACGAAGAGCGGAAGATACGCCGCTAACCTCCCAAAGCTCGGCTCAGTCTTTCATTCGCCAGATAGCTGGCAAAATTAGCAATAGGATGTGATGGGCGCCTTGCATGGCCGCTAAACAGTTATATTCGACTCCTGTAATAACTTGTGATCAAGGTTCATACTATGAATTGTAATATATATGTGTAATCACACTGCGGTGTGTCAGTTTGAAATCTATATAATAAACGAAGATTATTTTTTAAAAACCTTCTCTTACTGATTCTCAGTTTCACACGAGGCACCAGAAGTTGTTTATCGGACGCAGCGGTGAAAGGCAAATACAATAACAGGCTGAAAAGTTGCTACCATCAACTAGACAGTTATATAGCGCCTTCAGTAACATGTAGATAGAAATTTAAGCCAAAAACAGTACATGAAGCAACAATCAAATCTCACCAGGAACGTAACATTTTTCTACAATGAGTTTTTACTGCAGAAGAAACATCACGCCGCCTTTTACGATTTCTTACGCAATAAAGATAAATGTAATGTAGGCCTATCTGCAGCAGTTCTGGATAGTAGCTATCGCTACGTTAATTTGCAATTATCGATTAACTGTTGTTTTTCATTTTCAGTTGCTAAGCTACAGCGAACGCTGGGTGGACAACTCAAAAAGTCAGAATAGTTACATTCAGGCAACTGTTGAAATATGATGCAGTGTGCGGATCTGATATGATCCAGTAAAACTTAATGGTTCTGTAGGTTCGAGTTGACGTAATCCAATGGTATAGTGTGATAGTTTGGCTGATTCGAGGGCGTTGCCTCGTCTAGTTAGTATAGTGTAGTTTGTCTTGTATATGTTTGGCCTGGCCTTTTCTGGTTTAATGCATCAACGTCTGTGGTTTTAGCGCATCAGGCATCCATCCATCCATCCATCCATCCATCCATTTATCCATCCATCCATCCATCCATCCATCCATCCATCCATCCATCCATCCATCCATCCATCCATCCATCCATCCATCCATCCATCCATCCATCCATCCATCCATCCATCCATCCATCCATCCATCCATCCATTTATCCATCCATCCATATCCATCCATCCATCCATCCATCCATCCATCCATCCATCCATCCATCCATCCATCATCCATCCATCCATCCATCCATCCATCCATCCATCCATCCATCCATCCATCCATCTCTCATCCATTGGATCCATCCATCCGATCGATCCCATCCATCGATCATCCATCCATCCATCCATCCATCCATCCATATCCATCCATCCATCCATCCATCCATCCATCCATCCATCCATCCATCCATCCATCCATCCATCCATCCATCCATCCATCCATCATCCATCCATCCATCCATCAAATCCATCCATCCATCATCCATCCATCCATCCATCCATCCATCCATCCATCCATCCATCCATCCATCCATCCATCCATCCATCCATCCATCCATCCATCCATCCATCCATCCATCCATCCATCCATCCATCCATCCATCCATCCATCCATCCATCCATCCATCCATCCATCCATCTGCTTGTGGCATATGATGAACGCTCGCTGTGCAGCAGAGAAAGACACTTCACGCGGTTGACCAACACTGAAATTTCATTCAAATGAAGATGGACATTGATGTGCCTGAGTAGAAATTTCCCTCTCATTTGGATTGGACCCATGCATGTGACACCGGGATGCTATTATAATTATAGGCATATATAGGTATTAACAATGGCTGAGATCTATTATGATCGACATGGTATATATTTTGCAGCAAAAATTTGCAAACATATCCTATTGTTTCAGTTAAGGATGGTTGTAAGAAAAGTACTATTCGAAATCTTAATTGTGCATTTCGTAAATATTTATGAATATTGCAAATACCAGTTTAACAGTTTCATTCATATCTGTGGCACAGGTGTTATAACACAGTACAACCAATTAATACAATTGCTTAACGCTTTAACGACGTGAGTGTACTAACAGTGACTGGGAAACCAATGCAGCTCGTCGTTAAAGTGTTAACACAGTTTATTTTTCATCTATTATCTTAATCTATCTAAAGGCAAATGATTAAGAAACAGTTTGAGCAAATGTTACAACGATAATGTTCCTACATTTAATACGTTATGAAGAAACAAACCCTACGCTGTATATCATTTCGCTCACTTTGAATTCAAAGCATCAGATTCCACAGGTTTAGTATCAACGTAGTCAAACGTTAGAAACATTTATTGAACTTCATGGAAAGGCTTCCTTTTTAAAACTGTTGTAAACATTTTACAAGACTACAACGGCGGTTTCTAGCTAAAAATAAAATCAATAAGATTCCCGTTTTGCAAAAGATCTCACTAACTCAGGTCAGTCAGTAATTATTAATCTGTCAAAACCGTTAGTTTGAAATTCAAAGTACACAGGCTACCGGTATTACGTTCTCTCCATTAGGACTAATTGTTAATGCGTTCTTTAGATTCTTCGAAACAGGGCGTTACTTTAGACCTTTTATGCCGCTTTATATCTATTAGGCCGGATGTTAGCATATGGTAGGTCATATTTTATATACATGTAATCACTTGTATACATAGTGCGCATACGGCACTATATAATACAAACGATTATATCTTAATTACTTTTATGAGCAGTCATTAATTATTAATGGACCCTGTCATGTCTGCTAGTAGCTGCAGGATATTCCTCTCATTTCCTTTAAGTACTCACAGACCAGTTACTATAGATAAACAATTGTTCGGGTTTATGAGGTTGTTGTCGGTGTAGTCATGGAAACGCTGGCTATCTACACGTTGTCGGGTAACTCAGTGCAGATGATTCGGTAGTTGATGCTGACTGTGGGTCAGTCGGCTATGCTGATGCTGCTGCTGCTGCTGCTGATGCTGACAGAAATTCAATTCCTGCCATCTGTCTAAACTCAGCATCCTCCGACAAACATCAGGCTGCTGCTGCTGGCGCAAGACATCACACGTGATCTTCTGGACCTGGAATCAGAACAAAACGACCACATCAAAGAGAAGAAGGCCTGAATCTGAGGCCGAACGATCAGAGAGTCCATTCCCCTCCCACATATTTCAGGATCATTACTCCTGACCCCAATCGTTCCGTATTCCACGCACTTTGGCCTATACTCGCTGATGCCAACGTCTTTGGCCATTGAACGCTACACGTGCTTAAATGTGGAATCTACCTGTAGGCTACTGTACATAGGTTGAACCTTCTACATTGCTTTGCCAGATGTTATGTTCATGATCCAAGATGTACTCGGTTATGCCGTGAAATCTAATAATAACAATGATAATGATAATGATAATGATGAAGATAATGGTAATGATAATGACAATGGTAATGGCAATTTCAATGACAGTGATAATGGCAATTTCAATTACAATGATAATGGTAATGCAAATGAAAACGAAAATTGACAATGATAATGACAATGATAATGATAATGATAATGGCAATGACAATGATAACCGATGTAATGACAATGATTATGAAAATGACAATGATAATGATAACAATCTGCGTTTAAACAGAAGTTACATATCGAGATCGTTATTATTCTGGCCTATGGTCGACTTCATATTGGCTTTTGATTTGGGTCAACAAACTGATTGCTTGTGCATCGAGCAAACATCGATCAATACCTTCGCACTTGGCCTCTGTCTCGCTCTGAGTTTCCGCGTGGAATGGTTTTAAATCTGCATGGTGTAATGAAGACGCACTAGAGTGTGCCATTGCTAAGACGGATTGTGTTTGGTACTCATTGATGAATTAAGTGATAGGCATCCTGTATTACGATATGGAAAAACTATATCAAGACAGAATTTCTTTCCTCAGGCGTCCAGCACGGTACCGGTTATCTATGAGAATAATTGCGCAGCATTTATAAAGACCTTTCATAAGAACAACATGTAGGTGGCAGACGTAGACAATTTTTTTCTTCGGTCTGAACAGATTTAGGTGTCTATTCTCGGCTAAAATTGCGTAGACTTGTTTGCTGTAGCCCCAGGAAGTAGGGGCGCTACATAATTTTCCAACGACGTGCGATTTGGGATGTTGTAACAACGTGTTTTGCGTCACCTATCGTATTAGCAGCAACAGCAACTGAAAAGATACTAATTTCTCTCGACAGGCCTTCAGGGTGTGTTCCGATTGCATGTTACTGGCAGCATGTATTCATCTGTCTGGTTTCTTTCTCGAACCTTATATTATTGTTGTAGACGCCATTTATGCTGTCTAAAATAATTTCTTCAGATAACCTTCCGGCTTTTACCGCGTGCATTGCATGTGCGTGCCATCGTAAGCCGAGAATTACCTGAACGTTTTAGTCTTTACACCTGGGCGAATGGAATATTCAGGTAAGCCAACGTGTTCAACAACTCTCTGAAGTCTAATAGGGTTTCTGCACGCCCTTCCCAGCCCTGATGTAGCTTAGATATTGCTTCTGCCACGGGATTGCGAAGCCGACTTGAAAGGTGTTGACGAGACGCTGTCATTTATCTGGTTCCAAAATGACAAAAAATGTCAGGGACAAAATGGCACGGACAACATGTCATAATGATAAACTGACATGAGACAAAATAACACTCGCAAAATGGTATGCTGCGTGTGTCTTATAGAAACGTAACCAGCTGCGTCAATATGAAAAAGAGAGGAACATAATTATAATTTTCGATTATGTTAATTTTAAGCAGCCACAGGGAATCAAAGAATATATAAGAATAGAATGCATTTGGACAAAGTTGCAATAAAATTAATGTTGTGCGATCATTTCAGTTAGCGTTAGTTTTGGTACAAATGAAAACTGTAACTCTTCACACTCTTGTGAACGACTACAGTACGTTTTTTTTATTTTGTTAATTAAAATAAACACGACAACTCTCATCCAATGAACTTTAAATGATTATTCATGACATTTTGTGATAAGGAAATTTTGTCCACAATAAATTATGTTGCCTCATGATATTTGTCATCTCATCTAACATTTGGACGCCAGTGTCGTACGGTTCTTATTTTTATCTCTTTTGTGTCATTTGTCAAATTCACGTTTTAGTCTCGAATCGTCTGTGAAAGCTCCTCTTCTTCTTCGTACCCATGACAGGCAGTGAATAAGATATTGCAACACAAGAAAAGCAACACACAGTCTCCACTTGCCGATATATTCTTTAGTTTTCTGTCTAACAACATCGCTTTCTTTCTTTCAACTGACTAACCAGCCATGATTGATTATTGTTAAAAAGGGTGACCCTACTTAAGCGGGGCTTGTGCCCCTTTTGGGTTCCCCTCTGTCCCCTAGCCAAAGCACCGATATGTAATAAAGTTATAATTGTTGTTAATTGTAATATGCATTGTGCTTCTGGAAATAAAAAAGTTGTCAGTTGTCAGAGTCAGATTTCCCAAATATTCCTTCCTGTGATGCATGGCTTATCCTTCCCTTGATACTCTCCACCATCTATCAGCTTATTCCAAGCAAACATTATCATGGCCAAGATTCGTAATTTAATCTTCTCATCGCCTGATAAGCAGTGCTCTCTAGACCTCGTTCCTACTGCTCTTCTAAACGATTGCTTTGACGTCTTGACGTCTTATACCGCATGCATTGCCAACTTCTTTCTTACTGAAGATTCTTTCTGCGTCGACTTTGCACATGCCATAGTTTTCCATCTCTTTAAAAACATAATTTTCCCCGAGGAACTATCAAGCTATCACTCCATATCTACTTTAAATATGTATTCCAAAATCCTGGAAGAGGTAATTGCGAACCGCATGAGTAGTCGGCTTTCATCAAATAAACTCTATCTCCCTTCCTACCTGCGTAACGTAGATACCATCCTATACTGAACCTGCACTGTTACCGTTCACAATCAGATAATCAGCTTAATAGAGAAAAGAAGGGGAAACTGTTTTCACTTCACTTGATATTTCTTTCGATTTTGATGCCGTTGACGAATAATTATAATAATAATACTACTTCACCGCCTCCAACACTGGTTTGGTCTTTCTTATCCTCCTCTCAGCTGGATCTTGTCTTGTTCTTAACTGGTTCTTAGCTGGTTTACATCTTACCTGCACTCTATATATGCGTGGCCAAATATATGTATATGTATAACGTACATAGTAAATGCAGCAGCTGACCTAAGTTTTTACCTGACTCAGAAGTATATATATATATAATAATCCTAAAGAAGCTCCATCAAGAAAAAACCTGCGCACCATAAATCGGCCGATCCGGACGGGTTTTACGACAGGCCTTTCCTGTGGTTCTGTCATGCTTTCAGGTAAACTACGCCTCGGCAAAGCTCTTAACTACCGTGTAACAGAATATCTTTCGACGTGCCCAGCAACCATAAACGCCGAACTGAACCGACAAGCGCGACGTGATTATTACTACTTCACTGATAGAGCAGAGCAATCGTATCATAGACACGTTTAGAACAGGCGCCTAACAATTGGCAGGTGCCCCGAAAACATTTGCTTCTACAGAAACGAAAAGTGCGCTAACAGTGTCTGATTAGATAGAAGCGTAACTAAAAAGTTTGTAATCTAGGGTCGAAAAAAGCTATTTAGACTATGTGCCTCTAAGCGAAACGGTCGCTCAGCGAAATAAATACCGTTTGCAATAGGTATGAAAGAGACAAGATAAGAGAGAGATAGTATATCGCTGCGCCAAAGTAGAAATTCCTTAAGCTTATTGTAGGCTCTCCTAGTATACATGTTGCAACATTTTTATTGTGTTTTGCATCTGTGACAAAAATCCTCACATAACTAATTATACAATAACTATATTATTCAGATAAGGTACCAATGAAATATTTGTCATACATTAAAATACAGTATATTCGAACAGATGACAGCATGGAGGGGTACTATACCACAAAATAGAGTCCAATACATATAGACCTAACTGCAGGACGGTACAACCCATTCAAATACAATGCAAAACATCAAAATAATATGCAGTCCTCAGCAAGCTCAACACAGTTGAATAGATCTACACTGTTTCCAAAGCAAAGTACGGTTTACTTAAAACAACAGCGCATCAAAATATGCTCATACAGTACAGTGAAGCACTACTGGTGGGCTCTCCATTATATATGACTAGGCAGGGCCGAAAATTGAGTCAAGCAGGGATGGGCAGTAATTTAATTGGTGTAATTGATCGTAATTTGAATTACAATTGTAATTATAATTCGTTTAATAATCAGGTTGACAAGCCGCAACCGGTTACAAGGTAAAGTGAAATTGAATTACATTTTTATGTAATTTGTATATTTCAAATTGTAAAATCAGGGTTATACATGTATGAACTATGTATGTGTACCAGGCCAGTATGTATGCATCTTTTCCTTATGTATGATGTATGTATGTATGTATGTATGTATGAAAAATATGTATGTATGTATGTATGTATGTATTCATTCATTCATTCATTCGGAGATTTATATAGATCAATATGCCTCTTCAAGAAGCCTACTCAGAGGCGCTCCCAGCCCAGCCACGGCCAAACAGAAAGGACTTTAGCAGTTGGTAGAAAGCAGGCAAATTATTCCGGGGCAGTAAGCGTAACGTAAGCGAGAGCCCATTCCAAGTGGAGGGGCCAACAACCGAGAAGGCTCGACGCTGTCTGACCGAGGAGCGGGCCCGAGGGACCAATAGCTCCCCCTTAGTCAAAGAGCGCAGAGCTCGATTAGAGGCTAAGTCGGAAACCGGATGCGACAGAGATCAGATAAGTAGGACGGAGCACTACCAGTGAGACACCGCCAGACAGTATGTCTGTTTGTATGAATGTATGTTTATATGAAGACTCTTAACATAGCGCTTTTTAAGTACCTAACTGAAGTACTGCACACAATCATGGCTATCTGACGGATCTTAAAAGACAGAATTGACAGAATGCATGAATATAATAGGAGAGCAAGGTCTAATGCATGAGAATCCATGATTGGCTACAGCTGATGTGCGGAAGCGCGGCACCCACATTTATCCACAGAACGAAGAGCGCAACTAATGCGGATTCCCTGACTTGGTAACAGAATTCCATTATGTATGCCGCGGCTGTGCCGACAACTGAGTCAAGTGTCAGTATGATGATCTTCAAAGCAATGCGCTATGCAACAGGAAGCCAGTGTAGCATTTCTCATATGTATTCAATTACATACGAATATTTCTTCTTGAAGAAGTCACGACTCAGCTTTTGATTAATAATTCACTTCAGTGCAATAGCCATCGATATAACACGCAGCTGCTGAAAAACCCAATTATCAGATTCTCATAAAGTATCTTTAAGGACCGAGGCTGCTTAATTTATCCCGTTTTTAGCGCATTTTCGACATAACAGAAGGTCAACAAGTCCGACAGTCACTGCTAATGAGCGCTGAAGGCCAAAGACTGCATGCGAGTTACACGCCATTTCCGGAGATATATAAGGATCGCCCTTGGACGGACTTTTACAGCACAAGCTCAGGTGACATATTATACATTGGATCTGCAAGTGGTAATCATATATAAATATATAATTTTAATTATATAATATATATGCGGCTGCGTGATAGATACGTGGTAATTTAAACATAAATTCTTTAGCCGGCGTTAAAATGTCACCTATAATAGACGAACACAAACAGGTGATGTTAGAGCGACAATGGCGGATGATGCACCTCAATTAGAGAACGGTTGCCTGGCTCCATCAACCGTGGCATGCAACAACAGCAGCAGCAGCAGCCAAAGCATTAGAGCGGAAGGATCCATGCTTTGTCTAAAATGTCGTCGCTCATACTGTGACAGGTAGAGAAACTGTATATACGATCTCCATGCAACCGTTTCTTGGCTGGAGGAGGAGGCGAGCGAATGATGAGGTCCGCTGTCTTCGCTCGACCTTCCTCCGGCGCCGACATCGATCAAACCCAGCATCTGCGTCGCTATGACTACGCAGCTGTCATCACCATGGCAACCAACTTCAGCTGCAGCTCAGCTTACGCTGCTTATTGGTCGACGCACGATGTATACAGCGACAGAAGATGACTATTATTTTCCGATGAAATTTATTAGAAATACAAAACCGTTGGAAAATATATATGACCTAGATATTTGAAAATTTGATAAAGTTTTCCATGAACCCAACTATAGGCTATGTCCTCACATACAGAATTAAAAGGAAACAAACTTTAGCCCGTCATCATCATCTGATTTTTGGCTCTGGTTTACTTTAAGAGATTAAACGTCTCCCACAATCAACAGGATGCATTGTTGGACCATGAAGCTGTTTTGCTATTCTGATACACTATAAAAACGAAGGGCTTTGTTAGTTCACATGGCTCACTTTAAAGTGGATGTATGCAACCACTCAACTATACGACGTTTACATTAGGGGCAAACAGAAGCGGCGAGAGGATTTGCAAGATACGATGCCAAACCCCGGAGTGCAAACAATGTATAAGGAAGAATGCCTACAAATTGTTATCCGACTAAGCTACCTGGATTTCGTGACAGGCAAACCAAACTGCACTAGAAGCAAATTGATTTGATTAGAAGAGAGTCATCAGGGACACTGAAGGGGCAGTCATCAATCACTTGGAAGACCGATGGGTCGCACAATAGATCGTACTCTAGTGAATTCCAGAGCAGGTAGAAATGTGTGTAGGCATTTAGATGCAAATCTGAGCAATTTACATACAGTAGATGATCCTTAAGCACGCTAACCTAAGCTAACTCAAATGGCAAACGCTGATAGAAGCATGTATGTATGTACTATGTATGTAACCATGTACGTAACTGTGAATGTATGTATGGATGTATGTATGTATGTAAATGTATGCTGTGTATGTATGTATGTATGTATGTATGTATGTATGTATGTATGTATGTATGTATGTATGTATGTATGTATGTGTATGTATGTATGTTTGTATGTATGTATGTATATATGTATGTATGTATGTATGTATGTATGTATGTAACTTAGCATTTGTCTACCTTGCATTGACTGCATGCTGACGTTAGGAAGATGTATGTATGTATGTATGTATGTATGTATGTATGTATGTATGTATGTATGTATGTATGTATGTATGTATGTATGTATGTATGTATGTATGTATATGTAACTATGTATGTATGTATGTATATAAATTATGTATGATTGAACTTACCATTAGCTTACCTTACACAGACTGCACGCTGTCGATAGGAAGATTCGTAAACTCTAAATTTCTGAAGCGCTACTCTAAAGCTAAGTATGAGCATACATACATACATACATAAAGCTAAGGGCGTGACATCAGCTTATTCAAGGGCAATGAAAGATTACACTCGCTACCTGTTCTTATACGCCATACGCCAAGGCTGTGAAAACGATGTCGCCAAACACTACATATACATACATACATGGTTGTCTTTCTGGGTTCTTGTTCTCTCAGTCATCGAGTAATTTGATTCTCTCTATATATTCGATATTCAAGATCTCAATAAGATAATAACAATAATGCAAACAATCAGTAGACGCAACGTAGATATTATGAGGCACAATAATTATCGACTAAAGAGGAGATAAATCAATCAATCAATCAATCGAGTTTATTGAACCAGTTCAATACATAATCAGAACAGTACAATCATAACAATAAGCAAGTAGAGCAGTTAATGTGCAATACAATATTTTTATTATTCTACTTGTTTAACCTAAATAAAATTATAGTGATTGCACTTGTAGATGAAAGTACATTATATCTTTAGGAACAAAGGGCACTCCTAGAAGGGATAGACTCCCGCTGGTTAGGGGCCCAAATGGGAATGTAATATGTTTGCATATCTAAGATATACACAGTAGTAGCCTACATTTGAGCTTGCAGTTGTTATGTATCTTGAGACAATTATTACAGTTTATATGTTATTTGAGCCCTAAGGACATGATATAATGATGTTCTTATATCCCAAAACTCATTTCCTGCATTCTCACTGTTTCCATGTACGGTTAACCTATTTTTCCTATAGGAACAACGTGAACAGTCAACATATGCTGACCATGGTAAGAAGTAGTAGCAACAGAAAATAGGAAATCAGTTTTATGACCTAAGACAACCATTGCATTGGGGCTATTATCATAACTTCCCGTTACCATGGTCCGCTTATTTTGCGTGTGTGAGCCGCGAACAAAGGACGTTGCTAGCGTCGCCGGAAGTCACGTGTCCTTAGGTCCATTTTCCCGAGTTCCGCTGTTAACGCTTGAAAGACAAAATGGCGTCCTGTTTAATCTGGCGTCTTCGCCGTTTCGTTATAGTGGACCGTAAAACCGCTGTTGTGAAAGTCTAAAGTGTGGGCATTTATGTAGGGCTACATTATGCTCTGAGCGAATACGATCGCATGCCTCGTGAAGGCGTCATAAGGTATCGTAATCGTGATCGTAAAGTCCAAATTTATAAAGCGTGGAACCAGCTCATTAAAGAGCGCTGTGTCCCATCAGAGGGGTTGTGGTTGTCCATGGATAGCAAGTTAAGAACCAATTCTCGTTGGAGGAATTTCCAGGAGGAGGAGGAGGAGGATGAGGAGAAGGAGAAGGAGAAGGAGAAAGGAGGAGGAGGAGAGTCTGAAGGGAGAAGGAAGGGCAGAAGGAGAGTGGAATGAGTCAGAGTAATGGGAAATTCTTGAAGGGGTGATACTTTTAATTTGGATTGGAAAGCCTGAGGGTCTTCGCCTCTTCATCGTCTCAATACAACTTTACAAGAGAAAGCAACAGCATTAGGCTTTTCGATCTATTGCCTTAATCAATTTAGGCCAATAGGCTAATTATTGTGGTTTTGTTAATTGATGTTAGCCATATGACATGACATTCCGTAAAAGCAAGACATAGCCTAGTAAATAAACCGGATAACTTAATTCTAGTTCTTCCTAATTAGTCGGAATCCTATAATAATAATTGTAATAATGTATAATAATAATAATAATAATAATAATAATAATAATAATAATAATAATAATAATAATAATAATAATAATAATAATAATAATGATAATAATCCGTTTAATTTCAAACTGACACAAACGCAGGATGATTACAAATTAGCATGAACGGATGATCACAAGTTAGTATATGAGTCGAATTTAACTGTATACGGCAGCCATGCAAGGCGCCCATCACGTCTTACATCGCATTTTACCAACGCGCCATCTCACTCCTAATTTAGGAGGGCCACAATTTATCTCTGCCTACTAAGAACACACGAGTGAAGTTCATGCTTCAGATCCGGTTGATTAATCGATCTGTAAGAGAAGCTTTATTGAAACAGTCGCGCGGTCAATATAGGATCCAACAGCCATTAGCAGCGGTGCAAAGGTTACCAGATGTTTGGGTTGAATCACACTCACGCAAAGCTTATTGCACAATTATCTAAGTAGACTTCAGGAAGATGTATACTGAGGAAATTGTATGACACGAAATTGCAATTCAATACAGATACATTAAACCACATTAAGCTGCATAAGACAATACAATACAGAATTATACAATGCAGTATAGTACAATAGGTTACAATATAACTAGATAGCTTCTAGTACAATACTCGATACAAGACAACACAATAGGCCTATCTGGATATCTTACTGCTCTTCCCTGGCGACTGACTAACATCTCCTCCGATTCACATTTCTCTGTTAATTTGCGCGCGTTAAAGATGTTTGTATGATAATAAATAATGAATGCATAAGAGTAGCTTATAATACAATAATCAACACAATACATACAGTGCAGCGCTATTACAATAGGCCTAATGTGCGCGACAAGCGCATTGCAGTACTGACAAATATTTCTGTTCTTCACAACATGAAAATAGCTTATGGTTTTCAGGCGACTCAATGAAATGCAAGTCCAGAGGTAGCACTGAAAAAGTGGGGTCTGGACACTCTGTGTACGAATGACAGCAAATTGTTTTTCGAAATACACCAGCAGCGACTTTAACCTAAACCAGCCACTCCTGCCTCATTATTCTCAAAGGTCCACATTCGTTATCTAGCTTCCCAGTGACCGCCCATATAATGAGACAAATTGGCTGAGGTCATTATGAGTACATTCGTGTATATGGGCGTGTGCCTGAATATCGAGGCTGCCATCCCTTCAGGTCAATTGCCCTGCTCGCCGTAAGTTTGAAACGACCGCGGAGGCAATTGAGTAGTACCAATTGGTCAGTACCAAGTGACCATAATTGTTACAAATAGCCTACACTCGAATGAGTTGGACTGACGCAACGAAGAAAATTAACATCTGACCAACGGCAAAGCAGCGAAAGCACCAGCAAATTCGACCAATTAACCTCGGACTCCACCCAAAATAGATCGAACAGTGAGCTAAGGTCACTGGAGTATCTTGCTCCTTCGACCCAGTTATTTTGTTGTGCCAACTTCCTGAAGTCCTTCAAGCCTTTGATTGCAGGCACAGTTGCTGCTGCTATGTGCAATGTATTGTTGTGTAGAGAAATTTAGGACAATACCTTTTAATGTAATGCAAATTAGTACCCTAAGGTCTGGTTCAATAATTAATTAGTGTCCTATAGCATATTCAAGTCAGAATAGTGTAGTGCAATTAGTAGCCTTTAGTGTAGTGCAATTAGTAGGTAGTCTATAGTGTATTACAATTTAGTAGCCTAGAATATATGCTACGTAGTGTATTTTAACTTACTCAAGTAGCGCGAAGTAGTAATTGTACAGGAATTGTTTGCGAACAGTTGAGTCAAAGCTTAGAATTTCCTCGAGTGCAAATCTTGTCATGCCACGAAGTCTATTACCCAACTCAGCTTTAATGCTGATACATGCGAGGATTGATGTAGCCTACTGTAACGCGATATGATTTGATGTAGGCCTACTATGATGTGCAGTGATGTACTGTACTGTGATTTGATGTACGATAATATGCTGTGATGTACTGTAGTGTGGATGAAACTGTGTGGTGGAATGCAGATTTTTTATAGGATTTAATGTGATGACAGTTATTAATGCGATTAAGTCACAGCCAATGAGATGAAATGCAATGCAAGCTTTTCTTCGGAAACCTATACAGCGATACTTCTAATGTAGTCTGGAAACTTTTGTAGCGCCATTTCCCCAATCGATGGTCGCATGAAGTAAAAGCTATAATCTGAGATCACGATCCATGAGATCCAAAGGAGGGAAGGATTTAGCAATACGGATGAGATAAAATTTCAGATGGAATTTCTGTGACCTTCAATGTTAATTGACTTACCAAATTGATTGAACTGCCTCTTCTCCCTGTCGTCTTAGGCTGTTATGCTTTTGTAGCATGGGTCGTGTTGAAGCTCCGTATGTCCATTTGGAGCCACGCTAGTGGGCGCCATATGCGAATGCTGTGGTTGCGTCACCGTAGCCGTTGTTTGTGGGCCACCGGCGGCGCACAGCTCTCGCTGGAGGATTTGTCGGAACTGTTTCCGGAAGATGAAATAGACGAAGAAGTTCAAGTTCGAGTTGAGTACCTCGAGGATGGAGCTGAACTCGAGCAAGAAGAACAGCTTCGACGGGCACGGCTGTCTTGAGTAGGACGACGTCACGACCTGGAGGATTCTTGCCGGCGTATTACACAGCACGAACACGACGATGACGATGATCATGATGAGCGTTATGTTCTGCTCGTGCTTCTCGCGACCGGAAGTCCGACCGGAACTGAGCATGGCGCTCCGCTTCCGGTTGATTCGTCGATAGTCGGCGATCAGACGGAGGTTAAAGGTCGTGAGGAGAACGAGCGGCAGAAAGAAGCTGACGACGTAGTAGCAGATGTCGAAGTAGATGGTACGGTAGCCGTAACTGTTTCCGAAGTCCGTATTATTCCACCGTCTCCGTCCGGGTGGAACGTCGGACAGGACGTGGAGTTCGAAGAAGCGTGGAATGTTGTAGGCGATGGAGAAGATGACGACAGCGGCCAGACGGATGCGGGTCCCTCGGAGGGTGCAGAAGGTGGGGGCATGGTAGGGCAACGAGACGGCGATGAAGCGACTGGCTGCGATGAGAACCGTCGTCCAGATGGTTCCCGTCTGTCCGATGAACATCAGCGGGTAGCTGTAGATGCGCAGGTAGTGGTAGGCGATGTGAAAGGACAGAGGGTCTGCCGCGTAGTTGAAGACGGACGGCAGAGTCCAGGCGATGAACCAGCTCGACAGGAAGAAGATGTCGGCGAAGGCGAGCGAGCGAAGCAGCAGGGAGGAGATCTGCGACGTCTCTCGATCGCGGCTGAGAACGGCGATCGAGAATCCGTTGGTGACGATTCCCGTTACACAGAGGACGCCCGACAGAATGGCCTGGATGTAGAAGCGACTGGCCAACACACAGTCCTTGTCTCTATCTCCACCAGTAGTAATGTTGCCAGCAGGAGAAAACGACTCAGCCACCGAGTCGTTCCACAAAGGGTTGACTGTCCGGGAATCGATAGACGCTAGAAGCTGATCGCCCATTTCTGGCTCTTCCGGAAAATCTTCAGACTACTTTGAAATGAGTGAACGAGTGGCTGATGTAAACTCCGCCACTGCTCGCACTTTACAGTGCCAGTCCCAAGCCTGGATAAGGGAGGAGGTCGACGCTAATGATTTTTTGCTATCACACAGTGTCGTTAAACTGAAACTACTACTTGTGGCTGATTGAATATATGATGGTGGCGACGAAGCCTGGTGGATTGTTTCCCGTTAACTTCTGAAGACGCCTCTTACATCCATCTAACAACAGACATTATTTATTATTCATCACAAGTTCATAACATAAAGAATGAAGACGGTGTTCTACTCGTAATTTCCACTTTTAACGGCCTAGAGTCTGTTCTACAACAACTAACGACTGAAGATGGACGAACAGATTAGTTCTGACAGAAATTCGCGGTCGTAAAAGTTACAGAGATGCAGGTGCCAAGATAAAGACGTGAGTAAGAGGCATGTGCAGAGAGAGATTTACTAATGCACGTGAATTTGTTCCGTTCTGTTTCCTCTGACACTCAACGTCTGCGAGAAACGAAATGGTAAACACAGTGCAGGATGATATATATTCCTAAGACTCTAGCGTCTAGTTATATGTAATGGGACAAGCTAATCAACTTTAAATGAACATTGATATAGCGCCGTTGTATTCACGGAATAAAGTTAGCTTCTACTAAATGCAACAAAACACAAAAAGGCGTATTGTAATCTAGATCCACTCAAAGGATCTTGTCAATCGATTGGAGGAATCAGTCCACCAAGTTTTAGAAAGGTATGTATGTATATATGTATGTATGCATGTATGTATGTATGTATGTATGTATGTATGTATGTATGTATGTATGTATGTATGTATGTATGTATGTATGTATTGTATGTATGTATGTATGTATGATGTATGTATGTATGTATGTATGTATGTATGTATGTATGTATGTATGTATGTCGTATGGTGTTTGTATATATATGTATGTATGTATGTATTTATGTATGTATGTATGTATGTATGTATGTATGTATGTATGTATGTATGTATTTTCGTTTATTCGATATAGGCAACCGTACGTGAGGCATGACAGAGGGAGTGATCGATTGAACACGGGTCGGGTAGGGTTAATTAATTAGCTAGATATTTTTGTATCGTTTCTTTAGAGTTTCTAACAACAGCAGCGTCCACGTTATCTTAGTTGGTGTTAATTGTCGTTAAGGAAAGAAAGTTAATCATGAAAACAATGCACAGATAGACATAACTAGATGAAATATTTATATGAGCGGCAGAGTTCAGAGCTCCTGGACTAAGTTGCCACATTCCTGTCACACAATTCACAATTGTCGTAAACTGTCTGTGTTATGGGTATAGGATTATCACAGGAATTCATACAGTTTCATTTAAAACTCATGGCCACGCTTCAAAAGATGCAAGTAATGTATTTAAACACGTATACCTGGACGCATCTGATACCGCAGTGACGGTGTTTACATCGTGCAACTGCCGATTTCACGCCTACCAAATTGCCTGCTTGACCCATTTGGAGAGTCACGTTGAATCGATTTTAAATCCTCCCCGTATCTATTCTGTTTTGAGTAAGCGCCTGTGAATAGGCTGGTTCCCGCGACTTCGCTTTTTGGGGCGCAATAGAAATCTCGAGATTACGATTACTATTAAGTACGTGCAGCCGAGAGTCATAATGGTCGTCTGCTTACCATCTGTACCACTCGCGTGGGGTATTAGAAAAGAAGGGTCAGAATCGAATGTAAATTCCTCCCAAGAACCTCTGAAAAAGCAGTCTACTGCTGACAATGGATTCAGGTCGTTCTACTACGTCGAAGCCCTCTTCTATCCGACATCCTTTTCCATACAGTACACAATACATGTGCGCCTGACATTGAACGTGCGCAGACCACGTTCACACCTATGTACGATTGTACGTGCATACAAACATAATTATGCGCATGCACACGTATACATGCATATTGTACATTCATTCATTCTCATTTTGTGTTCTAAAAATACAGAATATAGATGAAAATCCATGCTCATACACACTTTCAGCTGCTCTGTAGCCCTCCGCTACCTTCATGCAGACACAAACACACACTTTCAAATGAATTAATATATTAATACACGCCCCACACATAGGCTACACATATAAATACATACATAAACATGGTCCACAGGAGGTCGGCTGATATATGGTGGACGCAGAGGAATTATATATTGCCAAGTCGATTTCCATTAATTTTCCTTGTCAGTTTGTTCGGATTAGTTGAGTAAGGTCAACCGAGCTTCGAAAAAAAATTAAATTGAGGGCATAAGGTCATTCTAGCGAGGATTCGAAACGTTTGGACTAAGCTTACATTAAGCTTATATTTACCTGCTTAGCTTTATAGCAGCGCTTAGCTTTATAGCAGCGCTTAGCTTTATAGCAGCGCTTTAGAAAGTAGGAGTTTACGAATACGATTATGAACCAGTGCGTGTACTGATTGGAGATCTACGAGCGCCTCTGAGGAGTATTTCTTGAAGTGGCGCTATATACATTTACAATTACGATTACGATTACATGGTAATCGTCAATATGTGGTAAGGCCATTTGACCCGCATGGGACGGTTGTTTTCGGGCAAAAGTTTGGTGGTTGCTTCTGTCAATTGATATTACATCCCACATGTGGCCACATTGGAGGCCTACTTAAGTTGTTTCCACAGAAAATACGTTGCCGAATTAAATAAACCGTCTATTTGGATCTGACGAATATATATAAGAACTACAAATATAATGTCTAAAGCAGCACGCATTAATGTGACCAGGCTATAACTAGTCTATTGTGCTTGCGAGCACTGTCATAGCATTGCTTTGCAAAACATGTATTGTGTCCTATTTAGTTGCACAATGTACCGTTTTATAATACAGCAGCGTTCAGTTGGCGTGGTATTTATTGAGAAGCAGAAAATTTAGCTTCTAGCCAATTAGGCAGTGTGCTTTTATAATACGACAGCGTTTGAATCTATGCTGTAATTAGCGTAACTTCATGACAGCCAGACAATTTTACCTATAGCTTTCTAGCATTGTACCTGTACAATATCACAAAAGTATTTGACTCTAGGCCACAGTTTAATGATAGCCAGACAATAGTTTTCGCTCTATAGACTAACATCAATGCACTCTATGTTCGAATGAAATATTTCTTCGAGCGTTCTGGAGCTAAGTATAAAGTATATCTGCTACCATATGAAAGCGGAAGGCCATTACGACTAATGGCCTTGCAATTGTCCTCTCCACCGTGGTTGAATTGATTAACGTGTCTTGCAATTGCATTTTATAATTGCGAACGCACTTTTAATTTAACGTTTTATGTCTTGTCACGTGTAACACAGAGTCCAAATCAAGCACAGCTGCATAGCTGTTTATTGTCTGATGCAATTGCATTTTATAATTAAGACTCCAATTGTAATTGAACGTTGTTATGTTTCGATAGTGGGACGCTGTGGTGTAGCGGTATGTTCTGTGCCTTGTAACCGGAGGATCGCAGGTTCTAATCTACCTGAAGACACTGCGTAGCACCCTGGACAAGTTGCTGTGTTGTCTGTGAAGACTGCAACGGGAAACCACCTCACTCATCTTATCCCGGGTGGCATAAAGGTCAAAGGACCTGCCTTCGGGCAGAGAACGCATCATCATTGTCATCTTTCGATACGTTTAACGCAGCCTAAGTCTAGCAAAGCTGCGTTAACTCTTGCCATATCATGATGCCTTCGTATCTTTCAGTGTAGACAAAACCATCTGATAGAAAAGTATGTATGTATCTTAACACTTATGTAGCGCGCGTAAAGAACCTCGCAAAGGCATTGTAGAACGACAATTTAGCATATCTAACACGGCATGTCTTAAGATGAGTTGAAATGTTTTCTGAGCTATCTGTGACTGTAAAGTTCTAATTTCAAATGGGAGTATTTCAAGTAATTTCATTTATGCCAGTGTTGCTTTTGTGTTATTTACTGCATTAGCTAAGGAAGCCTTTAAATACGCTTGCACACTTCAAGAAGCTGAGGCTCTGCAGCCATCGGCTACCTTCACACACTAACGCACGCATACACTGCATCAGTGGGCTAAAGCCGCCACACACAAACCTTCAGGTGCTCTGAAGCCCCCCTCCCCCCAGGCAATCTTCGTGCACATAGGCCTACACACTTTCAGATGTAAACGTAGCCATCGGTGAATGCAAAACAGCGACGTTAAGTTTCTTCAAGAAACGTCATTTATATCATCACAGAGAATATTCTGAAGCTGCGTCATGAACAGATCGACAAACCAGCAGCATAGGCGCCAATATTGAAGACGAGAAACAGAGAGGGAAACTGTCTAGTCGCTCATCTGAAGAAGACGTTGGTAAGAACGCTCACTGAGAGTAGCTGTCTGATTAACGAATGCAGTTAATTCTACAGGCAGACGTGTATATGTGTGAGTGAGTGTGTGTGTGTGTGTGTGTGTGACTGTGTGTGTGTTTGTGTGTGTGTGGGGGTGGGGGTGGGTGTGGGTGTGTGTGTGTGTGTGTGTCAGGTGGGTTAGTATTACTTGTGTGTGGGTGGGTGGGTTAGTGTAGGAAGGGTGTGGGTGTGTGTGGGGTGGGTGGGTGTGGAAGTGTGCAGGGTGGGTGTGTTCACATGGGTGTGTGTGTGTGTGTGTGGGTGGTGTGTGGGTGTGTGTGTGGGTGGGTGGGTGTGGGTGTGTGTGGGTGTGTGTGTGGGTGGGCTACAGTGGGTGTGTGTGGGTGGGTGCTGTGTGGCCCCCCCGGCAATGTTCGTGCACATACACAATGTGAGTGTGTGTGGGTGTGTGTGTGTGAATGGGTGGGTGGGTGGTTGGGTTTCTTGACTGTGTGTGTGTTTGTGTGTGTGTGGGGGTGGGGGTGTGGATGTGGGTGTGTGTGGGTGGGTGGGGTGGGCGTGTATATGTGAAGACGAGAAACACAGTGGGAAACTGGGTGTGCTGTGTGTTTGTGTGGGTGGGTGGAACGCTGAGTGGGTGTGGGTGTGTGTGGGTGGGTGTGTGTGTGTGTGGGCATGTGTGGGTGGGTGGGTGTGTGTGTGTGTGGGTGTGTGTGTGTGTGTGTGCCTGTGGGTGTATGATAACGAAGATATGCTTTCCCTCTGGCAAGTCGTGAACCGCAGTGAATCTGTGAATGCACCATGCTAGGAAACAGTTACATCGGGAAGGGGGCACATTCTAACGACTCTACTGTCTGCAGTTGTTGGATAAGATTCACGCAGCCACAAATGAAAGTCTCAGGTTTCAGGAAGCTCACTCAGAGTCGGATGCCCGTAAGCTACCAACAGTCGAAAGTAAGAAAGTCTTTGAAACTAGAAATCACACGAAGATTGGTGTAAAAATGCGTTGTTTTACTTTCTGTTTATCGTACCATTCCATTGGAAGGCATTCCACGATGCCATTCCAGGTATGTGCTCGGATCCTGGTATTTCTCTTGCTTCGTTCACTTGACAACTGATTGCTAGTCGTGGACATTGAACAGAATTTCGAGCCAAGAAGCGAAAGATGGGAACGTGGGGCAATTGATAATCGCGATCGTTTAAGAGGAAGGGAAGACCAATGTTTCTTGTTTCCAGATGGATGTGAATCCTGCTGACCTTGTCTCCGAAATGGATGCGATGCATTAATGTCACTATAGGTGTTGTCGGTCAGACTAGACATCTTCAGCTGTTAAGATAACGGAGTCTAAATACCTTTCTCCGCCTTTTCTTTCTGCTTGTGCATCTTTTACTGTATCTCTAGTCTCCTAGTCTCCTATCTTCGTCCTTCTCTCTTCGACTATAGTCTCTCCCCACTTTTTACTCTAATTCTCTCCGTCTTTTTCTCTCCAATTCTTTTCGTCCTATTTGTTCGGAATTTCCTTCGTTTACTCTCTTTCTTCCTATCTATGCCAAATGTCTGGTCTTCCTTCGATCTTTCTTTATGTCTGTGCTTCTCTTTGTCTTTCTGTCTCCTGTCCCGTACCTCCCGTTATGCTCTCTCTTCTAGGTCAATGTCTACTTATTTTTATTTACTGTATCTGTTTCTGCGTATCTCTGTCTCTCGTTATCTCTCACTCCATTTGTTTACTGTCGAGTCCACACATAATGGGAGCCTCTGTACAAGACTAGAGCGCCTGATTTTATGGGAGCCTAAAAGCTCTCACAGGCTATATACAATACTGTTAAACTTGCGCACATTCAGCTAGCAGTTCCAGACACTGTCTGTATCCATCAGCTGGCGAGCATGTTATAATGAACCGCAACGGATGTTTATGTAATTGGAAACGGGTAATCCAATTCAGTGATGTTCAGCTATGTAATATAGCTCTATAATGTGATGTTATTCAAACATCCGATCCTCTGTTAACTTGATTATCTCTGCTCAATGTCAGTAACTTTATACAGGCGGTTGCCCTATTATTGAAACACAATTTGCGATGAGGATTCTACGGGATTTGATGGATTTCTCAGTCAAAAGACGAACACAGATAAACCAGAAATTCTTCACATGACACATTGGAAATCGAGTATCAGTAGCAATTGTGAAGGATTTTACAGGCCGCTGACTGACTAAGGCACTCCTGATGGTGCAACCGGTTAATACGCGTTGCGGCCAAGCCATGCAATAGGCTAACAGCCTACGTCAGGCTATGACCAACTAAGTCACGAGAGGACGATACTGATGGAGTAGGAGTGGAAGGATCGAGCAGGCGTTCTGAAATTGATACCATCGTATGTGAAACTGATTATCTTCACAAATTAAAATGGACGTTGTCGATATACCGGTACCATTCTGCTAAGTCTTCAAACAAACCGCTCAAAGTCTTTACGCCGCCTTAGAAGAATTAGACGTTAATCACAACCCACTTCTCAATACAATTCTGCTGTACTTGTCTTGTCTTCAACCGTCCTCGATCCAAGGAAAGGCCGCACCAAAGGCAATTTTGTTCCATCCACTTCTGTTTCTTGTCTCTTTCAAAGCCAGAATAATAATCGAATAATAACCCAAGACTTTATGCAATTAATCCATGTCAGTGAGTTCTTCCTTAAGCTCTTGATCCAGGAACTGTGCCTTGGATAATCTCCTGCTCCAGACAATCTTCAATCTTCCGCAGCACATGACCGAAATGGGAAAGCTTCCGTCGCTTGATTAATCCGACTATAGACTTCTCTCCACTCTTACACATATCCATCACCCACTCGCCTTTCTTCCTCGCAGTCCATCAAACCTTAAAAATCTGCTACATCTATACTTAATTTCAAATGCATTGATTGATTCTAACCTCCTCACCCTTCTTAATGATCAAACTCTGACAGCAATTAATTACCACTGGCCACACAAGAACCTTCATAAGTCATCATATCTTAGTTGCTAGATTGTCGCTACACCAGGGATGGGCAAATTACACAGTGAAATGTAATTGAATTACAAATTACAAATTACTTGGGAAAATGTAATTGAATTACAAATTACAAATTACTTTAGAAATTTTTGGGAAATTACAAATTACAAATTACGTAATTTCAATTACATCAAATTACAAATTACATGCATAGTTGGGATCAAGAAATTCAGTCAGGAAACACATGCTTTATTTCCACTGTTCATTTATATTGGAGTGTTTGAAACTGTTTATTTAATATTCTCTAAGAAGTAGCAACTGTTCGAAGAGGTTATCCGATAATTGGCATCTGTTTGACCTTACAATCATATGCTTGCAAAACTATAATGAGTTTGCGTACCAGCGCAGATGAAGAAAGTGCAGAATTAAATTGTATAAATAATATCTTTAATTGCAGATGTCTGGTCTACTAAACACAGAAGTTAGGCCTACATGGGAGTAACATGTCACTGGATCGATGCATGTGCATTTGAGTGACGCTCAGTTGCTTTAGCATGCAGACGTTTTGTTGGATCACACACGTGTGATGGAGTAGCGCAACTCATCTATGTAATACATTATGATCTCGGTCTGACACATGACAAAATTGTTGCTACTACTTCTGACAATGGCTCCAATTTTGTTAAAGCATTCAGAGTTCAGTGTTACTATTTTTCATTCCAGAAATACTATAGTGAAGGTGATCAAGATAAGGATCGAAAAGATGCTTTCAAAACTGGTCTGGTTGTGGAGTCTCTGGTTCTAGTTTTTCAAAGTAATTTGATTTTACGGATGTAATTTGAAATTACAAATTACATGAAAAAATGTAATTCAATTACAAATTACAAATTACATTGAGCCAGAGCAACAAATTACAAATTACCAATTACAATTGTAATTCAAATTACGTAATTTCAATTACACCAATTAAATTACTGCCCATCCCTGCGCTACACACATTGACGGTTGCGTGAAGTGCAACCGCAGTCAAAATTTGTAATTCATAGGAAAAGCCGAGACGAAAATTAAATTAAATAAGTCAAGGAAACCAGAAGTCAGTTGAAAAGCAAGTTTAACCAAATGAGACTTAAGTTCAAACCTGACTGACCTTAATGAGCACAGGACTGAACAAATAATTCCAAAGTTTTTAGACCAACAACTAAGAACGCCAGAAACCAAGATGCGACGCAAGCCTACGACAAGAGTCGAACTGTCCTCTGATTGAGTACAGTGTCTTTGATTGTGGAATAAGCAAGGATCAGACATAGCTCTAGGCTACCTTTATAAAGTTTATACGCATACATAGTTGTGAACTACATGTATAAGACTCATCTTGAACTGGAATTCCTTACTCAATGGACAGCCAATGTGACGAATACACTTTGGGTGTATAATGCCAATATTAAGGACTCCGCCTTGAAACCTTTGTAAACAGCTACCTCCGAGTGTCAAATCTGGAAAATGTCTGCAATGTTAATGCGGGTGCTACAGAAAAGGTGCGATCAACAGATGCTGTGAAGAAAGACGGGTTTAGGGATACAGAGCGGCAGTATAACTTTGTAGATGAAAGAGATTATCGTAAAGAAGTTTTCCGTTCGAGTCCTCCACAAGCCTAAACTAATGCGTCAAATCCGGTGAGGCTTCGTTATGGCTTTGCAACATTAGGAGCATCTGAGTCTTCTGGAAGCCTCAACCAACGAATGAGGCAAATCCTGTGCGGTTTCGTGATGATTTTACAGCATTAGGAGCGAAATCGTAAACAAATGTTATTGATATTTTACGCCCATGCTAACATATTCAACCAAGCGAACGGCGGCGCCTGCTTTAAAACATTCTGATTCGACAGAAGACGGTATATCAAACGTAAGTATTGCATTCAGTTGCAATTCATTTACTGAACATTCAATTTCACGACAACTTTCATAAATGCATATAAGATGCAGTAAGTAACTATACTATAAATGAATGATGCAGTAAGTCCATTAGTTGGATTTGTTCTGTGTTTCTATCTGAAGGTTCAATTCCTCAGATCAAACGTTCACGTCACCACGATGATGAAATCAAGCCCGAGGATTTGTGTTAACTGCCATGGAAACTTCACACGACTGTTTAATCCCGTTAATAAGCTCAGACTCTATACACTGTTTAGAGTCTAGACTCTAGAGCATGTAATTCACAGCTAAAAGCAAGCCAAAAATATTTGATACAATAATACTTTACAGTTCTTCTACTCTTTTCGCCTCCAATGTGATGTCATGTAATGACTTCTAAAACGCGCGTATATGACATCAATCGACAATGACTTTAGGTGAAACCATAATTCATATCGTTAATCCGATTTGTCAGAAAAAACCAGAAGTCAGACTACAGGTGTAGTTCAACCAGTGGTTTGATTTCAACACAACCATTACCTATGCTGCAATGTTCGTAAAGTCCAATGGTTCTGCAGAGTCTTCAATGCCTTCTATAGAGAGTCGAGACTAAAGAGTTGGCTTCATAGCTCGATTTGCAAGACAGGCTGTGGATTTTCAACGCTCTAGATCAATGTTCAACCTCATCCGCCTTGAATAAACTGCAGTTCCGTAATGTAGGTTAGGGTTTTAACCCATTTGCACTTCCTCTGGCAAACCTCAATCCCGTTCCCACTGTTCACACTCTGAAGAATCAATTACACGCGGCCACAGAAAAACGTTGCAAAACACGCCCACGCAAGACAAATTCTGCAGTGTTTCTCGACAGTTGGATATCTTTACTGCTGCTACTCAAATAATCTTGTTTTGTTTTCTACCTACTCTCCAAAACCATTGAAAACGACACTGCAACTCACGTGACCACTTAACGTTTTGATATGTCGCAGGCAGGGGCAGTGAAGCCAAGCAACGTTCGGCCCAGTTAGTACTTCGATGCGCGAGCGACCGCCTACACCACCCCACAGGGTGTCCGTTTTCCCTCCATTATTTCGGTCTCGGTAAATTAGCAAACACACCAGTGGAGGCATATTAACAAGTGCATTGTCTATTCCCTGTTTAAATAAGATGTGTACAGTCATATAGATATACAAACTCTTTATTGCATCGCCTACAGACTTCATTTAGTACAGTGCTATAGATTTATTCTCATCTGAAATTTACTCCAGCATCCGTTTCATAAATGAGGGTAAATGTGAAATTGTTTTGAAGCTATACTTTCCAAAGATGAACAAGAACCAGAACATAATGCGAAAAGAATGTGAAGAAAACGACGACGTCGAAGAAGACAACAACAAAAACAACAAAGAAGACGAGGAATAAGACAATGAAGAGAAGACAACGAAGAGGAGCGAAAGATATGGATGCCAAGTATTAGCAACTTATTTGCCAGCCTCTGATTGTTTCCTGCTGGTCCTAAATACTAGGAAATTCTCAAAATCATATATGAGAAGAGATAACTTGTTTATTACAATGGTCATAAAATTGCGGCGTTCTGTATATTGAGAGTCGTAGAACCTAGACGCTTATTATCTAGTAATCTAGTAATCTATTTGGGAGTATTTTGACATTAAATTTTATAAGGCGTCACAAATGGCGTTTTTTACTAGTCCGTATGCATACATACATAGTATTACATACGTGCATACATGCTTGTACTGTATATATACAATGCCATACATGCATAGGCCTATATTAATAGATACCGTATCACATATACACATACCTACTATTCAGCGTGTCATTCAAAGCTTTTAGGCGTAGACCTACTATAATGCACATTATACGTCCCATAGTAAGTTTCGGACATTTGGGCAATCTCTGACACAAAATTTCAGCATGCAGCAAAGTTAGATACTGGTGTCTTTTACCTTGTAGAGGTCAAGTCATGTAATGTAATTGCTCGCTCACTCACTTACTCACTCAGTCGCTCGCATCCAATCCAATCTATTGCCCAGATTTCAATATAAGTCCCTTTCCATTTAACCAGTGCGCATCCAACATAGGACTCTATGACATATTTTAACAGATAAAATCTAATTCTGATAACACTGATCTTCCGTGGAACTATCAAGCAGATAAATATAACTGCATATGCCCTTCGGTTTCATCACCTTACCTGCTTCTGTGTGATTTCCATGATCGGCTGATGGATTCCAATCAAAGAGGCTCGCAACGCTTAATTGCCGAGGTATGTAAGGTATCCGTGCTGTTAAGAGCGTTTGCTTAGCATCATTGGCAGCAGCAACTGATGAGGAGGCTGGCAGTCAATGCGTTGCGAGAGCCCGACATCATTTAGCGCGCACAGGCAGATGCTTCAGCATTAAATGCTCACAACATCCGTTCTCTGTATGCATCCACTACTCTGTGACTGCATCGACCGACCGTTCGCCCGACTCACTGAGGGCATGACTGACTCACTGCTTGACTGACCAATTGGGTGACTGTTGATAGATGGTTAACTAACTCATTTATTCACACGACCACTCACCTACTGACTGTGACAGACTGATAAGGGAAATAAGCCATGGCTTAGGGCCCCACAACGTTTTGAGGGCCCCCAACTGTCAGGAAATATAAAAATCAGTTGGTACAAACGTTTTAAGGGCCCCCAACTGTCAGGAAATATAAAAATCAGATGGTACAAACTACAAAGGTCCTATTTGACAATTTTCTTCTGAAAAAAGACGGAAAAAAAAAAAGAAAAAAGGTCATTAGGAATTTTGGCAAGAACTAAACAATGGTTTTTCTCCAAATCTGGGAAAAATTTTGTATGGCTTTCCGGTTAGGGCCTCCGGATGTCTTAACCCGGCCCTTGGCTTAGGGCCCCCGAAAGTCTTAATCCGGCCCTGCTGACAGACTGACTGACTGGTTGACTGACTGATGACTAACTGATTGACTGACTGATTAGTTGACCGACCGAACAGCTCACTGACTCACTCATTCACTAACTCATTCATTCACTCATTCAATCAATCAATCAATCAATCAAACACTCACTCGCTCACTCCCACACCCACCCACATCAATCAATGCAGTAATCTAAACTGTGGCGTCGTTATCATAATGCACAAGACAAAACACCAATCGAAGTCCGATTCACGTGAAATCGTAGTCAGAGTCATAATTCATCAGTTAAGCCAGGTCGATAAACCCGACGTCAGAGTACGGAGAGGACACAGTTGCTAAAACAAATGAGTTTTAATGTTGAACGACATTAGGGAACCTACAGAACGCCCGATACTGATCAGTGAATTCCAGTAAACGAGAGCCAAACAATGTTTTCGTGCGAGGCACAGTAGGATTCACGGATTTTGTTGAACGAGAGCAAAGTTTGATGGCACAAGAACTGATCATGGAGCGGAGGTAGGACGATTAGAGTTCAAGGTTTGTGAAGTGCAAGAGAGATTTTAAACTAGGTTCTTTGCTTGATGAACAGCCAGTGTAAGAAATGTAATGATGGTGTTAAATGTTGATATTAATTTTATGTTTCTCTGGATTTTGTCAATCTCCTGTAACAATTCCAGTACGGTGTAATTAGCGGTAATCAAGATGGCAAGAAACACAGCAGTTGCGAGTGATAATGTGAGGCAACTGAGGCATGCAAGATCTGATTCTACGAATGACCCAATTAATGTGAAAGTGAGCGGATTTACATGCGCTTTAAACATCGTTAGAGAAGGGCACGGTGGAGTCAAAAGTTATACACAGACTTTGTGAACAAATGGTACGATCAAATAACAAGCAATTCACCTAACTAAACAGATGTCAGCCAATTACATTTCTGGAGATGCTGACTTGCGAGTCTGACGCGTTGTAAGGTCATTGTCACAGCCTGCTATAGGAACTTCGAAGAAGATCAAATCAAATCAAATTCATTTATTGATCCAGAAATCCAGAACAGTTTTACAAAAAGATGTACAAATGATTGTTATTAAAGTAAATTTATAGCATGAATATAAACTCAAGGAAGTCAATTGTAAGTGCATTGTAGAAACCAATAGTTACTGGAGAAATGGTCAAAAGGAGACCTAAAAGGCACCTTAGTCCCGCTAAAGAAAGCCCCCTTTTCCCTGAAAGAAAAAGGCCAATTTTGAGATGGATGAACTGCATAGTAGTTGGTGACAGTGGCAGTAAAGCAGAACAATGTTAAGTGGAAGAATAAAACACTGAATCATAACTTGATTAAGTAGTTGTCCACTAACATTCGAAACTATATCAATGAATTGACAATGGTCATCCCCGATTACAATTATCAATAATACTACTATAATGATTACTATCTAAGCCAAACGCGAATAATTAATTTGAGCACAAATTATGAAATCTAATCTGGCAAATGCCGTTCTTTACTTATCTACGTTAATGTTTTCTTTATTTTTACGCACATTAAACAGTCCCATGAGCTTACGTCATAATAGAATGATCCTGCTTTAACTCGTGCTGTAATGTTATCTGGGGTACCACTGTTTCTGCTCGTTCTCTTAAGACTTTTCTTTTTTCGAGGGGCCCTTCGCACTGGAAGCGCTTCTGATTAGGTTGTACTGCGAGGGGCTTTATACAGTCTCATAAATAGAATAGAATAGAATAGAAATAGAATAGGCCTATAATTATCTGATTATTTTCGTTCAAAGCGTCTTTTCGTGAAGACGACAGATTATTACGTCAAGTTAAGGTAGGCCTGCAATGATGCAAACGTTTAATTGATATTGTCCGGATACTGATGAGCGCTTAGCGGGCTTAAGAAATTCCTGGCAAAATTATTAGCATAACCTGATCGAATCGAAGACAACAATATTGTAATATATTTGGGATTCCTCTTGTTTGGACACCGTGTACAACGGTGATGTATTAGACAATAGATTTGACGTCATATGTAATGAAGAACTATTGTCTTCCTCTCTGCATGGTCTCTCTGACAACCGGACTGGACGTCGATCTCTGGACAATCCCTCTGATACGATGCAGCGCTCGTGAATAAGCGGATGCCCTGTGTTTAGCTCCACAGTAACGCTTTAGAAATTTTAAGTTTACGATTACGACTGCAAGACTTCTGTTAATGGGCATAGCAAATCGAAAATAGGTCTGTCTACTTGTGCGTGTTTTACTGTATCTCTGTATCTCTAGTCTCCTGTCTTCGTCCATCTCTCTTCGACTATAGTATCTCCCCACTTTTTACTCTATAGTTCTCTCCATCTCTTTCTATCCAATTCTTTTCGTCCTATTTTTTCTTTGATAGAAAATCTCCTGTTCCGTTCACCCCATTATGCCTCTCTTCTCTACACATTTACGTCAATGTCACTTATTTTATTTCTGTCTGTTTCTGCGTATCTCTGTTTCTCGTTATCTCTCACTCCATTTGTTTACTGTCGAGTCCACACATAATGGGAGCCTCTGTACAAGACTAGAGCGCCTGATTTTGTGGGAGCCTAAAAGCTCTCACAGGCTATATACAATACTGTTAAACTTGCGCACATTCAGCTAGCAGTTCCAGACACTGTAGACTGTATCCATCAGCTGGCGAGCATGTTATAATGAACCGCAACGGATGTTTATGTAATTGGAAACGGGTAATCCAATTCAGTGATGTTCAGCTGTGTAATATAGCTCCATAATGTGATGTTATTCAAACATCCGATCCTCTGTTAACTTGATTATCTCTGCTCAATGTTAGTAACTTTATACAGGCGTTTGCCCTATTACTGAAACACAATTTGCGATGAGGATTCTACGGGATTTGATGGATTTCTCAGTCAAAAGGCGAACACAGATAAACCAGAAATTCTTCACATGACACATTGGAAATCGAGTATCAGTAGCAATTGTGAACGATTTTACAGGCCGCTGACTGACTAAGGCACTCATGCTGGTGCAACCGGTTAATACGCGTTGCGGCCAAGCCATGCAATAGGCTAACAGCCTACGTCAGGCTATGACCAACTAAGTCACGAGAGAGGACGATACTGATGGAGTAGGAGTGGAAGAATCGAGCAGGCGTTCTGAAATTGATCATATCGTATGTGAAACTGATTATCTTCACAAATTAAAATGGTCGTTGTCGATATACCATATACTGCTAAGTCTTCAAACAAACCGGCGAAAGTCTTTACGCCGCCTTAGAAGAATTAGACGTTAATCACAACCCACTTTCCCAATACAATTCTGCTGTACTTGTCTTGTCTTCAACCGTCCTTGATCCAAGGAAAGGCCGCACCAAAGGCAATTTTGTTCCATCCACTTCTGTTTCTTGTCTCTTTCAAAGCCAGAATAATAATCGAATAATAACCCACGACTTTATGCAATTAATCCATGTCAGTGAGTTCTTCCTTAAGCTCTTGATCCAGGAACTGTGCCTTGGACAATCTCCTGCTCCAGACAATCTTCAATCTTCCACAGCATATGACCGAAATGGGAAAGCTTCCGTTGCTTGATTAATCTGACTATAGACTTCTCTCCACTCTTACAATATCCATCACCCACTCGCCTTTCTTCCTCGCAGTCCATCAAACCTTAAAAATCTGCTACATCTATACTTAATTTCAAATGCATTGATTGATTCTAACCTTCTCACCCTTCTTAATGATCAAACTCTGACAGCCATTAATTACCACTGGCCACACAAGAACCTTCATAAGTCATCATATCTTAGTTGCTAGATTGTCGCTACACCAGGGATGGGCAAATTACACAGTGAAATGTAATTGAATTACAAATTACAAATTACTTGGGAAAATGTAATTGAATTACAAATTACAAATTACTTTAGAAATTTTTGGGAAATTACAAATTACAAATTACGTAATTTCAATTACATCAAATTACAAATTACATGCATAGTTGGGATCAAGAAATTCAGTCAGGAAACACATGCTTTATTTCCACTGTTCATTTATATTGGAGTGTTTGAAACTGTTTATTTAATATTCTCTAAGAAGTAGCAACTGTTCGAAGAGGTTATCCGATAATTGGCATCTGTTTGACCTTACAATCATATGCTTGCAAAACTATAATGAGTTTGCGTACCAGCGCAGATGAAGAAAGTGCAGAATTAAATTGTATAAATAATATCTTTAATTGCAGATGTCTGGTCTACTAAACACAGAAGTTAGGCCTACATGGGAGTAACATGTCACTGGATCGATGCATGTGCATTTGAGTGACGCTCAGTTGCTTTAGCATGCAGACGTTTTGTTGGATCACACACGTGTGATGGAGTAGCGCAACTCATCTATGTAATACATTATGATCTCGGTCTGACACATGACAAAATTGTTGCTACTACTTCTGACAATGGCTCCAATTTTGTTAAAGCATTCAGAGTTCAGTGTTACTATTTTTCATTCCAGAAATACTATAGTGAAGGTGATCAAGATAAGGATCGAAAAGATGCTTTCAAAACTGGTCTGGTTGTGGAGTCTCTGGTTCTAGTTTTTCAAAGTAATTTGATTTTACAGATGTAATTTGAAATTACAAATTACATGAAAAAAAATGTAATTCAATTACAAATTACAAATTACATTGAGCCAGAGCAACAAATTACAAATTACCAATTACAATTGTAATTCAAATTACGTAATTTCAATTACACCAATTAAATTACTGCCCATCCCTGCGCTACACACATTGACGGTTGCGTGAAGTGCAACCGCAGTCAAAATTTGTAATTCATAGGAAAAGCCGAGACGAAAATTAAATTAAATAAGTCAAGGAAACCAGAAGTCAGTTGAAAAGCAAGTTTAACCAAATGAGACTTAAGTTCAAACCTGACTGACCTTAATGAGCACAGGACTGAACAAATAATTCCAAAGTTTTTAGACCAACAACTAAGAACGCCAGAAACCAAGATGCGACGCAAGCCTACGACAAGAGTCGAACTGTCCTCTGATTGAGTACAGTGTCTTTGATTGTGGAATAAGCAAGGATCAGACATAGCTCTAGGCTACCTTTATAAAGTTTATACGCATACATAGTTGTGAACTACATGTATAAGACTCATCTTGAACTGGAATTCCTTACTCAATGGACAGCCAATGTGACGAATACACTTTGGGTGTATAATGCCAATATTAAGGACTCCGCCTTGAAACCTTTGTAAACAGCTACCTCCGAGTGTCAAATCTGGAAAATGTCTGCAATGTTAATGCGGGTGCTACAGAAAAGGTGCGATCAACAGATGCTGTGAAGAAAGACGGGTTTAGGGATACAGAGCGGCAGTATAACTTTGTAGATGAAAGAGATTATCGTAAAGAAGTTTTCCGTTCGAGTCCTCCACAAGCCTAAACTAATGCGTCAAATCCGGTGAGGCTTCGTTATGGCTTTGCAACATTAGGAGCATCTGAGTCTTCTGGAAGCCTCAACCAACGAATGAGGCAAATCCTGTGCGGTTTCGTGATGATTTTACAGCATTAGGAGCGAAATCGTAAACAAATGTTATTGATATTTTACGCCCATGCTAACATATTCAACCAAGCGAACGGCGGCGCCTGCTTTAAAACATTCTGATTCGACAGAAGACGGTATATCAAACGTAAGTATTGCATTCAGTTGCAATTCATTTACTGAACATTCAATTTCACGACAACTTTCATAAATGCATATAAGATGCAGTAAGTAACTATACTATAAATGAATGATGCAGTAAGTCCATTAGTTGGATTTGTTCTGTGTTTCTATCTGAAGGTTCAATTCCTCAGATCAAACGTTCACGTCACCACGATGATGAAATCAAGCCCGAGGATTTGTGTTAACTGCCATGGAAACTTCACACGACTGTTTAATCCCGTTAATAAGCTCAGACTCTATACACTGTTTAGAGTCTAGACTCTAGAGCATGTAATTCACAGCTAAAAGCAAGCCAAAAATATTTGATACAATAATACTTTACAGTTCTTCTACTCTTTTCGCCTCCAATGTGATGTCATGTAATGACTTCTAAAACGCGCGTATATGACATCAATCGACAATGACTTTAGGTGAAACCATAATTCATATCGTTAATCCGATTTGTCAGAAAAAACCAGAAGTCAGACTACAGGTGTAGTTCAACCAGTGGTTTGATTTCAACACAACCATTACCTATGCTGCAATGTTCGTAAAGTCCAATGGTTCTGCAGAGTCTTCAATGCCTTCTATAGAGAGTCGAGACTAAAGAGTTGGCTTCATAGCTCGATTTGCAAGACAGGCTGTGGATTTTCAACGCTCTAGATCAATGTTCAACCTCATCCGCCTTGAATAAACTGCAGTTCCGTAATGTAGGTTAGGGTTTTAACCCATTTGCACTTCCTCTGGCAAACCTCAATCCCGTTCCCACTGTTCACACTCTGAAGAATCAATTACACGCGGCCACAGAAAAACGTTGCAAAACACGCCCACGCAAGACAAATTCTGCAGTGTTTCTCGACAGTTGGATATCTTTACTGCTGCTACTCAAATAATCTTGTTTTGTTTTCTACCTACTCTCCAAAACCATTGAAACGACACTGCAACTCACGTGACCACTTAACGTTTTGATATGTCGCAGGCAGGGGCAGTGAAGCCAAGCAACGTTCGGCCCAGTTAGTACTTCGATGCGCGAGCGACCGCCTACACCACCCCACAGGGTGTCCGTTTTCCCTCCATTATTTCGGTCTCGGTAAATTAGCAAACACACCAGTGGAGGCATATTAACAAGTGCATTGTCTATTCCCTGTTTAAATAAGATGTGTACAGTCATATAGATATACAAACTCTTTATTGCATCGCCTACAGACTTCATTTAGTACAGTGCTATAGATTTATTCTCATCTGAAATTTACTCCAGCATCCGTTTCATAAATGAGGGTAAATGTGAAATTGTTTTGAAGCTATACTTTCCAAAGATGAACAAGAACCAGAACATAATGCGAAAAGAATGTGAAGAAAACGACGACGTCGAAGAAGACAACAACAAAAACAACAAAGAAGACGAGGAATAAGACAATGAAGAGAAGACAACGAAGAGGAGCGAAAGACATTGATGCCAAGTATTAGCAACTTATTTGCCAGCCTCTGATTGTTTCCTGCTGGTCTTAAATACTAAGAAATTCTCAAAATCATATATAAGAAGAGATAACTTGTTTATTACAATGGTCATAAAATTGCGGCGTTCTGTATATTGAGAGTCGTAGAACCTAGACGCTTATTATCTAGTAATCTAGTAATCTATTTGGGAGTATTTTGACATTAAATTTTATAAGGCGTCACAAATGGCGTTTTTTACTAGTCCGTATGCATACATACATAGTATTACATACGTGCATACATGCTTGTACTGTATATATACAATGCCATACATGCATAGGCCTATATTAATAGATACCGTATCACATATACACATACCTACTATTCAGCGTGTCATTCAAAGCTTTTAGGCGTAGACCTACTATAATGCACATTATACGTCCCATAGTAAGTTTCGGACATTTGGGCAATCTCTGACACAAAATTTCAGCATGCAGCAAAGTTAGATACTGGTGTCTTTTACCTTGTAGAGGTCAAGTCATGTAATGTAATTGCTCGCTCACTCACTTACTCACTCAGTCGCTCGCATCCAATCCAATCTATTGCCCAGATTTCAATATAAGTCCCTTTCCATTTAACCAGTGCGCATCCAACATAGGACTCTATGACATATTTTAACAGATAAAATCTAATTCTGATAACACTGATCTTCCGTGGAACTATCAAGCAGATAAATATAACTGCATATGCCCTTCGGTTTCATCACCTTACCTGCTTCTGTGTGATTTCCATGATCGGCTGATGGATTCCAATCAAAGAGGCTCGCAACGCTTAATTGCCGAGGTATGTAAGGTATCCGTGCTGTTAAGAGCGTTTGCTTAGCATCATTGGCAGCAGCAACTGATGAGGAGGCTGGCAGTCAATGCGTTGCGAGAGCCCGACATCATTTAGCGCGCACAGGCAGATGCTTCAGCATTAAATGCTCACAACATCCGTTCTCTGTATGCATCCACTACTCTGTGACTGCATCGACCGACCGTTCGCCCGACTCACTGAGGGCATGACTGACTCACTGCTTGACTGACCAATTGGGTGACTGTTGATAGATGGTTAACTAACTCATTTATTCACACGACCACTCACCTACTGACTGTGACAGACTGATAAGGGAAATAAGCCATGGCTTAGGGCCCCACAACGTTTTGAGGGCCCCCAACTGTCAGGAAATATAAAAATCAGTTGGTACAAACGTTTTAAGGGCCCCCAACTGTCAGGAAATATAAAAATCAGATGGTACAAACTACAAAGGTCCTATTTGACAATTTTCTTCTGAAAAAAGACGGAAAAGCAAAAAAAGGTCATTAGAAATTTTTCAAAGTAATAAACAATGGTTTTTCTCCAAATCTGGGAAAAAAATTTTGCATGGCTTTCCGGTTAGGGCCTTCGGATGTCTTAACCCGGCCCTTGGCTTAGGGCCCCCGAAAGTCTTAATCCGGCCCTGCTGACAGACTGACTGACTGGTTGACTGACTGATGACTAACTGATTGACTGACTGATTAGTTGACCGACCGAACAGCTCACTGACTCACTCATTCACTAACTCATTCATTCACTCATTCAATCAATCAATCAATCAATCAAACACTCACTCGCTCACTCACCCACACACCCACCCACATCCAATCCAATGCAATGTAATCTAAACTATGGCGTCGTTATCATAATGCACGAAACACCAATCGAAGTCCGATTCACGTGAAATCGTAGTCAGAGTCATAATTCATCAGTTAAGCCAGGTCGATAAACCCGACGTCGAAAGTACGGAGAGGACACAGTTGCTAAAACAAATGAGTTTTAATGTTGAACGACATTAGGGAACCTACAGAACGCCCGATACTGATCAGTGAATTCCAGTAAACGAGAGCCAAACAATGTTTTCGTGCGAGGCACAGTAGGATTCACGGATTTTGTTGAACGAGAGCAAAGTTTGATGGCACAAGAACTGATCATGGAGCGGAGGTAGGACGATTAGAGTTCAAGGTTTGTGAAGTGCAAGAGAGATTTTAAACTAGGTTCTTTGCTTGATGAACAGCCAGTGTAAGAAATGTAATGATGGTGTTAAATGTTGATATTAATTTTATGTTTCTCTGGATTTTGTCAATCTCCTGTAACAATTCCAGTACGGTGTAATTAGCGGTAATCAAGATGGCAAGAAACACAGCAGTTGCGAGTGATAATGTGAGGCAACTGAGGCATGCAAGATCTGATTCTACGAATGACCCAATTAATGTGAAAGTGAGCGGATTTACATGCGCTTTAAACATCGTTAGAGAAGGGCACGGTGGAGTCAAAAGTTATACACAGACTTTGTGAACAAATGGTACGATCAAATAACAAGCAATTCACCTAACTAAACAGATGTCAGCCAATTACATTTCTGGAGATGCTGACTTGCGAGTCTGACGCGTTGTAAGGTCATTGTCACAGCCTGCTATAGGAACTTCGAAGAAGATCAAATCAAATCAAATTCATTTATTGATCCAGAAATCCAGAACAGTTTTACAAAAAGATGTACAAATGATTGTTATTAAAGTAAATTTATAGCATGAATATAAACTCAAGGAAGTCAATTGTAAGTGCATTGTAGAAACCAATAGTTACTGGAGAAATGGATCAGAAGGAGACCTAAAAGGAACCTGAGTCCCGCTAAAGAAAGCCCCCTTTTCCCTTAAAGAAAAACGCCAATTTTGAGATGGATGAACTGCTTAGTACGGTAGTTGGTGACAGTGGCAGTAAAGTAGAACAATGTTAAGTGGAAGAATAAAACACTGAATCATAACTTGATTAAGTAGTTGTCCACTAACATTCGAAACTGGATCAATGAATAAACATCCACTAACATTAGAAACTGGATCAATGAATATACAATGGTTATCCCCGATAACAATATTAATAATCAATAATACTACTAAAATGATAACTATTTTAGCCAAACACAAATAATTTGAGCAAAAATTATTAAATTTAATCTGAAAAATGCCGTTCTTTACTTATCTGTTAATGTTTTCTTTATTTTTACGCACATTAAACAGTCTCATAAGCTTACGTCATAATAGGCCTATAATAATTATCTGATTATTTTCGTTCAAAGCATCTTTTCGTGAAGACGACAGATTATTACGTCAAGTTAAGGTAATGATGCAAAGTTGCAAACGTTTCATTGATATTGTCCGGATAATGATGAGCGCTAAGCGGGCTTAAGAAATTCCTGGTAACATTATTGCCGTAACCCTATCGAATCGAAGACAACAATATTGTAATATATTTGGGATTCCTCTTGTTTGGACACCGTGTACAACGGTGATGTATTAGACAATAGATTTGACGTCATATGTAATGAAGAACTATTGTCTTCCTCTCTGCATGGTCTCTCTGACAACCGGACTGGACGTCGATCTCTGGACAATCCCTCTGATACGATGCAGCGCTCGTGAATAAGCGGATGCCCTGTGTTTAGCTCCACAGTAACGCTTTAGAAATTTTAAGTTTACGATTACGACTGCAAGACTTCTGTTAATGGGCATAGCAAATCGAAAATAGTAGTGTCGCTTGCAGCGTGAGATCGCAACATATACAAATTACAGGTCGCAACTTACAAGTTGCGACCTGTCAGCTTGATGTTGAGAATACCTGTTATTGATTGATTTGCGACCTGTCAGCTTGATGTTGAGAATAAACGAAATTGATTGATTGATTGATTGAGATTTCTAAGCGTACCGCAGACCTATTGTTTTTTCTTTTGCCGACAGCGTCTGCTGGTAGCAGAGTTTAGTTTTCAATACACATTCCTCTCGGCCAATAGTTTTGCGGCGAAATGGTTTGCATTTACGTCGAAATGATTAACTAGCAGGCCTACTTCAGAAATAGCTAAATATTCGAAAACTAATATTTTAACTCTCTTAATTGTCTGCATTAACATTTCACAATTCTTAAAGTCAATGGTACAGGGAGCTCAGCTCAGCGTTCACGCAGCGAGTGTATTGCGGAGATGGCATTAACGTTCCCCACGGGCTAAATATAGTCTGACAAACACCGGATGACGGTACTCAAAATGGGTATGGGTTTACCAGCGTATAGGAAGACACGCAGGGGCTGTCATCTCTGCTTCTGAAGGTCATCTTGTGTTTACGTAGCGCAATTTGTGGTCAAAAAATACATTCGCTTGTACCTACAAAAATGTCTTCTGCGGCCCCCACCAAAGGAGTTGGAACTGCATATGCAAGTGACTTGTGTACGATGTAACTCCCCACCCTTTCTGTGGTGTCTTAGTGACATAAGACACCACTGCAGCTGTAGGCTAGCTTCTCGCTTTTAAATCTAATCATGCTGTCTTAAATCTTAGTAAGCGAAACTATGAAACTTAAATAGCCTACTGAAATAAGAATACTATAACAAGGATCCGATTCGAATATGATGTAGACGTACGCATTTGGTAAGTATGAGGATACCACTTACTTTATTGGAGTCCATGCGCAAGATATAGACTCGGTTCGTAGCTTAGCACCGACCAACAACAGAACGTGACATTGTAGCGGATCTGGATCGAAGACCTGCACAGTTGCTGCATGCTTTCGTCGCCATCGAAGCCCTACGACCTTGGCCCGATGTTACTTTTTGCACACAAACACTTTCTGGATGATCACGTTCACTTTTGTTGTTGTTATGTATATGCTCTATCCCTGCTTTTATTTGTGGTCGATTCCCACTTCTCAGGAACTGTTAAGCGTTATGGTCTTGAATCTTGATGTTAGTAACCAGAGCTGTTTCAAGTACTCAGGTTTCAAGTACAAGTACGAGTACAAGTATGTTAATATACCTAATGCTGTTTCTGGATGATCACGTTCACTTTTGTTGTTGTTATGTAGGCTCTATCCCTGCTTTTATTTGTGGTCGATTCCCACTTCTCAGGAACTGTTAAGCGTTATGGTCTTGAATCTTGATGTTAGTAACCAGAGCTGTTTCAAGTACTCAGGTTTCAAGTACAAGTACGAGTACAAGTATTTAGACTATAATATAATGCACGTGGCTATCGCAAGCACAAGGATATATTTTTCTTTAATAATGTTCGTAAATATTACACCTAAGTTGCGGACAGGAGAATTGACAGCGATTTTGTGGGTGAATGCAGAGTCAATGTTAAGGGACATAGATGGATCCTTTCTTCAGCTGGTCAAGATGGCCTATAGGCTAAGTATGAGTCCAGGTTTAGAGTTTAGACGGATTCAGGCACAGGATATCAGTTTAGTTTAAGTTGAATTTAATTCGACACTGAGCTGATAGCTGTTTTATTGGAAATGCCAACAGGGGGAGGCAAGAAGGATTGGCTTTGAAAGGTGAAACACTGAGCAATTATTTCCAAGGTCTGTCACTAACAAGAGTTTATGCGGAATATTGTTTATGACGGATGGAAACCTGATAATATGATCAAACAAATACTATTCGGAGATATACAACAACGGAGGACAGATGGAGACGATTTCAGGCACGGGATTTCAGTTGAGTTTAAGATGAATTTAATTTGATACTGAGCTTGGTAGCTGTTTTGCTGAAAATGCCAACAGAGGGAGGCAAGAGAAAACGCTCAGCGAGTATCACAGACAGAGCTTATTATAGACTAAAGAAGATAAGCCAAGCAATATTCTGTTTATAGACCGACCCATAAGCGCAGCGGGATTAAAAGGATGTCCGGTATATATGTTCGTTTTATGGACTTAGGTTTTGATTAAAAGAAAAGAAGCAGCTCGCTGTATGCAACGGAATTGCCTAATAAACGAAGCCAGGTGTTTTGCATTATTGCACGGTAATCAAAAGAAACAGGAGCAGCCAAATTATTTGGCATGCAGGTATGAATTCGTATGGGATGAAAATCACAATGCTTTCTTGAAAACAAGCTAAATTACAAACTGATATCAGTGATAGTAGCGATACTGATATTATTATCCGTGAATTCTTTATGCTAAATTAAATTTTAAATGAAAAGTTAAATTTAAATTTAGACGTGTTGAAAGTGGAGATCATGATCAGAATTAAATTCTCACTCACTCAAATGAGCAAGCATGAACCCTCCAGAATTCTCTCACTCACTCAAATGAGCACGCATGAACGAAAGACGAATAAACCAACCTACGTGAATGAATGAGTGAGTTAGTGGCTGGATGGCCGACTGACTGTGATTAGTAGTGTGAGTTCTCATTGAAAGGAATCTACACGTCAGCCGCTGTAACCCCAGATTGAACAGTCACAGCTTTACACGGCTTCCCATTAATCCTAACACGGACTCTGCGTGTATACGGCTTCCTCTTCTCTGGCTCTCTTTAGACTTTAACGTACAGAAGAAAGCGATGTCTATGGTTAGCAACCTAACTGTAAGAAAGACAGACTGATGGATGGAAGGACGTGAGTACGATGTTTCATTGAAAGTGCACAGATTGAAACGTTGTTGCTGTGAATGTTACAAAAACTTGAGCAGTTGGGCTTAACCAATCTCCTCCTCTTCCTCTGCCTCTCTCCCCTCTCTCCATCTCTCCTCTGTCTGTCTCTGTCTGTCTGTCTGTCTCCGTCTCTGTCTCTGTGTCTGTCTGTCTGTATGTCTGTTTGTCTGTCTGTCTGTCTGTCTCTGTCTGTCTGTCTCTCTGTCTCTCTCTCTGTCTGTCTCTCTCTCTCTCTCTGTCTCTCTCTCTCCTCTCTCTCTCTCTCTCTCTCTCTCCTCTCTCCACTCTCCCAGTTCCTGTCCGTGTTCTTTATGTGGATGCATGGAAAATACTTTATCAGACAACGTGCCTCGATGGATATTAATTATTTCCATGAACCAGTCGTAAAATTGAAAGCAAATGTTGTGCCTGACACGCATATACTTGGACTGATCACGGAAGGTCAGTAGCACATTCCACTTTAGTAGGCCTATCACGTTGACTGCTGCTCTGACATTTCAAGGCATTGGCCGGTCGCTGATGATGCGCATTTATTGCAGTTCTGGCGTAAGTGATTTGAGTAACTGATGAGAAATGTTTGTGGAGTAACGGATATACACTTGAATGCGTATACGTATCACTTGCTGTTGGAATTTTCTGTCACACCACAATCGAAGTGAAAAGTAAGGCTTCCGTGAGACAATAAGCTTATATCGCGTTTTTGATATATTCTTTAATGAAGCGCCTGACAAACGCACTGCGCTGTACAAGTAGACCTACATGTTATGACGATTAAACAATTCACAAGAACACAAATAACAGAAGACATAAATCAACAAAGTTGCAGCCATGCAAGGCGCAAGCCCATTGTACTTTTGCTGCCAACTAGGGAATGAAGGCGTGAGCTAAACCCAGGTGTGCCTTACGGGACTTGAACCGGGTCTTTGAAAACGTCAAGCAAGGACTGTTATCCTTTATCCTTTATACTACCCCTCCCCGTTAGTGTCTAAAGTATAAGGCTTCAACCGATGGCGCACAAAAACCGAGTCATAATCAGGTAAATATACAGAAGATTTGTCCATTATGACAGACAGGCAGCCTATTATGGGCGAACCAAGAACGAACCAAGATCTTGGACACGGAGTCAATGCAACTTGCCGTTTGCGTTCCATATTACGCCGGTACCAATTACACTGCATTGTCACAGAGATATGTCAGTTGACAGTGTTGTTAAAACGGAGTATCGGCCAAATGTACAATCGGTAAAATGAAAGTAAACAGGACTTTTCGTACTTGAGTATAAGTAAAAGTATTCGGGCGCAAATTATACTTTTGTAAAAGTTAAAAGTATTCTTCTAAATAATACTTTTAAAGTATAAAGTAAAAGTACTTCGTCGTGTGTCTATATAAGTCAATAACACTCATTTACTGAATAATGGGTTAAATTTTACTTCGTTAAAAGTAAAAGTATTTCCGGTTTGTGATACTTCGTAAAAGTGAAAGTACTGAAACTTAAGTGCAGTAACGCGTTACTTTTACTTCGTTACTGTACAACACTGGTCAGTGATCAGTCGCAAAAACCCGCGATCGTTGGATGAAGGACCAAGATCATTACCGAATAGACCATCCTGTCGCACCGACTACAATTATATAGGGCATGCATATACTTGGCTAACCACATAATGTGAAGCACATAATGGATCTCAGTGAATCATTAGGCGCCAGATACACCGGCTGCAGCCAGAGAGAACACTTGTGATTTACGACACTGTATTGTATACACATTGCATGCGTTTCATTTGCCGTTAGACTAATAATAATAAACGACGACGCAGAGCAAGTTGTCTGTAGGCATCGGAGGTAGAAGCAACATCTGTCCTCATTCCTCAGAGACACTTTCATTTCCCATTGAATAGCACCACTCTCCACAATCTCTGCTTTCTCATCTGTCTGCCTGACTGCATGCATGCCTGCCAATCTGTCTCTGTATATCTTTAGGTCTGTCTCCCTGGATGTATGCATGTGTGCGTGTGCATTCATGTGGGTACAACATCCGATTGGTTTGAGCATTTGCCTTGTAGCGCAGAGTGTGAGGATTCGAGTCTATTCTGACACGATGCTTGCATTTGGGGACTTAAAGCAAGTCCTTTGTCTGCGATTGCAGCTTTGTTATTAAATAGCGTCGCTTAAAATGCATAGAGAATAATAGAGTATGTATGCATGTAATGATGTACATATGTATGTATGTAAGTATGTCGGTTTGCGTGTGTATATGTCTGTCTGCTGACCTTTATGCATGTCCGCATGCTTCCACATCTGTCTGCCTAACTCCCTCTCGATAGGTTTGTCAGTCTATATGCATGTCCGCCAGTCTGTACATGTATATTTCTCGACCTGTCTGAATAATTATGTGTCTGCCTGTCTACCTTTATGCCTTTATGCGTCTGTCCTAATGTCCATTTCTCAAGATGCATATCTATCTGTAGGTCTGTGGGTGTGTCAGCGTGTAGATACCTAGAAATGTATCTATGACGTAAAGCACAGCATGACGCATTAACTATGATCTATGATGGTTCTGTATTTGAGACCATGGCAGATAGAAGGTCAGGAGCTTTTAACAGATTATCGTTTACATAAGATTAGACATCTAACCTAATCTGTAAGCCTATCCACCTGTCCAATCTAATAACTTATATAGCACCGTTATCATGATACATAAAGCATCGGACGATGGTCACTTCAAGTGAAATGAAAACCCGAGAGAGAGAGAGAGAGAGAGAGACAGACAGACAGACAGACAGACAGACAGACAGACAGACAGACAGACAGACAGACAGACAGAGAGAGAGAGACAGAGACAGAGAGAGACAGACAGAGACAGAGACAGAGACAGAGGCAGAGGCAGAGACAGAGGCAGAGACAGAGGCAGAGACAGAGACAGAGACAGACAGAGACAGAGACAGACAGAGACAGACAGAGACAGGCAGAGAGAGACAGAGACAGACAGAGACAGACAGAGACAGAGACAACGACAGCGACAGAGACAGAGACAGAGACAGAGAGACAGAGAGAGACAGACGGACAGACAGACAGACAGAGTGAGAGAGAGATATCTGTGCAACTGTTGCAAGGATTCATTAATTAAAGCGCCTGATGCATTGTAGTATATCGGACCTTGGCAGACAAAGAAATGAAACAACGAAGGAAGACTGTAAATAATTAATTAACAAAAGGCAGAAGCAAACATACCCACAGACAGACATGCAAGCGATTACAAAGATACACCCGAACAGATGGACAGGTCTTCGGCTATCCACGGCAAAGCAAAGACACATTAGTTAGCAAGTATTAATATCTATTTACTTATTTAAGCTCTTATTACGCGTGTAAGGTTCGGTAAATCTGAATTTAAGGAGCAGGTGTACATGTACGTTCGCTAGGGAGCCATGACGGAATAAATAATAAGTCCTCAGGGATTTTCTTCGAGATTAACCAAACAGAAGGAAGAGGATGAAGATGAAGATGGAAGAAGAGGATGGAAGAGGATGGGAGGATGAGCATTAGAGTCATCAACCTGATGCATGATGCAGAGAGATATTGCAGATGTCCGATATGTAGGGTATACACTCAACAGACTGCAGGTGCAACGGGGTTGGAATGGGCGGATGAATCGTGAAATTCTTCGATAAGGTTGTAATTGTAATTGTAATTGTAATTGTAATTAATTGTAATTGTAATTGTAATTGTAATAATTGTAATTGTAATAATTGTAATTGTAATTGTAATTGTAATTGTAATTTGTAATTGAACATTTGTATAGCGTAATTACACTGTAATTGAGATTCAGAGGCGCTCCCGACCCAGGGCTCTAACAAATAAGATAGTCTTCAGGCGTTTCCGAAACAGAGGAAGAGAAAGGCTGAGGAGGTCTTGTCTCTATCGGAAACACGTGCTGAGGTATTAAGTAAGATAAGATGGCCTGGGGAGGGTGGATTCCGATAAATGGGTAGAGAGCAACTGGTGGATCGTGAAACCACTGGGGTATGTTTTATCGCTTCTCTTTCTTGACTCAGTTCACATCTTTTCACACTAAAATTTCTTCGTACGTATTGTCTCCCATTAATTGTAGGCCTATATATTCACAGTTTGGCTACACTCAGTGATGGCTTTTTCAGATGTCATCCGAAGTTTCAGCATACTTAAAAGTTCAACCGATCTGTTTCTGCAAAGCGATAAGCCATCTGCACCACAGCAACTTTCAGACATTCAAAACGCAATCGCATGCATCATCCGCCTATTAAGTCCATGTATGATTAATATTGTTTGCAATCTTCCGAATGCCAGTGCTCTGTGAGGCTTCGAATTGTAAGGTCCCTAAAGAAAATTCTCAGAATTTGAACACGTCATCATGTTTATAGGCATGTGCGGATATGTATGTGTGTGTGTCGGTGTGCGTACGTCTATGTAACTGTAATTATAATTGTTATTGAACAGTTGTATAACGTCACTTCATATCTGTATATGTTTATGTATGTATGTATGCATGGCATGTATGTATACATGTCTGCATGTATGTATGTCGTATGTCTGTATGTATGTATGTATGTATGTATGTATGTATGTATGTATGTATGTATGTATGACTGTATGTATGTATGTATGACTGTATGTATGTGTGCATGCATGTTTCAAGACACTTAATATAGCTCATTTTTAGTAACTCACAAAAGCGCCATTTGTATGTGTATCTATCATATATAATATATATATATATATATATATATATATATTCATATGTCTATATGTATGTATTATATCTATTCATTTATATACATGTATATTCAAGCACACATGTGTTTATACGTGTGTGGGTGTGTAGGTGTGTGCGTTAAGCGTCGCTGGTAGATCCTCTCGAATGTTGGTCTGTTGTTGCAAGTGCGTTCGACGTATCTTCAATTCCCAGGCCTGTAATAAACGTCTCAGAGCGGTTGGTTGGTTGGCCAGCGTGGTCAGACATTTCGTCGGCGGGGGCTCCCACCTGTAAACCCACTCCGTTTGTTTGTCGTATTAATATCGCCGGCTGTGATCGTTCACGCACCCTCCCTCCCCAGCATCTCCCCTGCGCCCAGTCTGCATCGGCGCAGTCTCCGTATCTCGTAAGTCCATAATTATGTCCCAATGTACACATACTGCCAGCAGGTCTCCATAAAATATCTAGATGTAGGCCGAGTTATATGGCACAATTGCAGATACATGGAAATAGAGATACAGGCATAGACATACATTGTTATGCACTAGTGTGTAGACCACACATGGGAATTAGACAGAGATAAATAGACAGAGACAGACAGACAGACAGGGAAGAATGAGACAAGACATGTTTACTATGTAGACTTGAGGACACCTCTTGAAACGGTACTCGAGAACTACTAATGTTCAGCCTGAAAACGGTGTCGATATAGAAAGATTGCGCTTTTCTGCACTGATGTATATATAGTGCAATAAACATATCTTCGAAACTATGGAGAACTCATTCAATTGCTCATCGTCTTCAACCGATATGGTTGAAGTCCACAGCGGTCGGTCGACAGGCCATCCGACCAAGGGCATCGCTACAAGGGTTGCAATAAAATTTTCGATTATAATTACAATTACAACCAACGCCAGTATTATCAACACACTAATTCTCCATCGTCCATTATCAATCACTTCGCTCTCGGACGAACCACCTACGTTACACACACATATATCTCTACATATATACAATAAAATATACAATACATACAGCATATGTATACACGCACATACAAATTCGGATACATACACACGTAGAAATGCTTATATAATAAAGATATATATATCTACATGTTGGCCTATATATAATGTATAATTGCAATTGAACATCAAGAATGTTCTACTACCTGAAAAACCTGCACGCATAGTTAGACAACTGAGCTAAATATGTTCGTTTAGGACAGTTTGTTCCCGGAGGATCGTCCAATACATAATGGTACTACAGTTTAGCTTGAGGTATGGAGAAATACACCGGTCGTCTTTGGTTGAAATGTATTTCCTAAGCTGTGTACACACGCAAGATGAATCGCATTTGCAAACAAGAAGACGTAGGCAGTGACTTACACCTTACCTTACCTATAAATCTCTATTATGAGCACAGATTAAATACAGCACCTTTTGGAGGCTGACCTCATGCCAAATGAACATATAACGCACAGCAACTCAACATACCTGGTCTTATCTTATGCGCCATATGTAACAATATTATACATATACATATTATGCACATACATATCTAAGCATAAACATATACGTGTATAATAAGTGTATATATATATATATATACATAATACAAGTACATGTACGGCTTATAATATACAGTAGGGCCTATAGACGTGTCTCGCTGTAAGAATAGTGCGATCTCTGGTCTAACTCGAGCTCTCTCTGTCTCTCTATCGACATAATTATGATATATGTATATATACATATACAGCGAGAGACTAGTTATATAGCGCTCTGATAAACAGAATGAGTTCAGACCACCCTGAAGCACAGAGGAGACACTAGTTCGCCGACGCTTGCTGTTACAATAAAAAAAAACTGTCAATGAAACGTTTGTCCCTTGGATGTTTAATTGATTAGTGTAAATTGGTCGTATTTGCTAGTGCAATCGGCAAATAAAATTTCTATTTGTCTGTTAGCTTTTATCATATACTGCATTTGTACGTTCTGCATATTTACAGTATTTCAAAGGCTTCGATTAAGCAGAAACTGAAGCCTTTCATTGAAGGCTACGCATGTTTTTCGGCAGCGCTCTGGTGAAGGTTTGCATAGAAAATTGCGCTCATATTAAATTTGTATGACTGTCTCAGTATCTCAGTGCAACCTGCATGGTAAGTTTTGTAGGCCTATAGTCAGTTGCGGTTGAAAACCGCTCTAGTTTGAGGACAACTCAAATAAGAATGACAGTCAAAGACATGTAGCCTATGCAAGGATGATATCAGAGTCAGCGGTTTAGCTCATATCAATTATATAGGCTTGTGATCTCTACAACCCATATGCAGAAATAGTGCGCTCAAATGCAACGGAGTTAAATCGCTGTGATAGGTTTTACACAGGATGTGTTAGGTCCAGAGGCGGATTAAGGCATGTTCAACATGTTCGGCCGAACAGGGGCCCCCACACTTGAGGGGCCCCCACACATCCAAAAGAAATTTTTTAATATTTTATATTTAATAAATGAATGAGAGCAATGTTGTACTTCTACATCTTCATCAGAATATCTTGCTGCTACCTGCCTTGTGGCTTTGTCTTTGCAACAGCCATCCATTCAATCGAGAAGTCGGGGTTCAAATCCCTGACAGGGCAGAAATTTGGTTCGAGATATTGTTATTTGTTAAGTCTAATAGTAAAAATGAGCAAAAACACTCAGAACAAATTATTCAAAACTACTCATTTTAATATACACATATACACAACTTTCGCATATGTGTGGGTCCGTATTGGAGTTTCCATTATCAAGCAGATTCATCTCAAATCAGCCTGCCTTAATTTGCTTTGCTTTTAACTCTCTAAAGTACTGTTAGTCTTGCTACAATATGTAGGCTGCAAACACTAACATCATTACTAACTAACATTACTAACATCGGCACCGAAGACCTGCAAACTGGACCCACTCCCATCGTTCCTCCTCCAGGAGAGCATCGACACCCTTTTGCCATTCTTGACGGTACTGTGTAATCGCTCCCTTCAGGAGGGAGTACTTCCTGTGACCCAGAAGAGATCCATTCTCATTCCGGTGATAAAGGCTGACGGTCTTGATAATGCTGAGCCAACGAATTATAGGCCTATAGCAAATGTTACATTTTTGTCTAAGATAATTGAGAAGATTGTTGCTTCACAGCTTATGCACTATCTTGACAAAAATGACCTTCTTCCTACTTTTCAGTCAGGTTTCCGCAAGGGCCATTCGACAGAAACTTTGCTCATCCGCCTCCTCTCTGACATTTATGGGGCCATTGACAGATCCCAGGTCACCCTCCTTGCACTGTTTGACGTAAGCGCTGCATTTGACACTGTCGATCACGACGTTCTCTTGCAGCGCTTATCGATTTCCTTTGGTCTCTCTGGTAACATCCTTGACTGGCTTACTTCCTACTTGCAAGACCGCTCCTTCATGGTGGCCCATGGGTCCACGAGGTCCCTCTGGGTCCCTGCTCCAGTTGGGTTGCCCCAGGGCTCTGTCCTTGGCCCTCTCCTTTACATAATTTACACTGCTGATTTGGGGTCCATTCTGGCGGCTGCATCTGTCCTGGGTCAGTCCTACGCAGACGACCTGCAAGCCTATATTCACTGTCTTGCGACCCAGGCCGACGCGGCAGTCGGAACAATGAGCCGGGCTATGGAGACCCTGCAGTCCTGGATGTCCTCAAACCGCTTGCGGCTGAACCCGACTAAGACTCAGCTTATTTGGCTTGGCACACCCCAGCAGCTTTCTAAAATAGACCTAACCTCACTTGCCTTGAAATACCCCAACTTCACCTTCTCAACCTCAGTTCGTGACCTGGGAGTCACCCTAGACCAGGAACTCACATTTACGCGTCACATAAATCTTCTCTGCCGCAGCTGTTACTATCAGCTTCGACAGCTCAAGGTAATCTCCCGCTCTCTGTCTCCTAGCGCAGCGTCGACGCTGGTCCATGCTTTTGTAGTCTCACGGCTCGACTACTGTAGCGCCATTTATGATGGACTTCCTGCCTGCCGGACCGGGTCCCTGAATAGGGTCCTGCGCACTGCCGCCCGCCTTGTTGGCCGCATTCTGAGGTTTGGGCGGGTTTCTGAATACATGAGGGACGTGCTCCACTGGCTTCCTTACCCACAGCGTATTGTGTATCGAATCTCTGTCTTGGTCCGGCGCTGTATTGAGGGTCTGGCCCCTCCGTATTTGCGGGAGCTCTGCTGCTCCACCACATGCGTCCAGCGTCGTTGCTTTCTCCGCTCGGCTGCACAGGCTGAGCTCATTGTTCCTCGTTCGCGGACTGCTCTCAGGCAGCGTCGCGCCTTCTCCGTGGCGGGCCCTTCAACCTGGAATGGGCTCCCTACCATGCTTCGGCTGACACCTGCTGGTCACTCTGCCTCATTTCTCAGTTCTCTTAAGACTGTCCTGTTCGACCGGGGTTGGGCTGGGAGCGCTTCTGAGTAGGCATCCTTGAAGGGGCGCTATATAAATTTTCTGAAATAAATAAATAAATAAATAAATAAACACTGACTAATCAGTTAAGACCAGCCTATTGCTTGCTTAAGTCCATTAGGCCTACTTTTATTTTCTGTATTGTGGAACGCCCAGTGATGGGCACTAACTTCTTTTTTAGTGAAACTATAACTCTTTTTCAACTAAAATTAAAAAGCTTCCCTAAAAGTTTTCAACTGATTTTGTAAACTAAAAATATTTAGTTAAATTTTTCCAACTTTTTAACGAACTTTTTCACAAACATTTCACAATGACAGAGGTTAAGTAAACTGTAATAATGCAGAGCTTCAAAGACAATTTCACTTTCAAACTATGTAATGTGTACTAGTCTTAGTAGCCTACAATTATACAAGAAAATCATGAAGAAAGTTACTAAATTAATGCAAAAAATGATGCATCGTGCAATGCAGTGCAGTTAACTTGACTTGAGTAATAAAACCATTTACTCATGACAATCATCGCTGATTTTGTTACATAAATTTTCTAGCTAATAACCAATAAATATTAGCTAAACCTATTAGTTAATAACTAAAAAATATTAGTTAAACTTTGATTTATACTAAACTAATTTAGTAGTTAAACTTCTGCTTTGACTAAATATTTTTAGTTAAACTAAAAGTTTGCAACTTTTTAGTTACCTTTTGCCCATCACTGGGTACACTTGCAATTGTAATATTCTTTTACCACGAGCCACTCTAATATTGTTAAACCGTAAAAGATGTATTCTTTAACACTAGGCTGGATAATAATAAGATCTACTGATATTTTACAAAAAGAAAGAAGGTACGAATTTATAATAGACGAATGTTGATTATAGTTGAATATAAAACGTTCTATGTGTCCTTTTGTCGTGATTCTGTGGGGTTGGGGTCCCCACAGGTTTACCGAACAGGGCCACCACATTTGTTAATCCGGCCCTGGTTAGGTCTACGTAAGTAATACAAAGATAGTAGTTAACTTATTGCGAATCTGTATCAATGAGTCCTCTTGCTGTATACGATCATGCACGCTCTAGGGTGTGTACAAAGGCAATTACTTGAGTGCCAGCAACACAGATAAATGTCTACTCCATCTCGCCCACCGGGGTGAAGCATATGGCTATTATAGGAAGGCTTACTATCGACACCCAGAGGGCCATCAGCTTACTGTTTCTATTCCGACTGGTAGTACCAATAAACTATAGTGAGATCTAAATGTAATCTGAATGGTTGATTCGAGTTGGCGAATATAAAAAAAGTAGCGCATCAAAGCGACGCCCATGGCGATGAAGTCATATAGTAAGAGGAGATAGTGGTGAGTTAGATTCAACACGGTGTTTGTGGATGGAAAGATGCTGCAGGGGTCCTTGTGACTGTCTCTGATGTGGTTTCAGCCTCTAGTACAACAGCTTTTCTGTCAATGAAGATTCAAACTGACTTAATGAAACAAGAGAGAAGCAGAACATACGATAACAGGCGTGGCACAATATCAATATGTAACATAGTGAGACTTGACATTTATGTACACTGAAGTTTTGTCAAGAGCGCTTGTACGTCGACGGTTGTTTTATTGAACGGCAACATGCGTTGCATTTAAATCAAATATTATTATAACAACTTAATCGCGAAATCATCTTTGTCCTGCAAAACATTGTGAGGGGCTTAAGAGTAATCGTAGCACTGTGAAACGTAGAGCAGAAGATCAGCACGGACGCGGGATCACTTCCCGCTATATTTACTGTCCCAAAGGTCGGCTCAGCCTTTCATTCGCCAGATGGCGTTGGTAAAATTAGCAGTAGGACGTGATGGGTGCCTTGCATGGCTGCCAAACAGTTAAATTCGACTCCTTGCACAAACTTACCGTATGTTCATCCGTTCATACAATGAATTGTAGTCATACTGCGATGTTTCAGTTTGAAATAGGCTAATAAGCGAAGGTTATTATTATCATTTCGTGAGTATTTGTTTTTGTTAACATCAGCGTTGAATTTTCTATAGACTCGATCTCCAACGCACTATCATCATATATTTATCATCATATATTTTTCACAATATCTTTGTTTTTAACGACTTGAAGATCATTTATCGGCTAGCGTAGATCGCGCTTCTGATTAAGTTCTCTACAAGGGTTGCAACAAAATTTTCGATTATATTTCAAATTACAACCAACGCCAGTATTATCAACACACTAATTCTCCATCGTCCATTATCAATCACCAAAACACCTATTAATCTTTCAAAACTGAGAGCCCATTAATCTTCTCGCCACGGAATTCACACTAACCAACTAAGCAATGTATTCCCATTCCCCACCCAAAAACGCAAAGTAATCTTCTAACCTGTCAGTGTAAAACGATAAGACTGAGCATCCTTGTTTTCGACGCAGACATGTGAAACTACATCGAAATAACAGCGCTGTCTCTCCCACTGCATATACAGCCTACAGGAATTCGTTAGACGCTCATACATTCGATTATATTTCAATCAGCAGAGGCAAAGATGTGTTCTGACAAATGAGGTCGCATCCAAACATCCACACGCATGAGCATTAGTACAGAGTGATCGGGAAAACGAGGGTAGGCTATAATAAACGCCTCAAATGCAATGCTTTTACGAATCACAGTTGATAGCTTGTATTTTATTGAGTAGGTTGTCTGTCCAGATGGATTCATTTTTCCACTTCCGCCTGCATGGAAATTCTGGTTTTCACTTGCAGACTTTCTAGCATTTTAAACAATTACATATTACGCAGTTAAACTACATGTACGGCGAAATACAAAGCCGTTTAGGTTCATCAAGTTCATCCAACATAATAAAGTACTTAGAATCATATCATGCCTTTCAGATGTACATGCATCCTTTTAACAAACATCGATTCAACATATATACAGCCGTTCAACATATATATATATATTATATATATATGTAGGCCTACTGTACATGGATAAATACTATACCATTCATACATCCATACATGAATGCGTGCATGCATACGTATAACTGTGTCCATCAACATTAAAACTGACGTTTGGTTTGCGTTTAATGCAATAGTAGAGCCATTGTTCAAATCGATTTAACGTTGAAATTGAAATATCGCCCAAATGTTCATCAATTATCAAATTTCTGTCCGGTAACTGCACAAATAACATTGAAATTATAGGCGCACATTAGCGCTGTATTTATAATTAATTAACTAATGTTACATCGCCAGACTCCTGCTGACGTCATGAAGTGATAATGGTGATGATGATGACATCGAGGACGAACTATCTAATTGTGCATTGATGCATAATGTGTATATTGTATATGTATGTGCTATTGTGTTTGTAATTAGGGTCGCTCGCATCAATAGTGGATCGAATAGATAGGAAGTATATCTTGGCAGACTTGTACAATGTTTTATTCAAGCAGCCAATGTCTAAGATTCCCATTTTTTTCGACCGCTATGTGCTTCAAGACGGGACCGGAGCGTTTCATAATCAGAGCATGCCAGCGGCCTTCACTTCTTCTCTGTATCTCTGCTTCCTACCCCGTCCACTCCTTATTCTTCCTTCTCTTTCATCTCTTCCCCATCGCCCCATTCTCTGTCATCATTCTCCCATCTCTTCTCCTCTTTCTGCTACTCAGGCTTATCTTTCCCCTACTTCTGTTTAAGTTCATCCGGGTCACCAATACTCCTCTCTTCTTCCTTCCCAATTCCGCTCTTCCGCATCTTATTCTTCTCCTCCTCCTTCTCCTCCTTCTCCTCCACGATCTCCTCTTCTTTCCTCTCACCCTCCTCTTCATCCTCCTACTCCAGCTTTTTGTACTCCTCCTTTTCCTCCATTTCCTGTCTCTCTCGTTTCTCTTCCCATCATCGTAGGTAGCTGATGGGAACGGAGTTTTGCAGTTTGCGCTGCTGCTGCTGCATTTTCTGCTGTATTTGCTGCTGAAGCTGCTGGGATCTGGCTCGACCATCTCCAACTGAAGGCGTCTAGGCCTAAGAACCGACTTCGGCCTAAAGGTCTAAGGTCGAGCCACAGATTAACAATAATTAGACAGAAGCTGCAGAGACCAACGGAGGACGTTGGATTGCCTGCATACAATAAAGCAAGTCATACATACAGACACATACTTATAACTATATGCAAACAAAAACGATATACCCAGTCTACAAGAAAGTAGATGCATGTATGCATGTATGTACTATGTATGTATGTATGTATGTATGTATGTATGTATGTATGTATGTATGTATGTATGTATGTATGTATGTATGTATGTATGTATGTATGTATGTATGTATGTATGTATGTATGCATGTATGTAACTATGTATGTATGTTTGTATGTATGTATGCATGCATGTATGTATGTAGATAGGCAGATATGTGGGCGGGCTGGTAGGTAGATGGTAGGTAGGTAGGTAGGTAGGTATGTAGTCAGGTAGGTAGGTAGGTAGGTAGATACTAGGTACATTGTAGATAGATAGATAGATAGATAGATAGATAGATAGATAGATAGATAGATAGATAGATAGATAGATAGATAGATAGATGGATGGATGGATGGATGGATGGATGGATGGATGGATGGATGGATGGATGGATGGATGGATGGATGGATGGATGGATGGATGGATGGATGGATGGATGGATGGATGGATGGATGGATGGATGGATGGATGGATGGATGATGGATGGATGGATGGATGGATGGATGGATGGATGGATGGATGGATGGATGGATGGATGGATGGATGGATGGATGGATCGATGGATCGATGTATCGATGGATGGGTGGATGGATGGAAGGAAGGATGGATGGATTGATGGATGGATGGATGGATGGATGGATGGATGGATGGATGGATGGATGGATGGATGGATGGATGGATGGATGGATGGATGGATGGATGGATGGATGGATGGATGGATGGATGGATGGATGGATGGATGGATGGATGGATGGATGCGTGGATGGGTGGGTGGGTGGGTGGATAAAAGGATGGATGGATGGATAGATGGTAGGTAGGTAGATGGGTAGGTAGGTATGTTGGTAGGTAGGTAGGTTGGTTTGTTTATATGCATTTATAGTGTAGGACTATTTGCTTATGCTACCGTAGGTAGGTGTAAATCGATAGGAAACAAATAGACTACTTCTCCTGGACATTAAGTGCTTGTAGCACTCACTAGAATTGCCCTGTCCAAAGAAACTGGGCCGCAATTCGACGCATGTGCGTTCGATACTTGCTCCCGGTCCTAACACAAAGAAATATATGGCATAAGCCTACATCATAAAACTGTAAGCATAGCATGTACCTGGTCACATCTGTTTATGGTCTGTTTATGCTCTCTCTTTCTCTGCCTGTCTGTCTCTGACTCTCTCTCTCTCTCTCTCTCTCTCTCTCTCTCTCTCTCTCTCTCTCTCTCTCTCTCTCTCTCTCTCCTCCTCCTCCTCCTCCCTCCTACTCCTCTCTGTCTCTCTGCCTGTCTGTCTCTGTCTCTGCATCTCTTTCTGTCTCTCTGTATATTCACCGTCTGTCTCTGCCTGTCTCTCTATCTGTCTCTGTCTGTCGGTCTCTGTCTGTCTGCCTGTGTTTGTCTGTCTCTTTCTCTCTGCCTCTCTCTGTGTCTTTGTCTGTCTGTCTCTCTCTTTCTCTTTTTTTCTCTCTCTCTGTCTCTGTCTCTGTCTGTCTGTCTGTCTCTCTCTCTCTTCGCCTCTCTCTCTGCCTGTCTCTGTCTCTATATCTCTCTCTGTCTCTCTGTATCTTCTCGGTCTGTCTCCGTCTGTATGTCTGTGTTTGTCTCTCTCTGCCTTTATCTCTGTCTTTGTCTGTCTGTCTGTCTGTGTCTGTCTGTCTCTCACTCTCTCTCTCTCTGTCTGTCTGTCTGTCTGTCTGTCTCTCTCTCTCTCTCTCTCTGCAGGCCCTGCTTTACCAAGTGATGCAGGTGAGAGTCACTATGATTAGAACACTATGTGGAATCTTCACTCTAACGCGCTAAGACTATTGCAACGCTCTTCTAGCAGGCCTGTTTCCGTTCTCCTGTTCAGCGATTCGGAGCCAATTTATTGGGATGGGGATTGAAACCGTAACCCCTTAAATGCGTTCATGATGTACATATATAAAAAAATACACATGGAGGAATGAAGGAAGGGTCGCGTTGAAGCAGAAATTTCCTACAATCAGCCTCTATGACATGTTACAAGTGCATTAGTTATCATCACGAAAGTTTGCACCAAAGTGATAGCTCGGTAAGTTTTTATTGGTTATTCCCAGACCAGCTTACATAATGTATTAGCGCTTGATAAAATGCTTGTTATAGTGATTATAAAGCTTCATCAAATTGCATTGTTTTAAGAATGTATTGTAGGCCTCAGTATATTTATTCAAGCGCTATATATAGTTCTTGTTTCACGAAACAAACCCTGCTGCAAGAAATAACCACAGAAATGCAAGATTTTAAGCCTCTTTCAACACAAAATAAGCTCTAAGTGACAAGCATGATACTGTGATAGTCACCTGATTTTTTGTTCGTTTTTTATTTAATTATTTAACATATTTCTATTGTAACTGGTTGCGGTCTGTCAACCTGTCAGAAAATAAAACGAATATCTATCTATCTTTAATAAACAGAGAAGATGAGTCACCGACAGTTCTGCATGCTGGTAAAAAAAAATATAGTCAAAAGTCGCTTGAAATTCCGGGAAAAGAGACCCAGGATATCAAATAAGAATAATCCGAGAACTTCTAAGGCGCCACTCTTTTAATGTTCATTCCGTCATGCGGTCGGTGAGCGCTGCTAATCAAAATAGGTATGTAGGTAAGTAAGTAAGTAAGCAGCCTTAATTTACAAATGATAACGTACATACATTACATTGTATACTATACAACGATTGCATACAGTTTTAAAATAAACGATAACAGGAGCAGATCATAATGTCATAGTGATTGTCACGTGCACAAATAAATATGACTAACAAAACTGCTTTTAAACAATTTCGATTTGACAAGAGACATTCATCAGCTCTTGCAACCTGCAAGAGAAAGTGCTTATGAATGCAGTGGCCAAAAAACTGTTGGAAAAGCTCACTATCTGCTCGCCCAATCAGCTCTTCTGCGGTGTGGATCTTTTCACACATTTGCTATCTATATGTATACGAGCCTTTTCAAGGTTGCATTTATGCCAAATTCGAGTAAGCCGTTAAAGCCAAAACGGAATCTCAGAAATACAGAAGCAGCCTACGAAAAGAATGAACCCAGGAAAACCATTTTGCTCTCAGCATGTTCATAAGAAGAAGTGCAGAGAATAAGTTTACATTTCCGTCGTTAGTTTTGTATATTTAAATAACGCAGCTAGTTCATAAAACATCATTCGATGGCACTATATAATTGTTCACTAAGGACTTGCTTGCGGCTCTTACATGTAATACAAAAGTTCCAATAGAGGATCGAACCAACACACTCCACGTTACTATGCAAGCTCTCTGCCAACCTGCATTCATTTGTCATTGATTATAAAGACTTGGCTTGCAACTGGCGATGCCTTTTTAAAGTTAGTCTATAGGCCTATGTACTGGCGCTGTGGAAGCTTCATACACGATTATAACGAATTGTTTGGAGTGGATTAGCGTAACAATAAAGACAGCGAGAAACTAATTTTTCTGCCACGTGAATTTTTAAAATGTCTGTTGACGGACAATTAGGCCGTAATAATATGCTACAATGAACGGGACGAAAGTCGATTACAGATTGAGCTTGTAACTGCCAGATTATGTAAATTGAAATGCAAAGCAGTTGAAAGAGCGGTAAGCCTGCAAGACATTTCCGGCAGCAGCTATAACGAAGCTTTGAGAACTTGTTGGCGACAATGGTACAGGAAGTCAAATTATTTAATAATTATAATGCATGATATCAGAAATATTCAAAGAGCTTTGAAGTTTCATAGCAGGTAATGTTATTGTCCAAAGTGATAATGGTGTATTATGACACCGCACTTGTTGTCAGCTGACATAACAGTGTTAACTGACGTCATAAGTGTTGCTATTGGCAACTGTTCCTCTCAGCACCTGTAAGACCATTTGGACGCAGCAGGTGAGAATCCATACTTCGGTATAAACCGCTTTCGGTGTCTGTCGAAATGCTGATGACGACGGTGACGTTCCTCTTCCATTATGATCCCCGTTCCTTGTTTTTTCGTTTTTGCCAGCATCATCAAACTCTGTCACCTACAAAGGGAATAATGCGTAGGCTACAAGCGATAGGTAACATAGGTTCAAGGGCACGTAGTAAATTATTAATGAATTGAAATGATTAATTACAAGAAATCTCACAATATATTGAGTTTTGCTGTACTGTGCCGAGTGGATTACTGAAATGAAATTAATTAAAAGAAATCTAAAAATATATTCAGTTTTTCTGATGTATTGTGCCAACTGAGTGGCTTTTTGCAGTCCGCTTTAATCCAACGTGGATAATAATATTATTGTGGCATTAAGCTCGCTCGATTCTTTCTCTCTCTGGCATTAGTCGTTGCTGGTCGGAACAGATTGCAGAAATCCTTAAAAGCGCATCTGTCGTGTCTTTCAGTTTGCATTGTTACAGACCTTCTCGTTGTCATTGCACACGACCTTCGTCACGTAGACCATGCGTGCGTGTCAGAGTGTCCGTGTTAGTTGTCACGTACGCACGACACGTGCAAGAAGGGAACAGATTTTTGGACGGCTTCAAAAAGGGTTCAACATCATAGAACATTGTCCAACAACAACCTAGCTAGGTAGTTCACTTAACCTATTCGTCAGTCACGACTAAATACTCAGTGGCCAGCGTTAGTAAACAGATTTATGGCTGTTAGGAAGACAATTATTTCGTCAAATGGCAAGAACGCATTCGTGTTTCTCAGGACACCTGGCCGAATGCGGCGTGCGAAAATATTTATTGAGAAAATATTTTTGACCTGCAAGAAAGAAATAATGCGCACGTGATAGAGTAGGCCTATCTATCTTAGACTAAAACAAGTTGACAAGTTAATTACTTTGAGGTAATTTAAAGTAAGTCGGGGTAAGCATGTCATGTATGGTATTAACTATGACTGTAGCATCATCTATCAATTGGCATTTCAACTCTTATCAAAAAATGAAGTTTTCTTTAGCCAGTATAACAACACACATTCTCGCTTCACTAGTTCAGGAATAAAACAAGAAGCTGCCAAAATTTCAAGAATTTTGTTTCAGTCTGAGGTTGTTTCGCGATCGCGGATTCGATAGCCTAACCAAATGGGATTTCTGAGATTATCCGTGTCCCCAGAAAACGTGTGCCACATGGCACATGCTTCTTTTCCCATTCCATGGCAATCTGTGATTTACTGCACGCCTCATGCTGAGATCTGACCGTCTAGAAGATGAAATTTTAAACTGGTTGAAGCTCCAACGCTTCACTTATTGGCTACATGACCTGACATAAAGTTCTCAATTACTCGCAGGCACTGACATTTGAACCCAAATGCGGATGTGAAATGCAAGTGCACAGTGCACGAGCGACGTATTATTGTGTCACGCAATAAGTTTTTATTCTGCTATTTAAAAAAATACCTCGTTTTTGGAGTTGGCTGTATCGTATTCACGATATTCTCCATTACAATCTCATTGAAATAAAATAGTAATACCATTTGCACGAATCTACAGACAATACAAGGCACCAGCTCTTCAGGTATGGCATATATGTTACCGGTATCTGCTTAGATTTCTCGAGTCTTAACAGCAGCAGGTCTTCGGAATTCTATGGACAATACGTGCACCTTATAATGTAGCCTATCTAAGTAGCTTAATGCTTACCTCCTGCCTGATAACTTAATACCTGATGAGTGAGCAGCCTCAATATCGATGATTCCATTCCATTGACACAAACGGTTTCATCAGGTACTTACTCGGCCGCTGACGGAAAATGTAACTTGATGCCGTGCTAGATTGAAATGCAATCTTCGACAACGTCGACCATCAAGTTCTACTCAACTGATCACACCAGAGGTATAGTTTGACAGACATTACCCATCGATGGTTCATTTTATTACCTAAGTGACAGCTCACAGATGGTGGGTATGTATAACGATATGATCTAGGGCAGTGTTTTTGGGTCTGTTTTCTTCGTCTAATACACTGCCGATGCACAATCATGACGGGTTTTTGATACATAAATATGCCGATGATCTGCTTATATATAAACATTCTGATCCATCACTGAGTCCTGCGTTGACCTCTGGCTTAACCCTCTTCTGGGAGGGATTAATTCAAGCCTGAAGGAAAGAAACTGAGTCCTGTGTTGGTACCACGACTGACGATCTGGGTATAAGAAGTAGAGAGAGAAGTGTATGGCCAGTTACAGACTCTATTTGAATCATCAAAAACACTGACTCTCCGTCGAGTCCGGTGTCGACAGAGTACACTGTCAACAAGTGTAAGCCAACGCTTGGAGTTCTGGCTGACAGCCACCTGCCATCTTTCACCAACTCCAACTGTCAATCATCTGACTAGCCTCAATCGATCAATCAATCAATTCAATCAATCAATCAATTCTTTTTCTTTTGAAACAGCAATAGAATTCACAGTGTAATGCAATAACAAGAATGACTTGTATGGTTTCAAAAAAGGAGGCCCTGAAGGGATCATTAGATCCCGCTAAATAGGGACACCTAATTACGAAGTCATGTTGCACAAAAGAAAGCAAATCATATTCTTAAATAGCTGGATGAGTAGAATCCACAGAAGTACTAAGTTAAGTTTCATATAATATTATACTAAATAAACCTTAACTAACTTAACTACTTCTACTAGCATATCTCTCAGTTCATCCTGGATAGCCTACTGGGAATTTCCTGGTCCGGTCATTTGTCCTACATGTATGTCGACTTGATTACTGCAATGGTCTCCTTGCATGTTGGTCAAAATACCTTTACGTCTATGACGATCTGAAGCTGGGCTGCGATTTTTTTAATTTTAAATTTTACTTGTCAAACTTGCTATTTAACACGTTTTTAAAGTGGCTTCAACTTATAATCTGGTAGATTTTAATCTTAGTCCACTTTTTTCAAGCGAATATCGTTGTCCTCGTTTGCCTATTTAAGCTTGTATTTTTCATTTAGTTTGTCCAGCCTTCTGTTTCCTGCTTTATCACCCACTCATTCACCCACGCTGGTTAATTTGTTTTCCCCAATGCCGCTGTGTGCAGCAAGCTCCAATATATCTTCAGCATAGTTCTAACGTATACGTGTGACACCTTTTCATTGCATTGAGTTGTTGAGTCTGCCTGAAGATGCCTGTCTCCTTGTCTCCTTATTTAGACTACAGGCTCATGTGGCGCGTGGTGGTGTAGGGGTATGTTCGGTGCCTTGCAGCCGGATGGTTGCGGGTTCGAATCCACCTCAAGCTGCCGCGTAGGGACCTTGGGCAAGTCCTTCACTCGCAGTTGCTCATGCGCTTCGGTGTGAAACTCCGATTCAGTGACCGCGCTGTAGTCGGGAGCGCCTCTGAGTAGAAACCTTGAAGGGGCGCTATAACAAGTGCTCATACATACATACATACTAGCGTGGTCCAAAAAATTAAAAGTTGGAAATGCATTGCTTCACAAGGCTGCCCTTGTTACACATGAAAACTTGAGTCTCTATGCAAAATTTTGGAAAGATTGGATTATATTTAGAGGTCGCTATGTTTTTCGACTTTTTGCTATTATGAACTTGTCAAAAAACATGTATAATTTTGATTTTTTTCAAATCAGTTATGGTTTTATTTTCAAGTCAGTTTTTATTTTTAACAATAAACAGCCCCAATTAGAAATATATACTGCAGTGTTACTGCTTAGTCAGGCTGTATTAAGTTTGTAATGAAATATAGTTTAGATAATTAAAGAAGTTATCCAGTCTGCATAAATCCAGTCATTGAAGCGTTTGAAAACCCGCAACCCACTATTATTTCAATTTTCCTTCGTTGGAACAGAAATTTTTGTCCGATGACTGGAGACAAGTTGCAGCAAGTATTGTTTCTGTGACTCATCCTTATTACATCATTGTAAGCATGGATCAGAGCCACTCCGTGTTCTGCGCAGTCAATGACGACCATCAACAGTTTGACATTTGCTTTCATCAACTGGAAAGTAGGGTCCAGTGGTCAGGGAATAGAAGCCTTTGATAGGAAGGCTGTGGGTTGTTCTTGATCCTGGATGGTAAGAAGATCAAGCAGTTTTAAAGATCTCCTTGTGACATACACTTCCAGTGGAGTCTGGTGGTCGAAGGATTTCCTGTCCAGACGGTATACACGGATAGCGGATTAGGTAGATGAGTAAGATTGTATTGCCAGAGCAGGCACGATGTCTTCAGTGACACGCTCATCAAAGAAAGCGCGTGGCTATAAGGTGTTCGATGAAATACAAGAGATGACGACTGAAAGAGTTAATTTAAATCGACCTCAAAATGTAACTTATTGAATCAGCAGAAATCTTGGCTCATACAACTTCCAGTGCTTTCGAACACCCGAATCAACACTCTGTGCGGGGATTCTAGCCTTCTCCCGAATTACCAACGCAGCGACTATTGTTGCTTGGCCTCACCAACTGTTAGTCCATTCTGGTAATGAAACATGAAATTCCTCAGGATTGCCTCATTTTTTGGGAGTCCGGACCCAAGAATGTGTTTGTCAGGCATCCTAACAACCAACATTGTGGGAACTCCTGGTTGATGCCAGTTCCACCATAGCTGCCGTTTTTGTCACGCATGAGGTTTTATTGCAGAAAGTGAAAAAACATGTGCTGTAATCTTATTTCATATAAAAGGCTGGCTTCGCATATTTAAAAAATACTCTATTCATGTTAAATGAGCAGCATATAGAGCAGCATATAGAGCCATATTGAATTGTATATGAAACGAATTGTAATGAAAAGTTGGCATGCAAAATAAAAAATTACCTCTAAGCCAACAACCGTTTATCTATCAGAAAGAACTTGAAACAAGTGTTTATTTGAAAATAAGCTTATTATTCTTTGATTTACTTAAATACAGTTGACACATTGATCATGATTTAGAAAGATGGTGCTTGATGTTCATGGGTGCTAATTTTAATTCACAATGAAGCGATTAACGCGTCAGATGCACAATTTTTGCAATGTCTACAAAAAGTGTCAAAACCTAGCGACCTCTAAACATGCTCAGATCTCTTCAATTTTTTCAAAACAGAGTCTTCTAGTCAAGTGTAACAGGGGCAGCCTTGTGGAGCAGCATATTTTGAAAAATATATTTCCCCATGTAAGTTTGGACCAGTCTAATACATACATACATACATACATACATACATACATACACATACATACATACATACATACATACATACATACATACATACATACATACATACATACATACATACATACATACATACATACATACATACATACAATGCATAGATCTGTTATAGCTGCCTTACGATGTATGTACTCATTCGCATTAGCCATTTCATGCTTAGCAGCCAAGCCAACTGTTTCTCAACTAGCTGTCTTTTCTATTCATTTTAGCATGATTCTGTATTCATTCTTCCTTACACTTCTAACGATACCATACAGTGCTTCTCTGCTGTTCACTGTCATGAAAGGTGTTCAGTCTACTTAGTCATCACCTTATGTTGCTGAAACAAACTCCATTTCAAATCAACATGTTTCTTAAGCCTATATTTTCCTCACACCTCGTCCAGCAGTCCATATATATTTGAGATCTCTCCTCTTCTCTTAGGTTATTGTGGCTGCAGGTGATGAGTAAGCTCCTTGACTTACTTGACTTATGGCCTTGGCGATGCTCCCGCACGCATAAGCCGCTCGTTTATGGAAGACCTCCATCCCTCTCTGTTGTATGCCCGATGCATAGCCTCCTGAACCGTCCAGTCCATTTCTCCACAGTCCTCCCTTATCATATCCATCCATCGTTTCTTCTGCCTTCCTCTTTTTCTTTTCCCGTGCACATATCCGTTGAGAGCTATCTTCGGGTACCTGTCATTTCCCATTCGGGTTATGTGTCCAAAGTATCGCAGCCGTCTGTTCTGTATCCTTCTGACTATGTCGTACTGAATGAATAAGCTCCTACCCCGTGACAAAAGCAATATACTACCAAACTCCTTCATCATGCTTTTCTCTTGCGGACATGTTCCCATGATTCTTTTCTGACAAGATCCTGACTATGACACCTAAGCTGTCCAATTTTCGTTCCTCTGATTGCCTATTATAGCCTAAATCTCCTCTACCGGTTCTCGGCGTCTTCAAACTAATAAATCCGACTGAAATTAGTAATTTCATTTTCTCACCTGATAGCAATAAGCCATAGCCTAGACGTTATTCCTATCATCTGTCCAAAAGAATGCTTCGATTGTCTTCGGCTTAATCATGTCCATTGTCAAAGGCAATACGCTGAAGACTGCTTGGAGTCTCCACTTTTGATACAAAAAAGCCACCACTTTCCCTTGATGATCAATTAAATTATCCTATATTTACTCCTAATTTTATTTCCAAAATCTTGGAAAAGCAGTTGCACATCGCCGGAGTTGAAGGTTCTAGGTTAAATTGTGCTGGGCACTCGGCAGCAGCTTGCGAGGCTGGACTTATAGCCGCCATTGCTGCCGACTTCTCCCATTTTATCTGCTTCTCTGTTGTGCGGGAACTTGGAGTTACGCTGGACCAAAAGCTCACCTTCGCTTCTCATATTCACCGCCTCTGCCGTGATTCATGGTAGGCTACCAGTTGCGCCAGCTCCGCACTGTCGCTCACTTACTCCAGGTGACACAGCTAGTCATCCACTCCTTAATCACAGCCTGACTAGATTATTGCTGCTCACTCTATGTTGGCCTCTGGCCAGCTGGGCGGTTTGGGTGCCTGGACCGGATCCTGCGTTCAGCCGCACCCATTTCCGGACGCATTCCCAGATTTTGCCACGTCTCCGGCTATATCCTGGATGTGCTCCACTGGCTCCCCTCCAGCAGTGGATCTCGTACCGGATCGTCGCTTTGGTCTGGCGTTCCTTGCTGAGCATCGCCTCGGCCTATCTTCGCTACCAATTAACTTTGAGTGTACCGGGTCGTCGCTCTCTCCGCTCTACTGAGCGGGGCGTGTTCATCGTCACAGCTATAAGCGCAGGTCAATTTGATTTTGTCGCAGGTGTCTCACAATTTAATTACATTGTGTTATAAATATTGCGCTTAATGCAATCATATAGACATCGCAACAAGTGTGAGTTCTGTGTACAGCACTTATACATCCTGTTATCTTGTCTTCAGCGGACAATTGATTTAAATCCTGGCCGTTAATACAATTATATTATACATGTAGCCTATGCACTCATTGCACCTGTAGGCATCCATACAATTATTATTTTGTAACAGTTGCGGCTCAGGTCTGGAGCCTTAGTGCAACCACATTGATGCGAGTATAGACGAAATAATAATATTGTTGCGTGTGAGGATAATCTGAGACGAATAATATTTTTTGAGTGAACGAGGGCAAACGTCACGCCAGTTGCAGCTCGTAGCGACATCTGGTGTCTGACAGGCGCATATTGCAATCAATCTTAGGTCATTCAAGGTCATTCGGAGTCAACTAGTGGTCAGCAACAATGGTCAGTGCGGGACTCAACTCGTCTCCAGATGTCTCCAGATACTATGTCTTAAAAGTATCCTGTACGTAACAGATACTACTGGAAAAGTAAGTTCTCGTAGGCCTACAGCTATAGCGGAACTTATAGATGCGCTCATTTTCTGGTCTTCAGTCCTTTAACCTGCAATGGATAAATCTAAGGCCCATCACATCGTAGGATTTGCCCTTAATTCGCACATTACGCCGGGATAAACTTCAATTGTTTGGTGAACCGTGAAGGGGAACATTCTGCGCAAACAATTTAACCGGTACCGAGAAGTGTTGAACGGAGTTCAGTCAGCAGATGCGAACCCACAATCTCGTGATAATAGACTGAGTGCTTTTACCGAATGGACCAACGCATCACAGTAATATGTAAGTGCATGTGAGTGTTAGTGTTAATCTCTGAAAAATTTCTCAGAGCCACGCAGAAGGTGCGTCAAGAGACCAACTTAAACATTTCATAATTAGAGTCTGCAAGACCAACAGGTTGCTTCAATTATTTTTCGGTGAACGTCAGTCCTGGTTCCACTGGTCGAGCACTAATGTCGCTGGAAAGCGTGCAAAATGTGTCAGACAGTAATGTGGCATTAAATTGCACTTAGTCAAACATTTTTTATTCTACCTTATGGTTCCGTTTAGCGCATCTTCCGTTTTAGCCTGGTCTAGTCCTCAGAGACTCATCTCTGCCAAATCCGCTGTTAGCAACAGATACTTTGCAGAAAGTAACACGATATATTTTGCGTCCGAGGAATAAAAAACCATCTCATTAGACGTGTTTACCGACAACAGGCAGCCCAAGCCGATGCTTGGCAATAATGCATATTTAATATGTTTTCCAGTTGAAAATAGTCGTATACGTGTCTACTGCCCGACAAGCGGAGAACCAATCCAACGACACAGATTCGAGGTGAACGACAGCGGAGTTGAAATCATTTCGTTCTCCAGCAGAGACCTGATTAAGAAAAAGACGGGGGCGCCGCCTCTCCAGACTGATTAGTCTCTTGTTACAGTTGTTTTTCTGACCAGCAACGGACACCACCATACAAAACAGACAGAAAGCAACAGATAAAGACACAGACAGACGGACGGACACGGGCAATGATCAAGTGAGACCAAGAGTGATTCGAGAGCTCAGAGTGATACCATATACTGGCTATAGCAGTCTTTGAAGTAGGCCTAATGGTCGGCATGTGTCCTACTTGAAGAGATTGGCGTTTCTACAAAAAAAACGTGTTATTTTGAACCAATTTTTATGTTGCACTGATATCTGCCAATACTAAAGCCAAATTATCGAATCTATAATAGGCCTAGCAGATATAAATAAACCTCAAATAAGTCTAGTCCTATTCGTGTTTCGCTGTCGTCTAAAATCTAAAATAAGAAAGGCAACAAAAAATCTAAAATAAAAGTTAAATACAAATCTAAAACAATGGAAGGCTGCAGGAAACGGAAACTGCATGGAAAAAGAGCCGAACTGATCGAATATGGAGGCGAGACGGTGGTAAGAGAGTTCACAAAATTGTGCAACCGCATAGGAACAGCAGGTAGAGTACCAGAGGCATGGAAAGAAGGCATCATCACCCCAATTTCAAAGAAGGCAGATCTAAGGGATTGCAACAACTGGAGCGGCATTACTCTATTGTCAATTCGTAGAAACGTCATGGCCATGGTGATGCTGAGACATATGAGATCTACAGTAGATGAACTGCTGCGACAAGAACAGGCGGAATTTAGACCTGGGAGATCCTGTTGTGAGCAAATTTTCACTCTTAGGAAAATAATAGAAAAGTCTTTAATGTACAAAAACCCTGTACAGTGCTGTACTGGTCAAGTTTGTTGATTTTAACAGGCCTTTGATAGCGTGCACTTAGAATCGCTATGGTTGATAATGAAGAGTTATGGAATTCTATCAAAGATAATATAGGCCTATTATTGACAACCTCCGAAGATTTTACGACTGCAGTTGATGCGCAGTTAGATATGGAGGAGAGGTGGGAGAGTGGTTTCAGATTATGTCAGGAGTACGACAGGGATGTGTATTGTGACCAATGATTTTTGCTACTACTACTACTACTACTATTCCTTTATTTCACAAACTCGTTGACACAAACGCAACGAGATTAGAAAATCAACAGTTTAGATATCGATTAGACAAAAATAATAGTCAAATAGATAAGAGGGCTAGGAATGTATTAATAACTGAGACCTATTGCTAAAGAAAATTAGTGTATAACCAATACACCATAAAGTACTCTAGGTATGAAATTTCGATCATCCCTATCCGGCAGAGTGAAATCATGAGGCCGGGGTCGCAGATTATAATGACGAGTAATTATTGGTGGAAACAATGAACGTAACACATGGAAATCGTTCCTTATCACTGCCTTTAGTAGACTGGCGTCAGCATCACACACCAGCTGATCGATATCTGGTGAGTTAGGAGGAAGATATCCAGCATGCTTGATTCGCAGCAGAAGTCTATCGAGTCTTTTTCGGTCTTCAGCCGTAGTAAGACCCCACCAGGCTGGAGCGGCGTGCCGCGTAAGTCAATCGAGAGACGACAGTTGCCTCAGCAACCCGGCAGAGAGCGCCACTGGGAAGACCATTCGACCTGAGTATTCTGAGAGCGTGTAAAGCTCCACTACAGGAGACAAGGACTTCCTCCACGTGTTTGGTGGCTCGAAGGTCATTAGTTATAGTTACACCTAGGATCTTAATGGTAGAAACACGTTCGAGTCCCTCCAAAGCTTGAGGTGGCAGTACTTTACGGTTCCGGGTAATAATCATCTCACGTGTTTTTCGAACGCTCTGGTTGTGGACTTGGTAATGGCGAGAGTGGCGAGAGATGCCGATAGCGGAGTGAAGTGGGTGGATGGTGACAGGTTGAGGGACCTGGATTTTGCAGACGATATCGCCCTGTTGGACAATACTTAGAGAGACATGAAAGAGCTAACATCCAAACTCACGCAGAGGCGGCGAAGGTGGGACTCATTGTAAATCCGGGAAAAAAGAAAGATCAAAAGGTCGGAAAATGGAATGAAGATGACAAGATTGCAATCGATTATAGGCAGAGGCGGACTGGAGGAAAGTTGCAGGCCGGGCAATTCAAATAGCTATCTTGGCAAGTTGGCAGGCCACTGAGAGATGGGTCCGGGAGGGGACTATGCTTAATAAAGAAATGTGGAAAACGTGTAAAAAGAAATTACAACTTACTACCACTGAAATTTTTAATATATTAAGGTCTTCTTTGTGAAATCGCTCTTTTTCGCCACTTCATCAGTAACAATTGTCAGAATTTAACTGACATAAAACACCTGTTTCACATGACATAAGCATAAATGCATCCAAATCATCTTGAGTCATTGAGTTTCGTAGATGGTTCTTTATGTATTTCAGAATTGAAAACTTTGCTCACAGGCTATTTGCGCAGTGGAAAATGTGAGAAGAAATTTATAAGCCAGAAAGGTTGCTGAATAAGCGTCCGAAAGCAGGTTGTATCCTAGCAGAACCTCTTAGCAACATGATTTGCATACAGAAGCGTAGCCAGACTTAAATTCAAGAGGAGGCAACTTCACAGACCATTGGCAAAATTCTGGTTATTGGGGTCATTGGTCAATAGAAGTTCCAATATATAAAGAAAGCAAGAGGAGGCAACTGCCTCCTCGTGCCTCAATGTAACTACGCCTATGTTTGCATAAAATGGTTTTTGGGTACAATTTTTCATCTACTGAGCATCAAATTCAAAACCGGACTGAATCCATTATTTGTTTATCCATTATTATTACAAAATCTATTATCTCTAAAAACAATTCTTCCTGTGATCAAAGGGTCGACCTTATCACCTTTAATGGCGCTCCAGGCAAGGCATAGTCTACATTTGGCGCCCTCTGATCCCCACTCCAGGGTCCACCCACGTCACAACCCAATGAGAAACGGTTCAGAAACCAGTCACACGCTCAACCGAGCTATTTGTTATCATTATGATTCTTCATTAGTACAGTCCATCCTGGATAATTCGAATTTTTTTAGAAATGGTAAACAGTAAAAATACATCGAATTACCGAAAAATTCGAATTACCGAAAGAAGGAAAATTTATTCATTACAAAGAATCGTCTGTTGAAGCAATCAGAAATCTTTTTTGCCTTGCAGTTTTTCTCCTGCAGGTTTCAGTTGATGAACTCTGATTGGACTCAGGTTTTACTATGAAAATAATCACTGTATTTTAAAAATGGCTAAAAAGAGAAACACGTTATATAACCATCTATTTTTGCCTTTCCATTTCCACGACTATGTCTACGGAGACACGATGCAGCTGTGGCTTACTTTCATTTATACCTACTTCAGTTTTCATTCATAGAAGCTTCTGTATTACACTCGTTAGGCCTACTTCACAACTGCGAAGTTGAAAACGATGCGCATCAAATATGTAGTTGTAGAGCGGGAAATAAACTAGACTTTCTTTGAAATGGTAGTTGGCGTGTGAGATCAGTCATGTGCTGCAGCTCAGTTTTCGTTTCGTCTGTCCCAGAAAATAAACATTTCCCGGAAAAGGGTTCTGATTTCTGTAGGCCTATATCAGACGATTGAGTTGGATTCGCGTGATTTCAACATCAGTCTTCAGCCAAAAGGTCGAATGGTGCAGAAGAAATACAATATCTGCATCAGGCAGTGCAGATCTCAAATTGCCTGATGGTGTTAACTAATAACTGCTATAGGAATTCATATTCACTCTTAAGGTAGTCTAATCTTTGATTAGCAGGATTTGCGGATTCAATGCTGATAATAGTAAAGCGCAAAAACTCGAGTAGGCATGTAGGCGTATTTATCTAGAAATTATCTGGCGCCTTGTGTAGGAATTTTGGAAAGCGCATGTCCACAGCAATTTCTTCGATCTTCTGAACGAGTTATCTACATTGCACGATAATAGACTACAGTCTGTAAAGGTATGATAGGGCCTACTCTGGACAAAATTGGTCCAGAATATCATACCTTTAATCGTGTCTCACTGCAAGCCACGGTGACTTTAGGCGTGCAATATTAAATCCAATAATTCTCATAGCCACCAAAGTAGTGATTGCTCTTGGCAGACATTTAATTTAATTTATTATTAGTAATTTCATAGTTTATCAACGGTCTCTTTAAAATGTCTTCATATTATTGCGTAACTATTTCCGTTAATTCTAACTCAAAATGGCTTTCTGCGAAGAACAGAATTAAACATTTCTATTAGATCTATATCAGTACTTTATTACGCCCGAAGGCAGAAACAAAACATACATGCACAAATCTGAACAAACATAAACTCAAACGCACAGACTGCGAAAATGTTCGTAAAGATCATTTATGCAACTAAAGTTACCGTTCAAGATGCCGACAAGTTCAGAGTCACAAAGAAAGTGCTCAACAACGTAACACCAGAAAATATCCTGGAGAAAATTAGATGTCGAATGAACTAGTCGCCTATAGAACATCATGCGACGTTTCTTAATAATGTGATGTAAGTCTAGTCTACCAAGGCCACAAATGAAGCCTTTAACAGATTCCCATTTATTAAAACCAAATAACTTTCTATAAACAGAGTTCCAACATGCATTCAGTTCATCTTCCTGTCTCACTGTGTATTTAACTACGGCTGAGGCGTAAGTTAATATAGGCAAGCAGTAGCTTTCTTGTAAAGATAGATGAACCAACTCATTAAGATCTTTGGCACGTGCATAGATACAATTACAGGCAGAGAAAAAAGATCGTCTCACCGATTCCGTGTTAAAATTAAGCGATTTACCATGATTAATCATCACACCCAAGTATTTTATTGATTGCACCCAAGGAATCGATACGTCTCCCAGAGTCATGGGAGTAATTGCAAGTTTAGCAGATTTACCTACAGCAATGCAATGAGACTTGGAAGGATTGAACTGTAGAGACAAATCATTAGTAATAGACATACATAGGTCAAGCATATTTTGTAGCCCATTAACAGATGGGCATATTAACAACATGTCGTCCGCATATAGCAGACAACCAATAAATAACGAGTTGATGTGACATCCTATATCAAGTTGGCGCAGTCGCACAACAAACAAATTAATGAATATGTTAAACAGGGAGGGCGATAAAACGCTCCCTTGTCTCACACCAGAAGTCACCGAGAAGCAGTATGAAAAGCAACTGCCCCAGCGCACCTTAACAAATAATTTACTATACCAATTTTCTAAGAGAGATACTATGGGGGATGGTATACCCGCTTGTAACAAAGAGTCGAACAGTTTGTTATGTACAACACTGTCAAAAGCTTTTTTAATGTCCAAAGAGGCCATAAATATAGAACTACCATTATTGGTAAAATGGTCGACGGTTGTCCTTAAAGCAAATATAGCTTCAGTACAACCCATCCCGCGTTTAAAGCCAAACTGCAATTCGTCAGTACTGAGAAATTCATCACAAATTAAAAGAAGGAAATTTTCAAACACTTTAGAAATAACGGGAATAAGGGTGATGGCACGGTAATTGTCTACATCGTTTAAATTTCGAGATTTATCCTTAACTAAGGGAACAATAATGCCGTGACCAAACGCGGACGGCACATACCGATGAATAACAAACAGTTTAAACAGCTGTACAAGTGCAGTTGTCAAACAAGGATGAGCATATAACAAATGTTCGGCACACAACTCATCTGGGCCACAGGCTTTGCCTAAGGACAATTTTAAGATTGAGGCCTGTACGTTTTCAACAGTCACCTGTTGACAAATGTCATTCACCGATAAATTATTCACCTTCTTAATCCGTCGAGGTAACTTTAAAACGGGACGGGACTTCTGAACATCTGGACAGCTACTAGTGCTATGGAAGTGATCCGCGAATTTATCAGCAATTTCCACATCACTGACACACCCACTGAAGCAAATGTCCTTTGATAGATTACGCCGAAATTTAGAATTCCATGACTTCCAAAATTGTGATGGACATTTGTTTAAAAAATGCTCATACAATTCATCATTATGACGACCTTCAAATTCAATATACGAATCCCTAATTGCTAATTTATATTTCAATTTAGTTGAACATTTAATGCGATGCAACTCGCCGTTCAGTGGCCGACCAGCTGATGTCCACATGTCATACCAAAAAATAGAGTTATCCTTAAGACGATCAAGTTCATCATTCCAATATGGCTTCAAAGAGCGCGACGGAAGTCTAACAACTGATTTAAGGGACGCATTATACAGTGACATGACCAACAAAGAATAAATGCTTTCAATATCTTGCAAATGATGCGTATTTGAACAGTTTTCGCCACAAGCCTCTGGATTTAAATCAGATACAACCGATAAATGAATTCTACTAGCTTCATAATACCCCGGTAAGTAGGTCTTATCCCATCGCCACGAAAATCGTTGAGGAGAGCGTCTTCTACTTGGCTTCCGCTGATGTGTGGACGGCAGGTGATTAGAGAAATCAAATAGGGCCATGACAGGCCTGTGATCACTTAGGTTTGCCCCGGAGTCAATAATATCGATTTTGATCATGTAAGGCCGAATGGAATTGGAAATAAAGTAATGATCAATAAAAGAAGTTGCTTTAAGACTATCATTAACATAAGTAACTGCGTAAGGGTCATGACAGAAATCATCACAATGTGCAATCGAAAATCTATCAAAAACATTCTTGCTCTGCAGAAAACCGACACTGTCAGCGGCACAAGTGAAATTCATATCACCCATAAGAATAACATTTTCTGAGGGAAGTATTATGTTTTCAATATAGCCCAGACAATTGCCTAGCTCAACAGTGTAATCAGAATTATTGGACTGACATGGAAAGTAAACATTAATTAATTTCAAAGGAGAGCTGCTAATTCTATCAAACGAAATGCATAGGCATCTACCATTATCATCACCATTAATTACATGAATAAACTTCGAAAGGCATTTACGCCAAAGAAAACCAACACCTCCAAAAGGACGCCCGCTGTAGATGCCAGATTGTAACTTTTTACTCATAGCAGAAATACCAAAACCAGCAAATTCAGGGTGTACCGTGTTTAGTAGGTGTAGATTATTGGGTGTCAACCAGTGTTCTTGAACTGCTATGACAGCAATTCCTGGGTCGTTGCAGAGAGTGGAGAGTAGTCCTCGGCCAGAGTTCAGTCCGCGTAGATTGTACGAAACCACCTTGAACTCAGTGGCATCAATATTCAAGTTAGATTGCGCCATTTTTCACGTTTGTATAAAACACCCAGTCTCTCAACAATGCACCATCAGGCCAGCTGGATTCGTCGTAGAACAGGTCGCGAAACTGTTCCTTGCATGAGACTCGAAAAGCTGCTGTTTTGAAAACTCTTCCATCTTTGGACTCCATTTTTTTGCATATTGCATCTTTGATTCCAACGTCAAGGAGGTAATTCTTGAGATCAGATTCGGTAGTGACTGGATCCAAACGACCCACGAAGCAAGTCAGGGTTCGAGGGACAGCTTTTACAGCCCCATCTGACTGTCGCTTGCCACGTCTGGCAACTGGGCGCGGCGGAGATACATGCTGCGGTGCTCCAAGTGAACCCGGAGCAGACACCAGAGATGCAGCTCGGGCAGCCCATGAACCCTGGTTGACTGGATGCTGTTCGACGGCCGCACGAGGTCCATTGGAAGACGACACCGAAACCGGCCTCAGAATTGTTGACGGTTGTGGATCGTCGTCATCCACAAGTGAACTTAGAGGCACAAAGTTTGTACGTGGTTTAACAGGTGAACTGTTGATGGCCGTACGGTCCTTATCATTTCGATCATCGTCCATCCGTTTGGTCAGCGTGACGACTTGGTCTCGCAGTTCGGACACAACCGTTGCCAACGCCGCAAAGTCAGCCGAAGGGACGCCAGTTGACGGCAAACGCTGAAGATTCAGCGCAGCATACTGAGGAAGTTTAACTTTATTTACGTCCAGGAGCGTGTATAGCGTAAGGATGTCATCGACATTTGTACGCAATTTGTTGTTGCCTTTATGATTTTTTTTTTTGCCTATATGATTACGTCAAAAGAAGAATCATGACGCAAAATGTTTGCTTACGAGGATGTTGGCATAAAGGATGGACGTATAGGCAAACCTAACAAACTCCTGTAAAAAATTGACATAACTGGATCTGAGCCACGACAGCATCATTGTTATTTATCTTTGGCTTTCTTTTTTATGGACACGGTTATTAGACTACGTACGGGGGCGAAACTGTATAATTTCGGAATCTGTTGACTATCATTCGTGTCGATAATCCAAGTGTAAACGGAAATTGCCATCGCATTAAGGCTTCAGCTGAGAAGCTATTTCAGAAGTGAATACTGTCAAGTGAAATGCAGAAACACCAAGTACTTGGAAGCAAACAAAACATGGTTGGGGCGAGGTAAAGACTCAACATACACGCATTCATACATGAAAATCTAGACTACAAAAAGCCAATAATAGGTCTATGAAGTCTGATTCTACCACGCGTATTCTTAAACTTCATACACTCGCAAGAGTTTCATTTAGACTGAAATTCTCAGGTTAGGCAGTCCATTCAAAAAGGCAGGCCAATGACTGCAGTGAATGGTGTTTGCAGGCCTTGGAGTATAGGCTAATGATAAGAAGAACATAAAGAAAAACCTGTAACGAAGAGTTGAGTTATCTTCCGTCTTGAGTGACAGCCTGACAGGCAAAAACAAAATCTTGCAGAATGAGTTGCGGCGATGCTCGGCTGATAGAACTAATCTGAGTGTTGCCGTGTAGTTCTACGGTGGGTTTGATTTCAATTTTATCGGCTTCAGCAATTGAGGATTGCGGATATTAACGGAAGTGCCAGGAATGTGAAATTGCCCGTGGGCGGAGGAGCATTATAGTTGGTAGCGGAAGAGGAATATATAGTGGATCGCCAATATAATATTATATGCTTATAGGTGTGTCAAATTATGCGCATAGTGCCTCGGAAGAATCTCTCAAAAAGGCTGTGGACTTACGTACATAGTACATACAACTCCGAATTTGTTCAAAGTTTAAACCGATGGTAGCACAGTGAGCACACGTATGAAAGGTGAAAGCCAGATAGCCTGAGTATTGGAGTGAGTTGCAGATGAGTAAAATAATTTTTTGTGTTATTCTCGTTCGGTATTATCAGTCATTGAATGAAACTGAAGATTGTGGCGACGTGGCAATATTTAGAATTTCTTGTGACAGCGTGAGATTTGTACGTTTGAGGTGGATTGGACCGTTTGGACGCGACTGGTTTGAGTGAAATCAATGTTCCGGAAAAATGTATTGCCAAAATGTACTTTATCGGGTAGATCTAACTACGAATATGGCAGGCGTTATTAAGATGAGCAAATAATACCGAATTCAGCGAATTAAACCGAATTAATCTGGTAGCTAAGCTAGTTCCTACTCAGTTTGTTGTAGAACGAGTTGTTCATCCGGCTGTGGCACGAGTTTTTTAACTACTTATTGCAGTGAGTTAGATAACTGAACAGTTCGTTGTAAACCCAGTTTTCTTCGTACTACAGGAGACGACAAAACCGCACTGGGATGCTTGATAACGGACCAAGACAAACCAGTTCATTCTCGATAATAGACGATGCATTACGGAGACCCACGGATATAAATGGCTCTGATTACAGGAGTTCGGATGACGACTGCAATTTTATCTCCAGAGTCCTTTTCAAAAATCTATCCTAACTTCAAATCTGGCTTACCCTACATTTTTATTAATTAGCCACAACGATTTGTTCTGATAATGTAACCGAATTAATTAATTTGTAAGCAGAAATGCGTTTTTGTCTTCTGTAATTGAAAATAAACGAATATCGATTGATTTATTGGATGTTGTTGAAACTATTCCTGTTTGAAATCGAACACTGATGAGATGTTAGAGCAGCTGGTGCTGACTGGGTCCTCCATCCCGCGCGAGTGGGTAGATTAACTAAATAAAAAGCTGGTTTGGAACAATTTGGCGAACTGTTCTAATTCTTCTATTATCGCCCATTCATTTATTTCACCTTTTCTTAAGTCAATAAGTTTCATAATTTGTGCTTGACCAGCTTTACGTTGAACGTACCATTCAGCTCCAGCTGCTATGACATATCATGAACGTTCATCATCCAGTGACTAAGGGGTTTGGCGTTGCTCAATTATTTCCGAAAAATGTACCCACCAGCGTTGAATAAATACAGAAGAAATGAAGAATACAGAAATTGTTCCTGAAGAAACGCGTAGTTAAAAGACTAGCACCGACAATTCTAAATATAAGCTGATTTTAAAGTGTGTATAGTATTATACTATGAGTAGGCAATTTCAACAGCAGAATTTAAACCAAAACGGTGATTATGATGGCCATCATGGTACTTGCGATGACGATGACGATGATGATGACGATAGTGAATGATGATGGCGCTATGACATCTGACAATGATGATTAAGTGATGACAACGACTGCGATAATGCTGCTTATGATTTGATGATGATGACGACGACGATATCAGACAAGCTTGTTTCTAATTGTCTGAAGCCATATATCAAGAGCTGATGAAGTAGCACATCCAGCCACCGCCATCGCCTGAAGCGCCTGTGATTCAAAACAACTTCGGCCGCACAGACTTGAATCACATTTGACGATCCGTTAAATTGTTTTCGCATCTAGAGATAATTAATTTTCTGGTCTGCTTTTTTTGTTCTGTCTTTCGTCCAAACTTGGCGACGGCCTACATTTCGGTCCACGGATGAAAACGGAAGAGAAGAGATATATATCACGAAAACAAAAGCCGCTTATGACAATATTTTAAGCGGTGAATGGTTTCACTGAAACCCAAACAAACATCTCGGCGCTTATTTATTCAACGCTGGCAGGTGCAGTGTATCGAGCGACGGCAAAGCTCTTTGTTACTTTGTTAGGCCTGCACGTATATTGGGGCCAATGCTCGGCTGATGTCGTGGTCACTGTTGGCGAATGGTTATACATCCGACAACGACCAACAGCTTTTAGATTCGACCCAAAGTTCTACCAATAACATTGGCCCAACGTATTTTTACACTTTCAGTTGACAGCCAATCGCCAACTTCAGCTCACTCACTTGGCCATTATTCGAAATCGGGGCGTGCAGGTTAAAACCGACACAACCGTGGGTAAAGCTTAAGCCTATGTGGTGATTCTAAAACAGATATTATTCGTTAATTGCTAATCGGAAAAGCATAAAATGTGTGAATACATAATGTCGATTACTGTAAGAGAAACACATTTAGGTGACGACTCTCCTCTTCTAGGTGGCGGATTTTATAGTTCTGTCGATGGATCTGAAATCCGAGGTGGCGGATCTAAATTTCCCACTGGGGACTTGGACCCAAATATTAGATCCTACATTATATACAATAAGCGCTGGCCCTATGTTCGTCCTATGTCGAATGGTATATCGGTGTAATGCAGAGGGTAAGACTATTCCACGTGTAGCCTACTGCTTCTATTTATCGGCACTAACTTAACTCCGTTTTTCACATTACAAGAACCTGAAAAGGGTGCCTAAACATAGCTATGTAAAAGTGCTTGAACTTGAAACATAGCCTACTTCTGGTTGATTGACTGACAGATAGAACGATAGCCGCAGAAAGGTAGCTGTATGCCTGTTTCTATGTCTCATTGTTAATCAGTCTGTATCTGTGTATAACTTATGCATACTGATGTTACGTAGACCTATAATTATGCACGTGTACATGTCTTTATTTATGTATCTACGTATATATGTTTTTCTGACTTAGAAGCTAATTAATTATTTATATTGAATTATAAATTGCAACACGTGGATATATGGTCCATTTATTGTTGACGCATTTTCACTTCTTATTATAGTCAGCCTTTGACTCTCTTGATCAACTGCAGAGGATATTATTGTCACGTCTATAGGAGCAATTTTATCTCCATAGTTAATAAATTCAAGAGGAGGAGGAGGAGGAGGAGGAAGAGAAGGAGGAAAAGGAGGAGGAGGAGAAGGAGGAGGAGGAGGAAGAGGAGGAAGAGGAAGAGGAAAAGGAGGAGAAAGAGGAGAAAGAGCAAGCGTATGACGAGAAAAGGAAGGAGGAGGAGCAGAAGAGGAAGAACAAGAACAAGAAGAGCAAGAAGAAGCAGAAGACAAACAACAACAAGAAAATAGCAAGAAGAAGAACATGAAGAGCAAGAAGAACAAGAACAACAAGAACAGGAAGAACAAGACGTGTAGTCCTTCAGCTAACCGAAGAGGTAGCCTTGGTTATAAAGTATTAGCGCTTTCACTTTTCTTAGACTTGGTATATGAAGGTGGGAGGCCAGTCTTCTCTCTTGCAGCATGCTTCTCCGTACTGTTATTGCACTCATTACTATGGCTGAGTTTGCTAGGTGTGCAGATGAAGCAGAAATTTCAAAACATCTTTCTGTCCTGGAGTGGATTTCACCCCCTATCTTTGGAGTTGACAGTCTAGCACGCTAATCACTAGATAATGTGCACTCATGCAGAGGTCGAGATATATTATTGTTGGAGCCTATGTGTAGCATCCATAACTTTAGGTCGGTTAAACTTAGACCTACAACTTGGTCCAGGGACTCTGAACATCCATGCCATCTTCAGCTGTCGATGGGAATCCGTTAATTGGTTCCTCGTGGGTGCGTGGGCCCGCCACTGGTAACTCTTTCAGCTTACTCTGCATTGTTTTGCTAACTGGTGTAATATATTCGTTCGTAATGACATTTAACATCACATAGGCTTAGCGCAGAGTAGTAGATATTTGAAGGGGCGCTATAATTATAAATGTTCAATTACATTACATTACTTCTTTTCCGTCACCATTTCTCACTCAATGCTTCCCATTTTATTCTATTCTATTCGATTTTATTCTATTCTATTCTATTAACGGACTTATAAAGCGCCTCTCATTATCCTGGAATCACATATCATTTGCCACTAATTTAATAAAGAAAATACTTACTTACTTACTTACTTAATTGCGTTGTTAAGACTGCTTACCATTATAGATCACTTCTGACCACTCGTGGTCCACTTCTTACGAATGACGAGCAGAATCATTATGTTCAACTTATATAGCCTAAGCCGTTTGAAGCTTCTCAACGGTTCACCCTACTAGAGGCGCTTTACAAATGCTTAAAAACAATACAATACTATACAATAAATAAAATTTATTTCTGGCCAATTATGAACCATACAGGCAAAATTATGTTTAAGCCTATGGTTTTATGTTGTACTAAGGTTCGGCTAGTTTCTAGATGAAATAAATGAAATAAGTTAGGCCTATTTCATTGACAGATTTAATGTTTAATGATACCTGTTTTGATATTTCTAAAGGAATGCTTTGTTTGATCACAAAGTTGACGAATTCGACGACTTTCTGACTGGAACATGGCTTCAAGGACACCCGACTACAGTTCAAGGTCAACTGAACACGCCTACAAGGTCAACCACGTTGAAAGTATTGGATGTTGACCATTTGACCATGAAATCTATCTGCCATTTCCCTGTCTGGGCCAATGTCTTTCTGTCTGTTTGCCCTCGTCTGCAGACTCTGTAACATTCTATTTTTGCCATACATCACTTTGTTTTTCATAAATGTCACTCTGCAGTCTCGGTCTCGGTCTCAGCCTCAGTCTGTCTGTCTGTCTGGCTGTCTGTCTGTCTGTCTGTCTGTCTGACTCTCTCTCTCTCTCTCTTTCTCTCTCTCTCTCCTTCTCTCTCTCTTCTTCATTTTAACTCTCTCCATCTCGGTCTCCCTGTGTTTCATCTATCTATTTATCCATCTTAATTATCATTCTCCTTGTATGGTTCAATAATACATTCCAGTTATTGTTCATTTTCTCCGAGGCTTGTTTACGTATCAGGCGGTATGTAAATATGTAGGCTAGGTCTGTTTGGTAAGGTGTACTTATTTGTCTGTCGGATTATTTCTGGCTGTATGCATTTTTGTCTGTCATAAAGCTCTACATTTGAATTTATCAAGGCAAGCTCTGGCGCTTCTTTCAATTTCTAAGAATAGTCCAATCAAACGCAAGATTCGATTAATCGATCGCTGTAAACTTTTCCTTCTTCAGATTTAACACGAAATCGATTATTTTGCCAGACTCTAACATCCGCCAATAGATTATGTAAATTCGGCTGCACATGAGACTTGACTCATGATTTCGTATTGCATTGATCATGCACTGATTCCTGAGCTGCATTGAATAATGAACCACACCGAATATTGAAGTTCCATGAATATTGAACTGCACTGAATGTGGTCCTCTGAATGTTAAACTGCATTGAATACTAACGACTAAATATTGAGCTACACTGCATAATAAGCTGCACTGAATATTGAGCTGCACTGAATATTAAGTTGCATTAACCTGATCAGCCAGTCAGTTTTGTTGAGCAGAGATCCATCCATTGTTTCAAGGAATCCGGATTGCTGGAGATCCTGGTGCCAATCAATCAAACATTTCTTAACCACGTCAACATCACAACCTTTCGACTTCTCGTAGGCGTACACTAAAAGTACAGCAACCAAAAAGCTCATCAATCTTTGACCAACAGAGCTTAGAAAAGTTGGTAATCGCCATCGTTGTGTTCAATGCACGATGGTTACATGGATGACCTTTTAACCTCAGCGTCTGGGATTTGTATCTCGATGTGAATTTACTTTTCTAACAATATAACTTTCAATACAGTTTTTCCAGCTGTTAGAACAGAGGCGCTCCTTGTTTCTAAACTAAAAATAAATCAGTTTCGTCAAGCATTTTAAATTTTTGATATTTTCAATGGCCAAAAAAGTACTGGGGCGAAACTATACTTTGGCTCAGAACCTTGGTGAGTACTGGGGCGAAAGTCCCTGTTGCCCCTGTGGAGTCGGCGCCTATGTTTCTAGCATATTGTTTGGTGACCGTGAATAAGACAGAATGAGGATGGAAGTTAAAGGACACTGTCTTTTACACAACCTTAACTTACTTCACTTTATCTCACGTACGGTGACGTACCCTATTTTACTTATACCTTACTTTACAATGTTTACATTGCATTACTTTACCTCACCTCAGCTTATGTTACCCTATTTTACCTGACCTGACCCTTACGTCGTCGTCTGCATCATCTTTGTCGTCGTCATCATCATCGTTGCCATCAAGCTGCGATAACAAAGCCAATTACGTATTTACAACGAACCATTCGAAGATGGCATTTTCTACTATTCACTTAGGACAGGTGTGACTATATGCAAGGCAGAAAATTGTAGCTCAGCAAATGTCGCGCTATCTGGAAGCGTCTGGCCTCATGCTTCGAAACTGCAGTCTGGTTTCAGAAAGGACCATTAAACGGAAACAGTTCTTTTGCGGATGCTCCCCTACATCTTTGACTCCATCGACTCAGGACGTGTGACGCTGCTCGATCGCTCTTCTCGATGTGAGCAGTGACCACGGCGTTCGACACGGTTTGTTACGAAATCAATATTGACACGCCTCAGTACATCATAATTATGGAGTTATGGGTCTATAGATGGGATGGCTTAATGGGCTTCCCTCCTCTGCGCTGTATCTCAGGGCCCCGTCCTTCGGTCGCTGCTTTATATACTACGTGCAACTGATCTGACTCGATTAATTACAGCACTTGGATGCCGTGTCCAGTAGGCCTGCTAACTGGGCGAAGTCCAGCTTTTTTCCGGCTGTCAGCCATCGAATTCGCTCGCCTAAAATAACCGTAAAAGCCTGGATATCATCAAATCGGCTGCGAATCAAACCCGGTGAAAATACAATATGATCAGAGTTCGACAAACGCGGTCTAAAACTGATGAAGAAGAGCTCCCGACGTCATTCCAGGATTGGGTCGCACAACGCTTTGCCTGTGACCTGGGAGTGCTAGCTAATCCAAGAAGAGATAGCATCGATGGCTGATCACGCGAATTCGATGGGGAGGTTATGTCTCTACCAGCTTCGTCAGATTCGGTCAATTCGCATAACACGTACACGCCATTCGGCGCTGCAACCTCCATGTTTCATTCCTTCGTCTTGATGCGCCATGACTATTGTAATTCTATCTTGGTAGCCTTGCTGGAATTAAATTTAGGCTACGTAAGCTCCAGTCAGTCCCGAACTACGCCGCTCAACCAGTGGCCAATCTACCCAAACGGTCAAATGTCAGCATATAGTCCTATGAGACACAATCCACTGGGTCAAGGAAAGAAAGAAATTCGAGATCTTCCTCCTTGGCTGGGTTTCGTTAGTCAGCTCTGCCCATTATACTTACCAGAGCTGCTCATTGCGGGTTTAACCTAGTCAGGTCTTCGGTCACTTCGTTCAGCTGCCCTTGGAGATATTAGGTCCCTCGCTGCCAAATGCACACCAACATGAGAACACATGTAGGCCTACTTCCGTTCATTGGACAATTCCTTTAGAACACTCTTTCCGCTGACATTTGAGCTGGCCCCCTTTAAACCAGGTGTGTCAAAACTTTATTAATGCTGTTTCAGTGGCAATTTTTCCAGCAAGTGGCGGACCAGGGTGCTGAAGGCGCCTGAGCAAAATGGAGGGAGGGATGGGCCTCGATGAGCCCGTCCTCAGAAAATTGTTGCAAAACTAAATCTTAACTATTGCATTTTTAGCATAGAAACGGTCAAATAAGGCTTAAAATCTTAATTTTGATCTTCATTATCAGTTATGAGCATCACATAACATTCGCTAAACCTTAAGGTCAAATTCTAAGGTCAATGTATTCTATCTTCTAGGTATGATACTCAAATTTATTCATTCTGATATTTGAAACAAGTTCTCGATAACAAAATTAATTAAATAAATTTATATCGAATGGCTCTCCAGTGTGCCAACTGATAAAGGGACAAGGTTCATCAAGGAAAAAGATTACTGATATTTTAAAAAATATATCAGTCCATATGTCGCGCAACGACCTTGATTCACTGTCCACTTTTCGCATTTTATTAAATTTTGATAACAGTTTTAATTCTAAAAGGGCTTCGTAACTTTGAATATTTGTTAACAGACAACCAACCGGAAAACAGACAAAAGGTGTGCATTTGAGAAAAAGTAATAAAGGAACGTCATTAATCAGAGCCCTCTATAGTGGAATCATGCGGAATGAGATTTGGTTTTGACTGGAATTTTGCTAGCACAGCAATTTGATTTCGTTTTATATGCAGTGAAAAACGACAAAAAAATTTGTAATTTTTCAAAAGTAATTTGAACTTTTATTCTCAAATTGTGTAGTCTGCAGGCAAGGCTCCGCGGGCCAAAAAACTTTGTCGGCGGGCCAGAAATGCCCCTGAACTTTTGACACCTCTGCTTTATAACTATTCTCATTTTCTTGTTCGGATCCGAGCCATGTTCGTAACACTTTTGAGGTGTTCATAAAATGCAATTTACAAAAGTCCAGATACAAATATGCATACACACATACATACATGCACACACACATACATACATGCACACATACATACATGCACACATACATACATACATACATACATACATACATACATATATATATATATACATACATACATACATACATACATACATACATACATACATACATACATACATACATACATACATACATACATACATACATACATACATACATACATACATACATACATACATACATACATACATACATAGTGTAATTAGAACACGGTAAACTACGCTAGGTGTTAACGGTCCAGTCAACCATAAATTATAAGATATCTCTTTAAATGCTACGCCTTAAAATACTAGTTGCTCAATAATCTATTTCTATCGGAAAATAATCTGGGCTTTCTGGTGGCTGACCGTTTCGAAGGCGATCGCTTAGTTCCGGTCCATTGCACGCCCACTTCTCAATAACCGGAACCGGAAACAGTCCGATGCTTCTCCAGGCCCTGAGTACGTGTGTCTTGACCTCCTTCCGCAGAAGGTCAACCTCAGAGGATGTGCAGTTCCTCACTTCATCCAGCGCACAGCTCTCGAATTGCGGCCAATCTCTACAACGAGCAAAATACTACTCAACTCGTAAGATAAGTGGAACTGTAAAGTGATTTGGGAGAAGGCTAGGAAGGCATTGTTGGGCTTGTATGCGTAACGACTATTTCTTTACACAAATGTTACCATCTACCAGAACGTATTTTCGTCCTGTCTCTAGTCGTATAATAGTGGTAGTGGTAGTGGTGGTTGTAGTAGTTGTAGTAGTAGTAGTAGTAGTAGTAGTAGTAGTAGTAGTAGTAGTAGTAGTAGTAGCAGCAGCAGCAGCAGCAGCAGCAGCAGTAGTAGTTGTTGTTGTAGTAGTGATGATGATGATGACGACGATGATGAAAGTACGTCGCTTGGGACGCAACTACCATTCATCCTTTCGCTGTCCCCTACATCCATCTGACGTCGGCAATGCCTGGAGGGGCGGCTGAACACGCCGCAGACCGGAAGCGTATCAAATATTCATCCCTCCCCGCCACTCACGAATTTGTTCCCGTGGCCGTCGAGTTGCTGGGCCCCGTCAACAGTGCAGACCGCGAGTTCTTGATGGAGTTGGGTCGCCGAATGACAGCCTTCTCAGGCGAACCTCTGGAGACCGTGCACCTGTTCCAGCGTTTTATCCATATGCACTCAGAGATTCAATGCCGTAGCCTTCAGGGGCACTTTCGCACAATGCACCGGGGACGAGGACCACTTACTCTAGATTGATGGCACACACTAGGATAGTTTCTAAGAGCCTGAGGGATTATTCCTACCTCGGGCAAAAGAAAGAAAGAAAGAAACAATAATAATAATAATAACAATGCACTCAGTCACACAAACATGTAATTATAAATCTGAGGCTAACTCGGTCAATTGTTTTCAGGCATGGCAGAGCTTGGGTGCCCACATATATTTTTGCGAAAAGAATCATGTAGCATAACTATAGAATGCTCAAACTCCGAAAAGAAAGACTATAGGCCTACCGAGGATAAGCTATCGTAAAAAGGAGAGATTTCTAATCTAGCCTACTCTGGCGAAATCAGAGAACTTGTAGAATTGTTATTGACAATTTGGCTGGGAGCGCCTCTGAGTAGATCTCTTGAAGAGGCGCTATATCAATTCTCGGAATGAATGAATGAATGACAGCCGCGACTAGTGGCGCCTTTTCCTAGGAATCAGTCTTAGAATGGAAATAACTGTCGTAGTGACTGAGAGGTGAGAAAAATTCGAATAACGATAGGCCTATACATATACAGTAGGCCCTATATTAATTAGTTATACTCGCGTGTCTGTGGTATCATATTTCGAGAACTGCGTAGGCCTAATATTATTATTTCATGTAGCAGCAAAATGGCTTTTTCTTTGGTTCTCTTTCGTGATGTGTCACTGGACGTTGGAACCCCACCCCCTAATCGTACAACAGCAATTAAGAGCAGTACATAATTTCTTTGTATTTAAAATGCACATTACTACTTAACCAAGCCATATAACTGCGTTACTCGAGTTCTCCCAGAGTTGCAACTGTGTCGCAAATCTCTCAGGCGGATGAACAGCTGTCCATCCAGATCTCAGTAGTTGTTCCTTCGGCTCAGGCTTTGATATAAGTTCCACGTTAACCCTTAGGTTAACGTGGAACGGCTTAGTACCGTCTTAAGGCTTGGGCACGCTGGGCAATCCTCAGGGGTCAACGATTCTAAAGGCCCCAAGACCAGAAAATTATTGCATGCGTGACCTCCACGTGCGGCAGAATTGAAACTTTGCCCAGGACCTTCAGTACTGTTAAGACGACACTGCTAAGGCTTTTCCTTTCAACAGATTATTAACTATAATTACTCGCCACCAGTGTCTGCACGGGTCGTGTGCTTTACACTGCCTTCGGCGTCGTAAAAGTTTATTTTATTAATGTCATTTATAGTGCCATAGAGCATTAACATCTGAGATTGTTTAGTCTGAGGCTATCGGCGACGATTAGGAAGACGACTGTTAAGAGGCTTACAGTTAATATGCTGGGGACCAGAGTTCGGAAGCTGTATATATATAGGGCCTATGCGTGGCTCGCGTAAAACAGAATTAGGTGGGATGATAGCCCCTATGTCTCTGCACCGTGTGCCTTTGTGTGCTTCTATGTCTGTCTGTCTGTCTGTCTGTCTGTCTGTCTGTCTGTCTGTCTGTCTGTCTGTCTGTCTGTCTGTCTGTCTGTCTGTCTGTCTGTCTGTCTGTCTGTCTGTCTGTCTGTCTGTCTGTCTGTCTGTCTGTCTGTCTGTCTGACTTTGTGTATCTTTTTCTGTCTTTACCTCTGTCATTGTGTCAACCTCTTCACCTGTCTATGTGCTGGCATATGTCTGTCAGCCTCTTTCCATAATTCAGAATCAAATTTCCTGCACATAAAAGTTTAATATGCGATTGTTTAGATAAAGTCAGTCGCTTTCAAACATGGGATAAACAAACGCCAACTGATATTTAAGCCTAAGCCAAATATCACAATTCTGCTTTTCATTTAAATTCTAAACAACAAACATCAGAGGAATCGATGTCAGAGTCGTGCATTAGCAAATGAACCACTTTTATCTCTGCTCGGATTTTGCATGCTTGCATTCAGCAGGCCTGTATCATATTCGGTTACTATACCGATGGAAGAAAACGAGACCATCAGCAGCCGTTGCACTTCGGTCTCTATAGATACCGAGACGACAAAACATGTTTTCCTTTTCGTATTATTTGTCGGGTAATGAGCCGAGTGAGTACTCGGTCAGGCAGGAGCAACCGAGTCAGTCATCTCCAGTGTCGCATGACACACGAGAAAGCCACTTACCGGCAATACGTCACCCAGAACTGCATGTCCTGGAGAATATCTTGCGCCATATCGTGGTGGAAGAAAGCTCCGTCCAAAGAAAGTATCCGTGCTCCTTCTTCCAACCGAGTCACGCTCGTGTTCAGATGCTTCGAACAGACGCCAAGGATGTTCATCGCAACTGATTCTACCGCTTCAGTACTGCTACCAGGGCAGCTGATAGCGTCATCAGTTGCTGCTGTTGAAATAAAAATAATGATATTCTTTATTATTTCAAACCGACAAACGCAGTATGATTACAATTCAGTATGAACGGATGATCACAAGGTATTACAGGAATCGAATTTAACTGTTACGGCAGCCATGCAAGGCGCCCATCACGTTCTACATCTAATTTTACCAACGCCATTTAGCGATTGATAGGTTGAGTGGACCTTTTTGAGGGTAGCGGGAATCGATCCCGCGTCCTACTACTCTTCACACCAGTGATATTACCATTAGCCTACTCTATGCACTCTATAAAGCGGTGAAGATTAAATAGGCGTAGGACGATACTGCAGTCGACTTAATTAAGCTGTTAAGCATTAACAATTTTACTGTATGGATATGGTTCGAATCTAGTGCCAGCATCCACATGACCTATTTGTTGGACTGTTGTTGCTGTAGGACTAATACAGCACTGCTAATAGTTAGCTAATTGTTCATCTGTGCCAGAGGTACCCAAACTGGAGTGCACACACCCCCAGGGGGTGCGACGTGTCATTTCAGGGGGTGCGACAAAGAGTGAAAGTATGAATTATAAGAATGCGTTGATAATACAGTATAAATTTTTGAGCTGTCATAGGATAAGTATGGGTACGACCGTAAGATTAGAAGTTTATTTCCATGCAACACTGTAAGCCTTACAGTAAGCCTTGTAAGGCTAGCCTAAGGCTTATTAAGCACAAGTTTCAGTAGTAACAATTTCGTGCATGCGTCTTCCAATGTGATAATACTTTTGTAGGGTGCGAATATTTCTCAAACACTTCCCGGGGTGCGGGGCATAGAAAAGATTGGGAACTCCTGATCTATGCAGTTAATGTGGCGCCTACAAATCTCTGTTGATTATTTTGATGTAGGCCTAGTGTTGCTTAGAAATAATCATCAGTAATTATTGTTACCTCATTCATTAATACAACGGAGCTATAGAAGTTTCCTCATTATCTCTGATTCCAACAGCAACGCTCGTGAATAAGCTGGTGCCCTGTGCTTGGCTTTCGAGTGGCGCTTTAGAAATTTTGGGATTATTCCTGCGATTTATTCGATTAACCAGTCACCCTTCGGATTGTTAATGAAGTGATGAAGATGGACGAACAGCAGTGTCATGTCTACTGCAACTTTGACAGCAATGAATTAGGACTTGATGCGGCTCTGAACGTTGCAGAACTTTAACTTACAAGCTGAAGGAATCGCAGCTTCAAGTGTCTACCCTGTGGGTCGGGGAGATGGCTGAATGGTAACATGCTGGCACGAAGATCAGAAGGAGGCGGGTTCGATACCCGCTAGCCCCATATGGTTGACTCAGACTTTAACTCCCTAGGGGCGACTGTAAAATGAGCAGTAAGACAGATAGGCGCATTGCAGTCTGCCATACAGTTAAATTCGACTTCTGTTAAACTTGCTATCATCTGTTACTACTACATCTACTACATCATGTAAACTAACTGCGTATGGCTACTTACTCATACCTTCGGCCCCTTTTGGGTCTCCTGGGTAAACCGACAATAATTGGATAAACATGATGTAATTGGCTACTTACGTAATGCAGTCAAGGGCAGAAACAAATGACTGCCTAGGAGAGGACCAATACGGCTTCAGAAAGGGAAGGGGCACAAGAGATGCAATTGGAGCGCTGAGGGTGCTGACAGAAAGAAGCATACAGCATGGACAGGACATCTACATTTGCTTTGTGGATTATGAAAAGGCTTTCGATAGAGTAGATTGGAAGAAATTAATGCATGCACTGAGAAGAATAGGAGTGGACTGGAAAGACAGAAGACTCATAGGAAACCTATACATGGGACAGAAAGTAAGAATAAAAATAGAAGGAGAATTCTCAGAACCAGGAGTGATAGGTAGAGGAGTACGACAAGGGTGCCCACTATCACCAATTCTCTTCAACATCTACATTAAGGAATTAGTACGAGAGGCGATGGAGGAGGTGAAAGAGGGCATAAAGGTGGGAGGAAGATTGACGAAAGCACTAAGATTTGCAGATGACCAGGCGATGTTGGCAGGCAGCCAGAATGGGTTACAAAAAATGATGGATCAGCTGAATAAGATCTCAAAGGAGTATGATATGAAAATAAATATTAAAAAGACAAAGATCATGAGGATAAGCAAAGGAAAGGAAAGAACAGTAAAGATCACTATAGATGGTAAGGAACTGGAACAAGTAGGAAAATTCTGTTACCTAGGAAGTATGATCACAACTGATGCAAAGTGTCATGTAGAAATAAAGAGAAGAATAGCCATGGGAAAAGATGCCTTCTATAAAAGAAAGGAATTAATGAGAGGAAAGCTAAATAAGAATCTTAAGAAAAGAATTATCAAGTCTATGATATGGAGTGTGGTGTTATACGGATCAGAGACATGGACTCTAAGGAAGGAAGACATCAGAAGATTGGAGGCCTTCGAGATGTGGATATGGCGAAGAATGGAGAGAGTCAGCTGGATGGATCGGAGGACAAATGAAGACATACTACAAATGGTGGACGAAAAAGATCCATGATAGGGATAATAAGAAGCCGACAAAGAAAATGGATGGGCCACATCATGAGGGGAGACTCCCTTCTAAGAATTATAATTGAGGGAAGAATGGAGGGGAAGAAGACACGAGGAAGACCGAGAATGATGTTGTTGGACTGGATGATGGAGGAAGATTACGGCAAACTGAAGGAAAGAGCCAGAAAACGTGATGAATGGCGAAATTGGACGTACGAACCTGCCTAGGAAGGCAGAGAACCAAAAGAAGATGTAATTGCGACCTGTGTTAAGTTGGCTACCGAATAAAATGTTACGTTATGTTATATATATTCCTTTATTGAAGAAGTTGTACTAAAAAGAACTTGTTTACCAAATATTTTATTTTACTACACGTGTGGCAGTCAGCATCGGCGACAATCCTTAACTTAGCTTGTCAGTTTGAATCAATAAACGAAGATTATTATTATAATCATTGCGGCTGTCAGCGTTTTTGACAATCAGTTGTAACTTGAGAGAAATAAATGCTGATAAAATGAACAGCAGATCTTTTGCAGTGTGAAGTAACTTTGGAGCAGCGAGCGGACTTATATGTTCCCAGCAACTGCACAGAGCCACTTAAACTTAAAAAGAGTTGATGTCTGTCCGCTTCGACGATACCCAGCCTAGATTTTTAACGAATATGACTGGCACTGCCAGAGTACGAGCAGTGGCGAAGTTTATGATAATGATTCTGCGGGTCTAATTTCTAAGTAACGGCGAAGTTTAGGTTAATGCGGTAATAATGGTGAATTGTCTTACGGTGCATGTTCCTGCGGTACCCATAATTTGATGTCCTTTAATTGGTGAATTGTCCTAAGGTTAATGCCACTGTGGCAAGTTAATGTCCTTTGGTGAATTGTCTTACGGTGAATGTTAATGCGGTAACTTACTGTCCTGGGGTGAATTGTCTTACGGTGAATGTTAATGCGGTAACTTACTGTCCTGGGGTGAATTGTCTTACGGTGAATGTTAATGCGGTAACTTACTGTCCTGGGGTGAATTGTCTTACGGTGAATGTTAATGCGGTAACTTACTGTCCTGGGGTGAATTGTCTTACGGTGAATGTTAATGCGGTAACTTACTGTCCTGGGGTGAATTGTCTTACGGTGAATGTTAATGCGGTAACTTACTGTCCTTTGGTGAACTGTGTTACAGTGAATGTCTCTGCAGTAAATTGTTTTATGGCGAATAGTCCTACAGTGAATTTTACTGTGATAAATTGCCCTATGCTTAATTAACTATCCTGAAGTGAATTACGATGGAGTCAATAGCCTAATTATTGTCCTGTTTTAATTGTCACATGGCAGTGTATTAGTTACTGTACTAGGCATTATGGTGATATTGGAAGCGCCTCCAATAAAGCGTCGCCCTTCAATATACGATTTAGTAATTGGTTATTGTTAATTAGCAACTTCTATAGCGCCACTGTCTAGTCTACAAGGCATCAACCGATGGCGCACCAAAACAAAGCCGTAATCTGTTTAAATCTAGTAGAATGGAAGACGAAGATGGCATCAGCTGATTTGTGTAGCGCCTATATCCCCAGACAGCCTTCCCCCATCGCTCCCACTGCGAACCACTGGCGGCACCCGTCTGCTTTCTGGAGGCGTCGGCCTAGTGTGGTCGTTCCTCTACTTTGCCATGATTTCAATGACTGTCGCAAAATTCTGTGGGCCTTGGTCTTGCACACGGTGAGCCAGACTTTGCCGACAGTGAGATGAAGGACCAGCATTGGCCCTCGTGTTGCGCAGACTTGTCGAAATTGGGCCGCGTGTCAGAGTCGTGGTGGGAGGTTTGGAGGGGTAATTAAGGCGCAGCGGTGGATTCAATCAGAAAACAAGCGACACCACCGTTGTAGGCTGAGGAGGTGGATGAGGGAGAGGGTCACGGGAGGGGTGTGGGAGAGGGCGATGGACGAAGATGACCTAAATGCTGCCCTAGCGTTCTACAGCCTATCAGATCGCCGAATAATACAAATGGCGGAATTTCAAACAAGGAAACCTGTGTTGGGGTTTTATTGAAAATTTAAATTATAAAACGGTCAGTTGTTGTAATTTATCCGTTTTGGATCGTTCTAGTAGAAGTCGGCATTTGTTACAAGACTTTAGAGGTGAGTGTATATGCACATTATAGCATGCGTATATAATTATGTATATATATAATATATATTCAGTTCCTGACGCCAGCCATTTTGGCTGCGATGGGTACGAATAAATGTCTTCATTTAAACAGTATTTGGCCTATCTATCTAGCGTAGTCTCGGCTTGCCTCTGCTTCTCGTTCCACTTCCATCGAATCGTGCATATTCAACAGTCTTATGACTTTTCAGCAAGATCCTTTCTCGTGTTTGGCTCGTTCTGCTCAGTCACAAATCCATTTTGCTATCAGCCTAAAACTTCACTTTTTCACATTGTTTATCCACCGTAGGCTGTCTCTCAACAGACCGACCTGGATGTTGATATGATGACAACATGGTTTTTGTGTGCCATCGGTTGTTGTCTTGTGCATTATATACAGGCGCTGTAGAAGTTATTAATATTATTAAAATGATAATATAATTTATTTAACTGTATGACTAAGACTGTTTTATGGTGCTGGGAGTTATGTTATTGAATAGTAGTGAATGTCTGCATGTGCCAGTTTTGACATACCTTTAAACTATCGATATCTTGGTCTGTTAACTGAAAGTATGAAAATAGTAGCAAATTTGTTACCTCACATACATTTAGATAACTTTTGTATGTGTTAATGTCTTAGGTTACATTCAAATGGGTGCACAGTAGTCAATACAATACGGTACAGTACAATTGTATTTGATATTACCCTCCTTTCAAAGTTCACAAGTGCGGACATGACCAGACAGCTGAACATTGCTGGCTCTGAGCAGTTAAGTGAAGGACTTGCTCAAGGTCCTTCGACAGTGACCTCTGGCTTGAATAGTCAATCGTTGGCATACTAGGCTGTCAACCTTGAGATTGGGTATTTAAATCCACTCCAGGTTACACAGGTATTGAAATGTCTGTTTTACCTTGCAAGCATATACAATGACTGGACTTCTGGTGGCAAGATGAGGTGGCGAGAACAGATCACCCTCACTCATGGACCTGTACGTTAACATAAAAATTCATGGTTGGTGGGCTTCAGGTCTGATCGTCTTTGTGATATTCACATTTAGGTGATATACAGGCATGTAGCAAGACTGAAATTCAAGAGCAGGCAACTTCACAGACCATTGGCAAAATCCTGGGCATTGTGGTCATTGGTCAATAGAAGTTCCAGTATATAAAAGCAAGAGGAGTGTAGCTACGCTTATGGTGATGTATTATATAGATGTGTGTGTGTGTGTGTGTGTTTTTGTGTGCACAAGTCAATGTACTTGATAAATGGTGTTTAATTATATGCACTTATAATTATGCGACTAACAGTGCCTTAATTCTATCATATGAAGTTGTGTGTCTGTATCTAAATGCGCAATATAGCAACATAATGCTGTCATGGTTGTGTTTTGTTACGGCGGTGAGCCTGAAGAGGAGCAACGGCCTTATCATTCCACAGAGGAGCGAGGAGTCTTATCATTCCACAGAGGAACAAGGAGCACAGGCCTTATCATTCCACAGAGGAACGAGGAGCAACGGCCTTATCCTTCCACACAGGAACGAGGAGCAACGGCCGTATCATTATACAGAGGAACGGGGAGTAACAGCCTTATCATTCCACAGAGGAACGAGGAGTAACAGCCTTTTCATTCCACAGAGGAACGAGAACGAGCAACGGCCTTATCATTCTACAGAGGAACGAGGAGCAGCGGCCGTATCATTCCACAGAGGAACGGGGAGTAACGGCCTTATCATTCCACAGAGGAACGAGGAGCAACGACCTTATCATTCTACAGAGGAACGAGGAGCGGCGGCCGTATCATTCCACAGGCCTTATCATTCCACAGAGGAACGAGGATCAACAATGAAGCATCAAAGCCTTATCATTCAACCAGCAACGAGTCTACCATTCCACACTGAGTGGCATCATTAGTTTAAACTGCAGCAGACCTGTAGACGTCATCTCTTGCCTTAGTATTTATTAAATTTAGATTATGCTTCAGTGTGGAACTATATTTATTACTTGTTTGCTAAAGTAATTGTTTACTGCAGCCAATAATCAGAGGAATCCTATAACCAAAGGCTCTCTCTGAGGAAGCCTAATGTAGTGTAGAATAACGGTAAAGTATTGGCTAATATATTCATGTATAATTTAATTTTAATGTATTTTAATTGTGCATAGACAGTCGTATGTAGGCACTAAGTGTGACATATATTTCTTACTACTAGTTGTATGGTGAAATTATTAGATATTTAAGATGTTTAGTGTTTAAATACTTTAACTTTATTTTGCTATGATAGCAATAGAATGCACTGGTTTTCATTCTTTTTGGGTTTCATTATTTTTAATATTATTGCATATTTATGTTAATATGTTTGAAGTGGAATAGTAAAGCCATGTTTTAGCACTTTAACGGCAAGAGTGTACTAAAAGTGACTGGGAATCAATACAGCTCATTGTTAAAGTGTTAAATATAGCAATATGGAGCATATGGCTTCAATTTGTAACATGTCATAACCAGGGCAGATATCCGTTTCAAGAGTTCTGCTTCTTCTGTCATATCTCGTATCAACGAAGCTATATTAAGTACATTGACCATACACTGAATATTGGACATTGAACGCTAGGATTGGCCATCTGCCTTCTTAAGAAAATGAAGCCGCTAGCACTTCATACCCTAATATTTTACTGAATATGAACTGCATATCTACTAAATTACTATTTGGACATGCCTCTGGACCAGTAGGGATGTATGTGGGTCTGTATGCATGCATGTATGTATGTATGTATGTATGTATGTATGTATGTATGTATGTATATACATATTTATATGTATGTATGTATGCAACAGGACACAAGAGTTATGCATTACTGCATATTGGCCCATCACACCAGCCAAAGGATAACAACAGACAAAGGTTAGCTTTATGTCACCTGCCATGGGTCAGAGAATTTTCAACTCCAATTTTAAAATGTCCATGGGACAGGACATAGGATAGGTAAAAGCTAATATTATTTCTATATCAATGTTAATATATTATAAGTAGAAGAAGAAGAGCAGTCCCGTATGCTAAACCTGAGGCAGCCATGGGTATGAAGTCGTAGTGATTTCATTTTCTTGGCCTCTGCTTATGAGATCAGGTGACCAGTCCTCTGCTTTGCCGTTTGTTATTCCCACTGATAGTTTAAGGTCAGTGTGCTTATTATAGTTTAGTTGGTTAGAGGGTACAAGAGAAGCAGAAATCTCAAAACGGATATGTCGTGTTGGTGACACGTTACAAATTGAAGTCATGTGTTCCACATTGTTATATTTAACACTTTAACAATGATCTGCATTGGTCCCAGTCACTTTTAGTACACACTCATAGTTAATGGGTTAACTGTCCCACTATTGTTTTTTATTCTTTGCAATACAATGAACGATGTTTTACTTCAATATAATTTTCTTAGAAATATGCAAATAATATGTGAAGGTAATTAGAGTGAAGTTTAATTTAAATAAATAATTAACTTGTTATTATTCTGAACTGTTTTAGTATTTTAGCGGCTCTGCTGTTTGTAAATGTTTCTATTATGGTAGTTGGTTTTATCTGCAATAGATTTACATAAAACTGAAATAACTATAATTTAGAACTAGCCGAAATGTTCCTCTGTTGTTTGTCATTCTCTCTGATACGATGCATGGTGTTAACTTCAATATAATTATTTCAATAGAAATGTGATAATATGTTAGAGTGAAGTTGAAGCGATATTCTTATACAGAACTGGTTTAATATTAACTGTTCCACTTATTGTAATTTTTGTGATTTAATGGATAGTTTAATGCAATATAATCATTTCCACGAAACTCTGAAATCATTATAATTCAGAACTGGTTCAACTTTTCCATTGTTTGTTTTTCTTTGTAGTATATTGAATCGTGTAAACTTCAACGTAATTATTGCCATAGAACTGGAAGTTTTTTCTATGTCATGCATTAGCTACATTGATAGCTGTTCAATCCAATCTCAATAGTGCATTAGTCTGGGTGGAATTGTACATATAAAAGACATATAAAAATTCATCTGACAATCCATTAATTACAACTACATTCATAGAGCCCACAGTGTGGGCAAACTGTGTGCACAATCGTAGGACCCACTGTGATATAGTGTGGGCAAACTCTGTGCACAATCGTAGGACCCACTGTGATATAGTGTGGGCAAACTGTGTGCACAATCGTAGGTCCCACAGTGACACAGTGTGGGCAAACTATAGGTAAAATCGTAGGTCCAGCACCTGGCCATGATTTGCCACTGGCGGTACTATAAACGCCGACGCTGGGTGCAGTGACATCTTGCCCGCGCCGGTCTCCCCTGGGCCTTCCAGCTAAACCCTTAGAGCGCAGCCTGCGCACCGCTTAGGGCTTGATGAGGTAAGACGCTAAATGCCGGCCCCGCAGGGGTCCGCCCTTGCGTTCCCTCACGGGTCCACAAGCGCTGGCCTGTGAAGTATGGACGGGCGTTGCCCGTCCTCCGACCCTCTGGGCTAGCGATGATAATGCGCTGTGGGCAATCAAAATCGGCACCCCGTGGGCCCTGCAAAACGTGGCTGTCTGGGTCTTCAGGAATAGCAGCGTTAAACCGAGGCTACGGAGTGTAAACAGCTTGTAATCGTAATCGTTATCGTAAACTCAAGATGTCTAAAGCGCTACTATAAAGCTAAACGCAGGGCACCAACTTATTCACGAGCGCAGCGTCGTATCAGAGAGCGGTGTCCATTTGAGTTCCGAGTCCGGTTGCCAGATAAACCAGAGAGAGGAGGCAGAACAGACGTTACGGAAGGTTTCTTATAGTTCTAGAGGCCCTAGCTGGGATTTACTTACCAAGAAGCTCAGTTGAAGTAGGCCTACACTGAAACTACTCATTAGCTAATTGTCTTGGAGATTACCATAATGAGAGGCCAAATTTTCTTCCTTTAGTTTATTACGAACTAATCATAGGCTAATTATAATTACTATTGTAGTGATCTTTTACAAGATTGAGAAAGAGAAATCCTATCACGGCAATGAAAAGTCATGCTCTACTCACAGACAAAAGTCGTTGAACTCATCACAAATGCCATCAGAAACATGAACAACACGGTCACCATTCTCAGCATTTCCTCTGTTCACGGACTCAGGCACTTGTCACCTGCGCTGATGAGAACGTCGCCGACCTTATCAATTGTTTTATCCACTTCGGAAGCACGCAGACATCCTTAGGTTATAGACCAACATCTGCTGCCACTAGGTCAATTTCAATTTAACTCCACCCTCAAGTATATGTAACACTTACGTGCTATCTGGCATAATAAAACTTTGCTTTAGGCTAAATGAAATCTGTGTATACGTGCACATAAGATCTACTATACGCTAGCCTAGGCCTATATTTATTGAGGCCACACCCATCCGCTTGTTAGCACGCTCACAAACTATAATTATGGGCAGTATTTTAGCGTCTCTGTGGACAGGTGAGTGCAGAAAAGGCAACGAATCCTATGCAATATATGGGGGCCTATAGACCCTCAGGCTAGTCTGAAAGATGAGACGGCTCGGATCTAGAACCTGGGCATTTTAATTGTTTATTAAGAAGCTGCAGAATTCCATCGATATACAGAGCCCTTCGAAAGCTGGCTTAGTACACGTCGACATTTTTTTCTGAGACTTTAAGAGATATTAAAGGAGCTATATATTTTCTGCTACTCTGCTTGCAATGCATTGCATTCACGTAGGCTATCGCATCACATTGCATCACATTACAACACACAGTATTTCACGTGACTTGAAATTGCGTTAGGGTCTATATAGCATTACATCCATTCAGAAGGTCGAAAGTGTGCCAGTGGTGTAGAGGGGGGGGACGTGGGGGAACGCCGTTCCCCACTTTTTCTCACACTATGCAAAATTCTTGCAAGATGGCACTTTTTGCTTACTTCAATATCCAGGCGTTCCCCCACTTCATTTTTTAGGACTACACTACTGAAGTGTGCCAGCCTTAACTTGGAAAGCAATTGAAACTTGATCTGCTGTTTAGTCTACCTCCTTGTAGGCCTACTTTGTGAGCTGACAAATGACATTGTCAAGCACCCCCAGATGTAGCTCTGTACTAACAATTAACGCTATGTAAAATCATTTTCGTCAATCTATTATAGGTCCTATTGCATTTCAGCGACCATACTGCCGCTTTTCGTATTGCATCGATAGGCCTACTTCTTAACACTTTAAGAAGAGTAGGCCTATAGGCTATTGGTTTCGTTTATCCTCTCTATAATTGCAAATTTAGGTCGCATTTATGGGTGGTTTTACGCAACTTCAACCTGCCCCAAATAAGTTTTCGAAAAAAAATTATAGGCTTCGAGGCCTATAGGCCTATGCGAAATACAAAAAATTAACTTTTGCGACCATAATCCTAGGGTGCGCATCCCTAGCCGTGGTTGGACTGGGAGCGCTTCTGAGTAGATTGCCTTGAAGGTGCGCTATATAAAAACTCCCTTAATAATAATAATAATAATAATATCCAATGGAACCCCCTCCCGAAATTGTTCCTATAGCTACATGTACGCTGCTGCTTATTACGTAGGCCTATACACATTTATATAGGCTACCGTCGACCGTATTGCCTCGACCCTGTTCAATTTATTGAATTGATCGGGTGAGATCTTTCACCACCGCTGCCCGTTGGAATGGGGTGCCATGCCAGTTAAGACCCCCATGTAGGCCTACGGACCGTGCTAGCCCGAGATCGGGAGGCAAACCGCGATCGGCAAGAAGTCTCACAAAGGGACGCGAGGGACGCAGACTACGCTGCAACCAATATAGCTAACTGGGGCAGAAGTGTTTTTATACTTTACAATGGATTGCTGTGGAAATTAAAGTGATTGATGTAGACGACCTATAGGTCGTGAGTTTGTCAAAATAAGGCAGCTGTACAGTAAGTCTAACCTTTAGACTCTAACACGTATAATTATGTAGTCACACAAGACGCATACGTGAATGTCAAACTCTGTGCCCTGCATGCGCTTGGCTTTAGAATATTGCATGAACAGTTCCTGCACTTAGTGCTCATTGTCTGGACCGAGTCCTGCGTTCTGCAGGAAAATTTGGTCACGTCTCCATCTGTATCGTAATCGTAATCGTAATCTCCAAACTGCTAAAGCCAAGCGCAGGGCACCAGCTTATTCACGAGCACTGGAGGTTCTCGACTGGCTTCCTATCCCTCAGCGCATTGAGTAGCCTACAGGATTGCTGCTTTGGTGTGGTGATGTTAGCTGGGTCTTGCCCAACCTACCTACGTAAACTTTTGTTGTCCTACCTCGGATATCCAAGGCCGCCATTCCCTCCGCTCTGCAGAGAAGGGGTTCTTTTAGCACCTATCGTCCGCACTGAAACTAATGCAGTAGGCCTATAGCGAGCTTTACCGGTACCGTGGTAGACCCAGTGGTCTGTTATGTAGGCCTACTCCCTTTGTAGTTGCGCCTGCACCCCGGAACTCTTTGAAATTTTGTTTACTAAACTCAGACTACTTTTTGGGCGTGTTGGAGTCGGGAGCGCTTCTACGTAGTTATCTGAAGAGCGCTATATAAATTTATGAATGAATGAAATATGCCCCAGCTACGCTTGAGAAAAATCGGACTTCGGATAACTTTAGATAAGTGATAAATTGATAATGCCAAGATTAAATATTATGCACGAAACTTTTGCCATGGAGAAGCTATATAGTGTAGGCTACTATGTTTTAGTAAAGTACCGGTAGGTAAATAAGTAAGTGCACGCCTTTATTAGGCCTACTACATAAGTAAAGGCACAATGGGGCATCGAAATAGAATGTAAAATAACACATGGAAGTAATAATAATAATAATAATAATAATGAATTGTAAAGTTATAGCACATGTTAATAAGTGTAAATCATCCTGGTAATAACCCCTTTTAAGTTAAGAGCCCGGAACGTGGTTGTGTGGACGAAGCCCGTCGAGAAGAAAATTGTTACTATTCCTATGATCTTCGATACATTTTAGAGTCTTAATTGTAGAGCAGATCTTGAGTTTTTCTTCAAAACAGAACATTATATTTGAATTATTTTTCTAGCCAAGACAAATAATTCTGCCAATGATCAATAATCATGAACTATAGCAACTGTCCTAAAAAGCATCGCATTAGGTGATGCTCAATGCACATTTTCGAGTATAGAAGTTAAGGCATAATTTTGAGGAGTGAAAATCTGTGTAGCTAATTTTGTCCATCTCTTAACTGGTTGCATTATGATTAGATTGTCTCAAAATACGGCCGTTTCAGAGCCCAAGAAGGTTGCGTTGAATTACCTACTAAGGAGCACAATAATGGCGTCAGAGAAGTCTAACCATGGGTTGAATAGTTACACAATTTATAATTCTTGCACGCCATTTGTGGTAAAGACTTGAAAGAAGAAGAGAGGTTAACGGAATTTTCTAAGGTTTTGTGAAAATACGATGTTTTGGCAAATGCAATCTAATATTTCCACAAATCGTTAAAAATATGAATTTCACACGTATCGTTTTGATCGGTTTACAAGTTTGTTTAAATATGCAAAACGTGGTTGTGTGCGTTTGAGTGTGCGGTTTGAAACAACCGCGTTGCTGTGCTGGGTCCGCTACTTTAGTGGTGAATGTAAAGCAGTAAAACTCGACTTTTCTTGTAGATAAATCACATAAAGGACGGTTATAACTTGTATGAAGTCAATCGGTAGTCGAGGAGAAAACATTTAGTATCGGGGTGCGTAGGTTTCCGATAATTTACGACATCTTGGCATGCTGTCATTGGCCGGAAGAAAACGGTGTTGGTGCGCTGTGATTGGCCGATTGAAATGACATATGGATTATCAATTGAGGCAAAGAATAAAAATTGGTGTAAACGTGTAGTTTAGCGTCGTATATTATTGGCCATTGCATGGATTTCAGCGTTGGTCGAGTACAAGTTGGATTGATGAAAAGAATTCTTGCTAAATGGAAGTCTGATTTGGTGCCAATAAACATTTTGATTGATTGATTGATTGATGAAAATAAGTCTTGTCTCAATAGAAGTGGGATTGATGAAATGAATCTTGCTTAAACAGATGCTGGACTGATAAAAAATAATTCTGAATTAAATAGAAGTTGTATTGATGAAAAATGATTGTTGCTTAAATTTATACAAGCTGGATTGATTAAACGAATTCTTGCCTAAATAAAAGCTGGATTGATTAAAAGGATTCTTCCCTGAATAAAAGTTGGATTGATGAAAAATAATAATGCTACAATGGGCGAATAATTTACGACGCTAAGCTACATGTTTACCAAAATTTGAGGCATGCATGGTGGCTTGAGAAGGATTTGTTGAAACTCAGCGGGTACGTTTGGTGATGTGTGAAATACAGAAATTTCGCCAGCCAAATTTGGATATCTTGTATTTTACTGGGTAGCGACAACATCTCTCCAGATGGTCGTTCATCATCTGGAGCTGCGTGTATGAGACTAGGGTTGCCACCGTACCGATTTTGTCGGGACCATCCCGATTTCGAGGCAAAAGTCCCGCGTTCCTACTTGACCTAGTCAGGACAGTCAAATGTCCTTACTTTAAAATTTTGATCAAACTAACAAAATGTTATTGCTTAAAACACAATACCCATAGCCTACTATATTTGTTCAACACCACTATTAATTTATAACGCAAGCAAAGTGAAATATGATAATATAAATATGGTGTCACCTTTGATGAAGGAAGAACTGTTAGCATACTGATCACTGTTCTTTGATTGATGACAGCGATGAGCTTTAAAACGAATTTGCTTACCTTCAAGCAGTTTTGCCAAAGCTTATAAGCATGTCAGACACAGGTGCAGATCTGAAATGGGTTGAATTTTTTAAAGCAACAAATTGTTCAAACTTGTTAGAAATAATTGAACCTTTTAGCAATGCTCCAGTAGTAAGACTCTTTTTCTATAATGAAGAACCTATGGACTGATGAGCGTAACAGAAAGATGATGAACGTGTGGAAGCTGAATTGCATGTGAAAACGAATTTTAGAATGACATGTGCAGAGTTCTACAACTTTATTTTAGGACAGGAGCCGTTGTGAAAGCTGTAATGAGTAATTTAAAATACAACTTTAAATCAAAATCATGATCATCGCATAACAAAACTGGTTGAAAACTTGATCTGATTGACAGAATCTGCATGTGTTCTTAAGGTTAAATGATTTAATAAAATCTCTGTCACAATTTCATAAATTTGCAGAAATCAATTTTGGAAATGAACAATGATATATAATGTAATAAAAATTATAGAAATGGGGCCCGATAGCGCATTGGATAACATCTGGCACAGAGAGCGAGAGGTACCGAGTTCGAGCCCCGTAGGGCGGATATGCTTTGTAGGCTGCTATTAGCGCCTTTGTATTGCAGGCTGTCTGTTCTGTTAGTAGTTAGGATTTAAATTGCATAACATGTAAATGTACAGCGCAGTGCGTTTGTCAGGCGCTTCAATAAAGAAAAGATTATTATTATTATTATTTGTACCTAACACAAAATCTTTTATGACGACATTTGAACACAAAGTTAGGCCTTCTGGCTCTGCGACTTTCGCCGCCGCCCCTGCAGGGTCCACATGATCATGGCTCGTGATTTACGAAACTTGCTGTCCCGACTTCCTAGTTTGGAAAGGTGGCAACCCTATATGAGACAGTAGTAAGTGCTAGTCCGGATTAGAAATAGCTCTAAGCCCGACTAGCGAATTAGATCAGTGTGCATGGTGACGTCTTACTGTGCTTAGTCCAGACTAAGGCTATGCCTGTGAACAGCCAGGCGTAAATTGGCTAGTCCGGCGGAGTAATGAGCAGGAAGATAGTGGCTATTGTGATTCGTTGGTTTGGAAGAAGTTTAAGATGCCAAAGAGTTTTTATGTATCGCCAAAATCCACCCGACTCATCTGTTGAGTCTACTCATGGCTGTTCACATAATTTTATTGACTGTTTAAAAATGCCAAATTTTAATTCTACAGTCATAAGGGGTATGTAGTACTCCATCTCCAAATTCCTACTAGCCCAGTTTCAGCAAAAGAAAAGTTTTGCAGTGTTGATGGTTATTTGAATTTGCGTAGGGTTTTTCTGATACATTTTATTGTAACCTCAACTGTGCTTTTTAGCCTGGGCTGGGTTGGGACTGCTCCCGTGCAGCTACATTAAAGCAGCGCTATATAAATTTTCACAATGAATGAATGAATAAATTACACCAAGAACTTGTTATGCTGGTTATAATTAGTAGTCGTATCAAGAACGGTCTTAGGATGAGATTGTGTTATAAGGAGTTTTTTTCTGTAGGTGATTTAATTTTGGATCTATTTTTCCAACCGTGTTATATAAGATTAATTGTTATAATGATAAAACAAGTCCCTGGTATATTAAAATATGAATGCTTTTTGCTGTTTTAGATTTCAAATAGTTGTGTGACATGCTTTTGGTGTCATAAAGCTGCTGCGGGAAAGCATTCAGAGAGCTATATTTGAAATCCAGGACTAGGCCAGCAGCAATGTCGGATGTTAAGAAAGACACGTTGATCATTAATTATTTGCCTCAGACATTGGCAGATGAAGACTTTGAGTCGATGTTTGCAAGCGTGGGAGAGCTCAGAGCGTGTAAAATTGTCAGAGACCGCGCAACTGGTTATAGCTTTGGGTTCGGTTTTGTGGAGTACGTGAATGACTCGGATGCATCAAAAGCGATCGAGCTGCTGAATGGAACACAGCTACAGAACAAAACCATAAAAGTTGCATACTCCCGCAAAGGCGAAAAGATAAAGGGTGCAACATTGCACGTGCGCAATCTTCCGAAGACATGCTCCGTGAAGGAGTTGGAGACTCTCTTTTCAGTGTATGGCACAATCATCCAGTGTCGAATTCTGACGAGTCGGGACACTGGTGAGTCTAGAGGCGTTGGGTTTGTTTTGTACCACACCCGAGATCAGGCAGAAGCAGCAATGGAGGCTCTGAATGGTACTATGCCACCCGGCTGTGCAGCTCCTCTTCACGTCAGCTTTGCCCAGGATAAAAACAAAGCTCCACCTGAGCTCCATCAGAAGTTTCCGAGCTACAGTGAGGCTGTGATTGATGGATACGATCCTTACGATGCGGTCGTCAGTGGATATAGTGGTTACGGCGTCCCATTTGCGGCTGGTCTGGTAAGTCGAGTTCCTCGAATACCAGTTCCGAGAGGGAGGGGTATTCCACGAGGCCGGGGAAGGGGAGGGCCAATGAGAAACCTAGTATCCACAACTCGGCATCGCTATAACCCGATGGTTGCTGAGGGAGCTTACGGAGAGTCTTCCATCCCTGTAGTTGCAAACACTTCCGTGGCTGCGGAAGGATACATTATTTACGCATACAATATCGGTGCACAAACTACACAGGAAGAACTGTCTGATCTGTTTTCATTGTATGGGACTGTTACAAAAGTGGATGTCATCTGGGACTACCAGAAGAACATGGGCAAAGGATATGGCTTTGTTACAATGCCCGACTACGAGGAAGCCGCTTACGCGATTCAGTGCCTGAATGGTTACAATTATGCTGGAAAGCCACTTCAGGTCTCTTTTAAGACCCCAAAAGCATAGATTTTCCAAAGCAAAAGAAAATGAACTGTAAATAAATTATTTGTTGAATGTTCTGAAATGTTCATCCGTGTAGTGGGATGGAGAGTTTGAGAATGCTGTTTTAGTTCATATGTACACAGAACTCCACAAATTGAACATTCAAGTTTGATGAATATAGTTTGACATGTGCACTGTAATTAAAAAATTTTTCTTCATGCTTGATTTTCATTGTTTATGCATTGGTTTTAAGAAATGAAAGCTATTTTTAAGGTACTGATTTAAGAAATTAGCATTATTGAAAAACTGATGGCCTTCTGCTATACTTGTACTTATAAAACTGGTAAACTGTATTCGAACATACTTAGCTAATATTAACTTTATTTTATGTAAAACATTGGACTATAATCTATAAGTACATGTACACCAGTATTTTGTATAAACACAGAAAAAATGCAAATATTTGTGATCTGTCATTTGATATAGGCCTAGATCTTACATCTAACGGGCTTAACAAATAATTGGTTTTATGGTGATTAGTGCACGCTTTACCGTTATTATTACAATGCTACTCTTGGAGGAAGCCACTTGAATTGCTGTGTTATAACGAGTTCCATAATGTGGCTGCAGTGTGAGAAGGAATTAAATTTGGAATCCATGTTCTCAACAACGTTATGTTGGAATTTATATCAGCTGTTATAACGATAAATGGTACAAGGAAGCTTGGTGACATTTATCTTAATGATACTATGCTTTTTAAATATTACTAACAATTTGTAATCAGTAAGTCATATTACATGGTAATGGGTTAAATTTGTTTTTTGTGTTACTGTGTACTAAATGGAATTTTATGACATTACTGTGCAATAAAACTGTATTAAGGGTTTGTAGATTTGATGAGTGACAGCTTAGGAATTACATGTATGTGTTAATTCTGAGTTTCTTTCCTGTGCAAGGCATAGATCTGTGACTCTTTAAACTGGTTACAGTTTCTAAAGCTATTTAAACCACAAAGGGTGTTGTAAAAGTCAACTGCTGTTAGCCTTTATAGTTTTCCTGAGACTAGTAACTGGTACAGCTGTTACTTCCAGTGCTGCTGTTGCTTGTTTGTGTTTAAACCTGCTGTCTTGAGCCAAGACTTTCCGCAGTCTTGTCCACTTTTGTTGTATACCACTCCCTGTACTGAGCATTTGTTTGTTGGTTGTCTTATGTAGTTGCATGTTGCATACAACTTACTCCCGTTTTTTTCTGACACCACCTCTTCGCCCCACGTGCTGCAGCTGCTTACATTTTTTCAGTGATCTGTGAGGAATTTGGGCTGAATACAGCAAGTTGCTTGTAAATCCATTTAAAACTGACTTTAACCGAGTACGTATTTCTTATGGTCACAAAACAACAGGTGCAGAAATGCAGTTGCAACATTTGAACGGTTCATTACTGCTGAATGCAACCTTATCATGATATTCTTTGCATGAAAGTTCATTCACTTGGACTTTTGCATTCACAACCTATGTAGGCATTGTATGGCAGTGCTTGTGTTGTCATGTCTGGGTAATGTTTGACTGCAGCATTGTAGTCAAGTGAAACAGACATTAGGCTCGTAGATGAAAATCAATTTGCAAGACTTGTAAGATTTAGAATGTTTCTGAGTAACTTTCTGTAGTCAGCACATCTCTTACCATAATAGGTCAACAGCATTTTGTCGGAAGTGCTTGAAATGGTACTATATACATGTAGTGTAAATGTAGTACAATGTAAATGTTTTATTACAGTACACCAAGTTCACATTGAACAGATGAGAAAATTCAAGTTAAATTATTTTTAGAAAATAAATAGCAGTTTGATTAGCCGGTTTATTTTTGTTTCTTTCATGTCATCATAATCCCATGCCTTGTGCTTTGATTTGAACTTGTACTTCTGGAAGAGTTGAGGAATATTTTTGCATTGCTTCATACATGCATGTCCATTTCATATCAGTGACATAGATTGTTATTGCATGTGTATTAAGTTCGGTTACCTTAAATCAGTTGAAAAATGTTCTTAATCCAGACTGCTTTTGCCCCTAAACTTTTCTTCCTGACTAAGAAATGAGTTTGTGATGGTAATGCTTTTTCATACAAATGTTGATGCTGATTCTGCTATATACACATATTGACATTCTCATCCTGTTCTTTGAATTTGTGCCAAAGCACATGGTTGTGATTAACTTGGGGTGCACTGTACATTAAATAAACCTGTTATAATTACAGTTTGATAGTCTTGGGCAGTCTTTTTCACCATTGTATTATTATTATTAATTTTACATAGCACCCCTTCAAGACTACTCGGGAGTGGTCCCAGCCCACCCTGGTGATACAGTACAGTCTTAAGGCTAGAGAGGAACTGTGCAGAGTGGACCAGATATGTTAGGCACAGTGATACTGGGAGCCCATTCCAGGTTACAAGGCCAGACACAGAGAACGCATGGTGCTGTCGGATAGCTGTCCGTGAACAGCAGAGGACAAGGAGCTTAGCTTGCACAGCCGAGCGAAGAGAGTCACGTCCCTGAATGGCTGTCGTGGAATAGCAGAGTTTCTGGAAATTATAGCTGGTATATATTGTATTGTAGTTTCATTTCTGGTTTTCCTGGCCTAGCAGGTTTCAACTGGTCTTCTCCAACGGATTGCACTTTTGACCTTGGTTAAGGTTGAAGCAATCGCTGATCAATAACTTCTCCATTATGCTAACAGTGCAGCTGTGGAAGTTATTGCATTAGGTCTTCTGAATCTGCATAAAATACTTGATGCAACAAATTATAGAATTTATTGATCGACATCAGATAACAAAACAAAATTTTCTGAACTAGCATACTGTGAAAGCTGTTGAAATTTAAAAGAACATAAAAGTCACAAAAAGCAAAGAAACCAGGATTGTTTTTACAGACTTTAATACATCATCCTATTTGTTACTTTTACTATTACATGTAAATGAAAATGATGGAATCCTGTTTAAGGCAAACCCCAACACTTGGCTATCATTGGCACTACCATGCTTTGCAGCGCAGATGAACTTGTCTGGGATTACACATAAGCTTCTTCATTAACGGAGGATAAATCAATCAATTTATCAATCAATCAAGTTATAATCAAGTGTCTTCAAACAAAACGTAATTTGCATCTTTAAAAACAAACTGCTACTCGCCCTGGATTGATTTAACATTTCGGGGGCTCTTAGTGTATCAACACCAATGACTTTTGAAGCTGTCCTTAAATTCTGTCATTAAGAGGCCTTTCTCTTTGTAGGACACTGTCCCTGGCATGCATCGCATGCATGAGGACACTGTCCTTGGTTGGCATTTCATATACGAGGCCTATGTCTTTTGTTCAAGTGTGAATTGTTTGCAAGCCGATTCCTTGTATTACATCCCAGTTACTGGACAGCTCCTCTCTTGGATTATATCCCAAGTTTTTCCGCTGCAGAAACATGTGAATCTCATGAAAGGTTGGTCGATGTGCTTCCTCGTGGTTCCAGCACTCCATCATGAGGTCGAATATCTCTCGAGGACACGGTGACGGTCTTTCCAGGTAGGACTGGCGACCGTCATTTTGAAAGTGGTGCCTGGCATTCTCGATCACTTCCTTGTCAGTGAGTCCAGCAAACGGAAATTCCCGACCAAACGTCAGAATTTCCCACAGGGTAACAGCAAATGCCCAGATGTCACTCTTGCAGCTGAATTTCATCTGAAACAGATGACAGATTTGTTTTGACTTATTTATTCACAGGATGCAGTGGTGTAGCGGTATGTTCTGTGCTTTGTAACCGGAGGGTCACAGGTTTGAATCTACCCCAAGTGACTGTGTAGTGACTCTGGACAAGTTGCTCAAATGCTCACCCACTATTGTCTGTGAGGAAGGCAACGGGAAACCACTTCACTCATCTCATCCCCGGGTGGTATAAAAACCAATGGACCTGCCTTTGGGCAGAGAAATCATCATTATTATCATCACCATTATTCACAGGATGCACCATGCAGCGCCCAGAAATGTGTGGCAGTGTTGGTATATGAAAGCAGTGCTTTTCATGACTGACATTGTAAATTGTTCCTGATCACTTGGAAATACTGTTGTTCTAACCTTAGTAATTCTCTAGCCATCCTTGCTATATACATGCAAGGTTCAAATCACATGCAGGTGTACCACAAGCAATGTGTTGACTTGCCATTGAACTGCATATAAACCCATAAAGGCTGCTAAATTCTTTTATATGTGTTGTGGTGCAATTATCTTACATCACTGACCTTGCTTAGCTAACATACATGTATTATGCATAAGACGTTACAAGTACTGCCCCAAAAAGTGTTCACAGATACTGGATATTCGAGTTAACCAGATGATTTGAGGAACTGAGGATAATAAACAATTACTGTTCAATTTCTCCATGGCCTCCTTACTGAGTGTTTTGGCTGCATACACTTATCATATGAACCGTTTCCATCCTATCCTGGAGCAAACACAATATATAGGCTTGTATGTTAAAAACCAGAATTTGAATTTTCTCACCATTATAATTGACTCCCAGGCCATCCATCGTATCGGTAGAAGCGTGCCTCCTTCACCCTTATAATATTCTATGCTGTACATCGACCGACTGCGACCCAAGTCAGAAATTTTTATCGTGTATTGACTGCCAACAAGACAGTTCCTTGTTGCAAGGTCACGATGAACCACGTTGTGTGTCTCCAGAAACTTCATTCCAGAAGCAATCTGTGTTGCCATGTAGACCAGACACCCATAGCTGAAACAGATGAGGATGATGTTAGTTACCATGTATTGTATTGTATTGTATCTGGGCATTTATAAAGTGCCTTTAGCAGTAATGACTATTCAGAGGCGCTTCCAGCTTGAGCACTCCGAGGAAACAGAAAAGTTTTCAAGCAACGGACCGAAGTGGATGAACCACCCCAAATCTCAGCCCAAATTTGTGGGGAAGGTTATTCAACGAAGAAGGAGCCGCAGTTACAAAGGCGCGGCGTTGAGCAATGGGTGTCCTGGTCCGGGGGGCGAAGAGGTCAAATCTATCACTAGAGCAAAGGGCCCTGAGAGAGAGTAGAGTCCGGTTTACGGAGGAGATCACACATGTACTGGCCACGATGAGCTGTAGAGACCAAATGGAGTATTTTATATTGGATACAAGCCTCAATAGAGAGCCAATGCAATTTATTAAGCCAATGCAATTTATGTACATCCAAGCAGCAATTTCCTTGTATGCCAGTCACGTTGAAATTTGTAGTTGGAAGCTGTGAAAAAAGGAGGGTAGTGACCATGGTATGCATCAGAGTATGGGGATGGGTGAAACCAGTGAAGGGAATTTCCTCCCAGGTAACGCCCTGGTGCTGTTTAAATAATCAATCAATCGTTCATTTTTGTAACCCAAAAATCACAGATTAAACGTAGTAATTATGTCTTAACAAGATGAAGGCCATACAGGTTGGCCCTGAAGGGATCAAAGATCCCACCAGATAGGGACACCTAAGAAGTAATTGCATTTGAAAGAGTAGCAGCCAGGAAATACTTTGTCTCAGGTATAATTGATACATGTACGTATCCATGGATATACCAGGTACGTACACAATATAGAACCTTTTAAGTATCTCTCAAAAGTAGGCCTACTGCTTGCAATAACTAATCTTTATTAATAAAGTGCTTTTTAATGCAGTACGAGGGAGCGGATTAGGTGAATGGATAACACTCTGGCATGAAGAGCAGAAAATCAACATGGACGTGGGATCGATTCCCACTACCCTCCCAATGGTCGACTCAGCCTTTCATTCGCCAGATGGCATTGATAAATAAGCAGTAGGGCAGATGGGCGCTTTGCATGGCAGCCATACAGTTAAATTCAATTCCGGTAACAACTTGTGATCATTCATTCATACTACGTATCATACTGCGTTCATGCCAGTTTGAATCAATAAACAAAGATTAATTTTATGAAACAAAACATTTTGCTGTGAACAGTCAAATGTACGTCAGTGCAGCAGATGATTGTTCCAGCAGGGAGGCCCTATGATACAGGAGAAGGTATGATGGATGGGCTTAATCTGATGCACAGGAGTCTGCAGTTCAATTCCTGCACCCATGTAGATAAGAAAATGGTTACTGATTATTGCAACATCTAAGGAATGGTTGTCTTTGTGAATTGTACTGTAGTGTAATGTAGTGCAGTATATTTGTGTTGTCACGTAAACTTATCAGCCACTGAAAGGATTGTCTGCCTTCTGGAATATCTCTATCAACTGCTTACATAAATTGTGCATCAGTAATAAATAAGGTTGATTCAGCCTTCCACTCCCTAGGGGCGATGGTACAATAAGCAGTAGGACAGATGGGCGCCTGGCAGGCTGCCATACAGTTAAATCGAACTCCTGTTGAACTTGTTCTCATCTGTGACTGCTATATCATGTAATCTTACTGTGTACTTGTCAGTTTGAATTAATAAACAACTTTATATTAAAAAATGGGAAGTGAAGATTGTGTGTAGAGAAATTTGAGTAGCTCACCTGAGGACAAAGTGGCCATCTGTACGGTCAGTGTTCAGCAAGAACTGGTGAAGATCGCCAAGACCCGAGTATTCCACTACCACTGCAACCGGTTCATCACTTGTACAGATGCCAAGAACCTGGACTATGTTTGGATCTTGCAACCTCATCATCGTTTTGACTTCGTTGAAAAATTCAATCCTAAATTCAGAAACAGGACAGAATAGTTTTTGTGATGCAGAGTTCTCTTCAAATTTTGTATTCTTTGTACATAACCCAGTTTGCTGAAAGCCAGTTTTCAAGGGACCCAGTATCTGTGATCAGGGGCGTAGCGAGGAAAAGATTTCGGAGGGGGTTTTAAGTTTTTGGGGTTTCCATTGGAAATTGTTGTATTTTTCTACATTTTTAGTTTTTTATAACAGTAATGCATTTATTATGGGAGTGTTTGAACCCGTAAAACCACCCCCTATGTACGCCCATGTCTGTGATCTAGTAGTTAGGGAACCTAGTTTTTATGTGGTCAACAACTGCTTCTCTTTTAGTCCGTGTTTCTACTTTGGAAGATTTTTCTTCTGGAACTTCGCCGAGTCTTTGGGCCAATGTAAAGAATTCATTAGAACTTTACCAACTATATATCTACAGATATGCATAAAATTTCACTATAAATTCATATTCCACCAACTATATATCTACAGATATGCATAAAATTTCACTAAAATTCATATATTCCAAACTATGAAATTACTTTCAGGTTGTTTGTATCTGAACAATTACATTTAACTATAGTCTCTCAGACTGAAGAAAGAAGGATCCGTGTGGCTGACCCCTCTGCTGGGAGGGATTAATTCAAACCTGAAGGATATATAGTTACAGTTAACTAGCAATTAGTGTTTATGAACCTTCAGGTTGCCATACCTTGTTTGCTCAGAGGCATGTCTGTCAAGCAGCTTAAGGGCAACGACATGCGATGCAGCATAGGTGGATGGACTGGATTCTCTCGTGTGGACATCAGGTTTCACTTCATACAGATGAATCTATATTAAGTTAGAGAAAAACTGTCTGTACAGTTAAGTGCACAGTTTTTACTAGCAGACATATCAACATAGGATTACCATTCTTTTGTAATGAATTTAGGTACATTTGATTAAGCATAATTATTGAAGAATTTAAATAACGATTCCTGAGTCTTAGATACTGGAATTACAGATTTTCACTCATAACTTTTCTCTTTGAGCAGGCTGATTTGGTACAGGTTCCATGAAAAAACTGACTAACATTCTCATTGCCCACCAAGTATACATGTTTATTACCAAATACAATAGATTATCACCACCTTGGAATATGATCAGTGCGTACAATTTTGACGACGACCTATTCGGGTGGGGAGACCCTGAGAAGGTTGAATGGTAACACACGGGTACGATAACCGCTAGCCCCATTAGGCTGACTCAGCCATCCACTCTCTTGGGGTGACTGTAAAATGAGCAGGAAGGATGGATGCCCTGCAGGCTGCCATACAGTTAAATTTGACTCCTGTTAAACTTGTTATCATCTGTTACTAATATTCCTGTAATCTTACTGAGTACTTGTCAGTTTGAATTAATAAATGAATATTATTATTATTCCCTGTATTATGCTAAACAAACATTCATCATCAAACTGAAATTATGTTTTGCTAACCTCACCAAACGTTCCATGGCCCAAGTTTTCCAGAAATGCGAGCCTTTCTTTAGGAAACTCAAGATTATGTGAAAGTCTTTCTAAAGCACTGTTGCCCCTCTGATCATGGCCAAAACCCAAATTATCTGGCAGAGGGTTGACAACTTGAAGTGTTGCCCCATGGACGGGTGGTGATAAGCAGTTTCCTGAAGGCCACACCCCAGGCGAGGGTGTCCGGCAGCGACAGACAGGAGGACCCTGGGGTAGACTGTCGATTGTAGCAGTAGAGCTCTGCTTCAGCTGAGATGCGATGTAGTCAGAGATGATGGAGCCTACAAACATAGCAAATGTGTTCAAAGTGACTAATAGCTGTGCACAATTGTGTGGCCAGAGTGGTTCTGTGCACATACACTGCATTGCCAGAAACACACACACCTACACACACACACACACACACACACACACACACACACACACACACACACACACACACACACACACACACACACACACACACACACACACACACACACACACACACACACACACACCTATACACAGTTACACACACCTACACACACATTAAAATCAAGAACTGAAAAAATACATATTTATGCATTTTCTATTACATAAGGTTCCAAGCGTGCCATACAATATTGCACGATCTATTCAAAGGGTACCTTATTAGTGATTTTATTATTTGATTTAAGAGCAATAATATTTAGAGACTTTGAATCAATGATTTCCTCATAAACCTATCACCATGAGAGAAACAGTCATACTGAAAACTGTAGATCACTCAAATGCATGCCAAGCAAAACATATAATATGAACCTAGCTTGCCAGATGCAAATGCTACAAGTGTAGGAGGGCATTGATTAGACTGATAATCTCTGGCTCAAGAGACTCTGACATCTGCCAGCTTTCGATGGGAATCCATTGGCTAGTTCCTTGTGTATGCATGGGCCCACCACTGGTAACTCTTCTAGCTTACTGTGCATTGTTTTTATAACTGATGTAATATTTTCATTCATAAAGACAGTTAACATCATAACAGGCTAGCACAGATATCTGAGTAGGTCTCTTGAAGAGCCGCTATATAAATTCTCATAATGAACGAACGAACGAATGAATCTATCCTCGCACCAGAATCTCTTGGATCTGATGAGTCTATCTTCGTTGATGCTCTTGGCGCTGGTTTAGTCGGCTTTCCGATCGCTTTCTTCCGCGTTGCCTCCACCTCCGACTCCTCAACTCCAGTATCCTTTGGGTTGACAACCACATTGTACATCAATCCATTTGACAGTTTGCCATTTGGTAAAGTTGGCGTAAGGTCACTCATGTTGAAGCTGACGTGGTCCACGGCGAACATGCTCTTCGACGGACTGCTGTTACGACTGAACTTGTAGCGCCGATACTGGCAGACGACTACGAGGCTGATGACCATGATGAGGAAGATGAACGCAACCAAGGCACCGATGATGATGCCAACGTATGTGTCGTCAAGGCGACGATGAGTTTTAGCTTCAGCAGCAGAAGATGCCAACACAGGATCTTCATCACCTGAAAAAGAAAACATTGTAGTCTATCTATCTAAGAAATTTATATAGCAGCCCATCAAGATAACTACTCAGAGGAGCTCCCGACCCAGGCTCCGTCAACAAGGAAAGTCTAAAGTAGTTTATTAAAAGAGCCAGAGAGGTCTTGTGGGAGAGAATGCAGGTCAGAAGGGAGGCCATTCAAAAGAAAGACCAATAATCGAGAAAGCCTGGTGCTCTCTAGTTGAAGAGCGAGCATGCGGATTGCGGAACCATAATGTCACCTCTAGAGGCAGAGCGCAGAGATCGGCGACCAGAGAACGCCGAAGTTAAAGTAAAGAGCAAGTCTATACCAGTAGCTCTTCAAATCCATGTTAAACACATCCTGGTCCTATTCGGAGAAAGATATCTTAAGCATGTATCTTTAGTGAACACCAAATAGCAACCATTGATAGTGTTCAGTTAAGAAAAAGAGTGCTAGGCACCCAAAGATGAGACCAAACGGACAGGAAGTCCTGGTAACAGGGTCACCTAATTTCTTTTAACCAATTTCAGACAGCATTTTTAACAACTACGTATTATACCAGTTGACGTTAACTCTACAAGTGCAAGTCAGTGTTATGTGAGTAAAACGTCAGTCCAAAATGGCAACAAGTAACACTTTATGTGAGTCTCAAACAGGTGCTTTGCAGGTGAGTTAGATATGTCATCAGGCAAAATATTCCAGGTGCTCTGTGGCCTCGTTAATGCAAGTCATTGAGAGGACATGCTCTATAGTACAATGTGTAAACCAGGACATGCGCAAACAGAGATAATGATGAAAACAGTCAATATTTAGCTTCACACCACAGTTCATGTAGGGTGCATTTAACCAGTAGGGTGTGTCAAGTTAATAGCTTAGGAGGACATAACACTACTCTGCGTTAAGCAGAATGGCAAGTAAACCAGGAGAGCATAAGTGAGTACACATTGCAGGTGTTTGGTATGCATATATAAGGAGAGACTTCTATAGCACCCACAGTATTATGTACCTATAAAAGTGTAGCCTAAGCTAGCCTAAGCGGTGTTCAAGTTTATAATAATCTTCGTTAATTATTTCAAACTGACACACCGCAGTATGATTACAATTCGTAGTACAAAAGGATGATCACAAGTAATTACAGGAGTCGAATTTAACTGTTTGGCAGCCATGCAAGGCGCCAACTGCTCAGTTTACCAACGCCATCTGGCGAATGAAAGGCTGAGTCGACCTTTGGGAGGATAGTGGGAAGCGAACCCACACCCGTGCTAATCTTCTGCTCTTTGTGTCTAATTACCCTAAACCCACTGTAAACAAATAATGCTCGGATAACAGGAAAAGTCACCGATGGTGGGCTCTTGCACACATGTATAGCTCAACCAAGAGAGTCTCATCCTCCATGAGAAATGCAAGCAGAACACACCGAGGAAGACACTTCTGTAAATGCACTGGTAAATAAAAACACCCTAATCTAATCTAATCTAATCTAATCGAATGACTCCTAAAGCATCTGCCAATGATTGATCAGAATCGATCCGTAAGTCCAGAGGCTGTCAATCCAGCGAGGATGAATCTAATCCCCAATGGCCTAATGGGGATAAGCAAGCACAACGAATGGCCTGTTATTGATCACCTCTCTCAAATGTGGCGTCGGCTCTGTCTTGAAATCTAACTGCATCTGGGTTTTCCGGTCGACTTTGGTTGAATCGACCAGCATTGGACGGCAAGACTGTCAAGTTGGACGTCACAGGCGGAATTTCGGTTGCAAAAGGAAACAAAGTAGGCTCTAAAACATCAAATTATAATAGTTTAATGTCATTTTGGCTGGAAAATTAAATAAAGTGGGGTCTAAGCATCACACCATAGTAAAATTTTGACAAGACCAAACGATGATCAAACAACACAGTCACCACAGAACAAATGCAACAGAAGGTTCTGTCAGTCTAAGACGTTACCAGACAACAGAAATGCTCCAATGCTACTAACAGGCACACAGGTTTGCATTCTGCTCCCAAATTTGATATTGTATTGAATTAATACCTTAAAAGGACCAACAGAATGCTCTCAACGAACGAATTTTGAGAGCAATAGTTTTGTCACGGTTTGCCGGTTTTGGCCACTTTAACATTTTCATCATATAACGCCATACAAGACGTGGTAGGTGAACTGTTCGTACTCTGACAGTGCCAGTCCCAAGCCTGGATGAAGGAAGAGGGCGACTCTAATGGTCTTTGTTATCACACGGTGTCGTTAAACTGAAACTACTACTACTAAAAGACGTGGATCACGGTGGGTGAACGACAAGACGAACAGCTTTAAGTAGTTCAAAAGAATCCATTAAACCTTGAGGTAGGGATTAGGAAGTCTACTGTGCCAGTGCCAAAATAATTGAATTTACGTCAGTGCATGCTATTCAGTATAGCTTAAACTGAGGAAGCCATTAGCTCATCCTCTGCAGCCTGGCAAAGATACAGCAACCTGAAGGGATATAAACACAGAGGAACGCATAAATACCAAGGGATAAATATAATGAAGCACACCGAGCCAAAGGTTTGCATACAAGCGGAACTACTCTACTTTTAGCCAAGGTTTGCATAAAAGTGGAACTACTCTACTTTTAGCCAAGGTTTGCATAAAAGTGGAACTACTCTACTTTTAGCCAAGGTTTGCATAAAAGTGGAACCACTCTACTTTTAGCCAAGGTTTGCATACAAGCGGAACTACTCTACTTTTAGCCAAGGTTTGCATAAAAGTGGAACTACTCTACTTTTAGCCAAGGTTTGCATACAAGCGGAACTACTCTACTTTTAGCCAAGGTTTGCATAAAAGTGGAACTACTCTACTTTTAGGCAAAGGTTTGCATTAAAGTGGAACTACTCTACTTTTAGCCCAAGGTTTGGATAAAAGTGGAACTACTCTGCGTTTAGCCAAAGGTTTGGATAAAAGTGGAACTACTCTACTTTTAGCCAAGGTTTGCATACAAGCGGAACCATACTCTACTTTTAGCCAAGGTTTGCATAAAAGTGGAACTACTCTACTTTTAGCCAAGGTTTGCATAAAAGTGGAATTACTCTACTTTTAGCCAAGGTTTGCATACAAGCGGAACTACTCTACTTTTAGCCAAGGTTTGCATACAAGCGGAACTATACTAAACTTTTAGCCAAGGTTTGCATAAAGTGGAACTACTCTACTTTTAGCCAAGGTTTGTATAAAAGTAGAACTACTCTACTTTTAGCCAAGGTTTGCATAAAGTGTAACTACTCTACTTTTAGCCAAGGTCTGCATAAAAATGGAACTACTCTACTTTTAGCCAAGGTCTGCATAAAAGTGGAACTACTCTACTTTTAGCCAAGGTTTGCATAAAATTGGAACTACTCTGCTTTTAGCCAAATGTTTGCATAAAAGTGGAACTAATCTACTTTTAGCCAAAGGTTTGCATAAAAGTGGAACTAATCTACTTTTAGCCAAAGGTTTGCATAAAAGTGGAACTACTCTGCTTTGCTATGTTTATCTGGCAATGTAACAACAAGTGGTTGTTATCAATCAGGTTCCTCAGAGGGCATTCAACTATAGAACCACTCAACTCATTCTAGGATGCTATCTATCCTTCGATTCATTTTTTCTCTCAGATATCTTTGATATTTTTATCTCTCCTACTAGAACTGCACTGTTTTGTTTGGAGGGAGAAAACAGTCTTTGATTTCATTTACGTCTGCTAATATATCTTTTGTAGAAACACATCACATGGCTACATGAGATTCTGTCATGTTAAGCATGCATAATAGTATATTTAGGTGAACAGAGCGTTTGTATGGTGCCTCATTATTTTGTGTGGTGACTCTCAAGCTTCTCCAACAGTCCACACATGCTTAGTATGTATGTATTACTTGTCTAAAATACATAATTTATTGTTAAAGACACCTGAAATGCATTGTGGTAGGACGATAACCTGCAATGCAGTATATTAATAAGGTAACCAATTTGTAGTTGGACTTACGTTTTTTTTGGTGATCTACTGAGCACCATCAACTGTCACAATTGCAGTGTTTCTAACGTGTTCAATTGCTGCTGGTTATTCGAGAAACGTTTTGTACTGAATAATCCCTTTCTAATTTTGCCTATTCATTCTGTCCTTATCTGGTCACGTCATTCTTCCCTGTCAGTCTGTTCATCTCTTCCTTCCGTTTTTTGGCCATTCTAGATCCAGTCCCTGCGCATGTCTGCGATCCACAGCTGCTGTCACCTCACTGGTCGACTCTGCCCAGCTGTAGCTGTAGGGAACAACTACGCTGGTGATTCATATAATATCCATGGCTCTGTACGTCTTCAGTCAGTCCAATTATACATATACACTCAGTCCACGTATTTATATTCATTTAGGTTTGATAAATCTCTGCCAATTTATCATTTATATAATGTTTCATTATTCATATATTCTCATATCCCAGCGGCCCTCTTCCATTACACGTCTGCTGTGAGAAGCTAGAAGTGTCTGCTCCAAGAATTCTCACAGGTACCAGTCTGCTATCAGAACTTTTAAAAGTGTAAGAGTAGGGCTGCGGAAGTTAACGATTAATTAATCGATTAATCGTTAATTAATTTTAACGATTAAATTTATTTTTAACGATTAATCGAAGACAGCTTGTTATATTCGATAGGGAGATAAAGGACAAACTTGGACAGTTATTTGTGTGAAACTGTCAGTCACTGTCAACGATGAAGGAAGACATTTGAAACTGAAAAACGTAAACAGGACTACTAATATGAACAAATAACTACTAACTAGCTACTAACTAGCAATAAATATTAATAATACTGTTAAGGATAAAGAATAAATAATGTTAATTTTGTATTTATCATTACTTATTGGGGAATACATTTAATCCATGGGTGCGGCAGTTAACGATTACTTAATCGTTAATTCTGAAATAGTTAACTATTAAAAAAAATTAATCGTTAACAGCCCTATATAAGAGACATAAGCATTTATAGTTACCTCCAAAGAACCTAATTTCGCTGATCATTATCCACCTGGCATCAAAAAATAGAACCAGTTTCACAAAACGTCCACATCTGTTAGGTATTGGGATGAAGACGTGACGCGCAGCTTCCATTGCTACATCCTTCAAATGATCATACACCACAGGATCCGAACTGTAGTGTTTTCCACCAATACTAAACAATACTAGCGCTCTACAGAAAATGCTGATCTCTTTTGAAAAGACGTTATTGGCAACGATATGGACGGCAGAAAAGTTTCGCGTCTGGTCGAACTTGAAAACGATCTCGACTGGCTCGGTGGTAAGCGTGTCGTTACGCCACGCAACCCATTCGTAACCTTTCTTGCCTATGTTCTGTAAGTCAAGGCGGAAATTTGTATTTCCCTCTTCCAGGTCCGTCAACTGACCAAGGCCTCCTGACAGGTAGCCAGAAGACACCATGCCGTCATATGTGAAATCGTAGAAGTCCATCTCGGTTCCCCGTCTGTCCCCTTGTCGCATGTTGTATGAAACAATGCCATCTGTCGAGAAGAAGACAGAAACACTTTAAATAATAATAATAATAAAACCCAATAATATCTTTTCTTCAATGAAGCGCCTGACAAATGCACTGCGCTGTACATTTACATGTTATGACAATTAAACAATTCACAAGATCACAAATGACAGAAGACATAAATCTTAACTACTAACAGAACAGACAGCCTGCAATACACGGCGCTAATAGCAGCCTACAAAGCATGTCCGCCTACGGGACTCGATCTCGGTACCTCTCGCTCTCTATGCCAGTGTGTTATTCAATGCGCTACCGGGCCCCCCAAACACGTACATAACTGCAGCACATGATGCACCTTAAATTCCTCGGATTACACCGTGAAAGGTGTCCTGAGGGATACCGAAGAATTTCTATAGAAGTTGAACTGTGGATTAAGGCATAAAATCAAATTATATGTTGATTTTAAGTCCCAAATAAATTCTAAACTGCCACCTTATCAAGATTTAAAGCAGTTAATCTAAGGACATTACTAAACAGAGTTCACACTAAATGGAAAGTAATCCATATATACATATATTCCGTGCATATACATTAATATATACATATTGCTGTGTTATATATAAATATGTTTAGATTTATATAAACACACACAGCAAATTCACATGCAATACATATTGCTATATATATAATATATATATGCACACAGCAAATTTAAATGCAATACATATTGCTGTATATATATATATATATATATAATTATATATATATATATATACACACATACATATATATGTTTGGATTTATATATACACACACAGCAAATTCACATGCAATACATATTGTTGTGTGTGTATATATATATATATATATATATATATATTGCATGTATATGTATTGCATGTGAATTTGCTGTGTTTGTATATATAAATTCACATGCAATACATATTGTTGTGTGTGTGTATATATATATAATATATATATATATATATATATATTGCATGTATATGTATTGCATGTGAATTTGCTGTGTTTGTATATATAAATCTAAACATATATATATATAAAATATATAAACAGAGCAAATTTACATGCAATGCATGCAAGCAGGTGCTATCAAACGCCTAAGTACTCCTTAAATGCTAGGGCTTAACTGCCTCTGGGGCATCATCACAACAGAAGTGGATGGGCACCCACCATTGTGTGGAGGTTTTATCTCAGATTGCCCGGTTAAATCATCGTAAATACCTCAATTTATCATTTTATGGAACAATTATGGTTCCTCTGTTCCAAAACTAGATATCTGTACTAAAATATTCTATTACACATAGCCAAGAAAAAGAAGTAGAATATGAAGAAGAAGAATATGAAGAAATCCAACCCCATGGCCACGAAGTACTACGAATTTCATCTGCAACCAGAGGGCAATAGTAGCACAACAGAAATCTTAAATTACTCTGTCCTTGTGGGGATTTGAACACTGACCTTTATGCTGACAGTCCTGCATATTACCCGCAATGCTTTTATGCCATACAAAACCAACCCTACAGTTACCCAAACATAGCGTCAATAGTACTTAAATGAGCAAGCGACTGTATAATGGGCTCTTAAGCACCATAACTTTTATTTACTTAAAAAAATTGTTTAAGCCAATATGCAAGTATTATGTATAAGGACTTGTGTGTGTATGTGGGTGTATGTGCAAGTCTGTGTGCATATATATATATATATATATATATACTATGCGCTCTCTCTCTCTCTCTCTCTCTCTCTCTATATATATATATATATATATATATATATACCATGCTCTCTCTCTCTATATATATATATATACTATGCTCTCTCTCTCTCTATATATATATATATATATATATGTGTGAGTGTGCATGTGTGTTTATATATATAATATATATATACACACTATGCTATATATATACATACAAGTTTGTGAGTGTATATATATATATATATATATATATATATAGCATCACTAATCCTTATATATATGAACACGGCAGTAGTATCCTGTTGAGCGTCCAAATAACCTGGCCATGAGCAGCCGTAGATCTCCACTCTCATGCAGACGGTTCGCGGGTGACTTGAATATGGAACGAAGCGGAGGCGTCGCGCAATTATCGGCGGCCGCAGCTCACGTAGTTCTGCGATGTACGTGTTACCGTTGCCTCGGAACATCTGAAATGGCAACCAATTACGTCGATGCCGCTAACCGTGACACTCTGTGACAACACTTTGGAGACGCAGATATCAGGGTTTCGAGCCTCAACAGTTGTTAACTACTAATGCAAATACTGCATTTAGCATTCACCACTTATAAGCTCTCAGGGACGACCAGCATATTACCTACAAGGTCAAATGGGAAAGGGCTGGAAATGACCCTCGAGCTGCTATGCTGAATTCCTCTGACACTTGCTTTCTGGTAATGTGCGTGATCTTAGAGCTTGGCAAGTGTCGAGTTTTCATGAATATCAAATTAAAGTAAATTAGATGCAGTATTTTTGAAAGGGTTCATTAGCCTGTCTTCTGGCTTTTCTAAATGCTGACCACAAAATGTTTCTACATTCTGAATCCAGCAGTTCTAATCTATTGCATCATATTGTTACAAATGCTGTACTAAACCACACAGAGGAAGACGCCTAATCAGAGAGATTCTCTTTAAGTGGCGCTAGCTATATAAATTTCCGATTACGATTACTGAATGTTATCACCAAAATGTTAGTGTGAGAAGTCTAATACAATTGCATAGTGTTACACTGGTGGTTTGTTGTCAAAGAATGAAACCTCTTTGGAAATGACAAATTCCAAAGTTCTTCACACTTGGCATCACAGGACCTACTGCTTACGGTACTTTCCAAGTATGTGATGCGCTTTAATTTATATGAAATATTACACCTCAGAACAACAAATGGTTGGAGGACAATACATATCATTATGCTGCCTTAAATATCTAATCAAATCTACATAATTAGCTTAAAGTTCAATTATGGAAGACTTTGATGGGGTTACTGACTTCCATTCCTTTGCGATCACGAAATCGAATCCACTGTTGCCCAGCTTCACGTTGATATTCCAGGAGATAGTTTGGCGCAAACTCTTGACCCTGGATCACACAAAAGTCACAGATCACAACCTATATCAGGTCAGCCTATACCCTGTGATCAGTGTATTATTTTCGTAACTTCAACATCATAATTATCATCATTATCATCAGTTCCTGACCCCAGCCATTTGGTGGGGATGGGTGCGAATAAATGATTTCCAATGTTCTCGTTCATTTGTCAAGTCCATTGCTTTGCTTAGTGTTAGTCCAAGTGATATTATGTCCTTGTTTATATTATCTATCCAACGTAGTCTTGGTCTGCATTAGTTTTTCGCCTGCGAATCTTGCATGTACTGCATTGTGTGGGATTCTGTCAACTGGCATTCTCTCTACATGTCCAAACCATCGGAGTCTTCGTTGAATGACTTTGTCTAGCAGAGTTGTTTGGACACCTAATGATTGTCTTATGTCATCATTTCATATTTTCTTTAGTGTTAAAATCCCTGTGATCCGTCACAGCCAACTCATTTCTGCCGTAAGAATTCTTTTCTCATCTTGCTTTATCATTGTCCAACCTTCAAATCTGTATAGGAAAATTGGTTGTTTAACACACAGCTCTTCTAAATTATGTTATCCTTAGCTTCAGAGTACAACTCTACTGAGAAGTGCTTGCAATTCAGGTAAATTTACACTGTTGTGATTTTGTTCAATTACTGCTTGTCCTTAGCAGGCACAGCCAAATGATTTCAATCAATCACAATTTCATCAATCAAATGATTTCAATCAATCATGCAAAGAACAGCAAAAGCAAACTTAGAAAAAACAACAAAGGCTTCTTAGTTGGCTTTGGTTTATCTCTGTGTAACATCTGAATAATAACATCAAGAATTCACTTCTTGCCTTGGCCTTCTGGCAATATTTCTCAAGCCCATTCAAATGACTTAAATCTCCAATTCATTTTCGTAATAATAGTTGAAAACAACTATCAAAAGGAGTATATGAATCTTATGACTTCCAGCCAAACTCTTTGTAGTCTCTGTTCACCCCAGAAGAGAAATTAATTAGCTAAAAGTTAAAGCTAAAAAACACTAGATAGTCTTAAGTCTGAATAGAGGTAATGTCGAATAAAACGGGGAGCTAGTCTAGAGGTCTGACATTTATTGCATGAAATCAGCAAGCATCGAAAAAAAACCAGTCCAGGTATGTTTAATATGAGCGGCAACAAGACGGCAGCCTGTCAGTTTGAGATGTAAGGAAGGCGGGGGGTGGGGGGGTGGGGAGGGGCAACGTCTGATGGCCGCATCAGTTGGCAGCGGCTGAACAGCAAGACTGACTGTCTGACAAGCCGATGAAGGACAAGACTTAGATGGCATTTAAGACTGTCTACGTCTCTACGATCTCCAATTGGCCATAATGCATCACGTCAGTGCATCTGCAGATCTTTGGGCTCAGTGATCTCTCAATTGAATGGCCGAGCACGGGTCATGTTACGCAAGACACATCTAGAGTAGCTCAGCATTTCCTGGAAAGCCTCTTAAATGCAGAGAATTTGACCACACTGCTGCCCATCTAGTGTTTTAGCGCTCAGACAAATCACAGGAAGATAACTACGTTCAGTTGATCCTTGTATTAATGTATGTTTGTTGAGTCTGTCACTTGTTAGATTTGAGAATATTTAACAATAGGAAAATGGCAAATCTTTCAACCTTGAGAGATATTAACAGCAAGCAAAGCAGGAATTAAACCAACATTAAAATAATATTCCTATGCAACATCATAAGGAAATACCCCCTATAGTCGAAGTACAGCTATAAAGATTCATAGACAGTCTGGTAAACAGAAGTAAAAGCAAAAAGAACATACCGGTAAATATCAATAAAATTGTATGCATATAAATTCTGATATATACGAATGTATATATCGGTATACAAAATTCAGATATACATAAATATATAAATAAGTTCAGACAATAAATCCTACCTGGCCATTTCCAAATCGTCCCTGGGTTTCAACCAGAGTTACAACCTTAAGTTCTCCAAGGTCAATCTCCAGCCATTCGTAGACGTCCTTGCCGACCTGCGGCCGTGGACACCAGGCCCCTCCGTGTTTCTCTGTTCTTATTCTGCATTCAAAACATGTTCAGCAAATGTCTTATATGACCATAATAACCGCCTACAGATATAGCAACAGTCGCGGGTCATGCACTTCCTATAATGTCATCAAATGGCTGTTTAGCTTCAAATCTAAGTACTGCAACAGCCACTGTGTGGAAACCAAGGGCAATTTGTCACTTTATAGTCTAAGGACAAATTTAATGTGTAAGCCCGAGTTTGCTGAGTAACATAATCTGTCAGTCGGCCATATTCATTCAGGTATGGCCCTTGCTGGTCCACTGTTCAAAGACCTATGAGATTCTGCCTTTCAGCTAAGACATCAATAAGTGACTGTTGTTATTGTTATCCAACAATGAAAAGATTGATTCCAGCCTTTATGGGGGTATGCTTAGATTGAGCAGAATTTCTGCCATCCCCATCCTTGTACAGAATTCCTGCTCTTCAAGATATCCAGATGCTGCATCTTCTACCATCTACAAGGGATGGCTGAACGGTGACCCTGCCGTGTGTCCTCAGCGGTGGACCAAATTGCTTGTTGTTGTTCCTGATCCTCGATGCCATGCAGTTCAGGAACCGGGTTGCCACAAGGTTAATAAACCAAAAATCCATGACTTTCCATGAGCTTTTTCCATGTCTTTTAAGACTTATTTTAGATGAAAAGGGACCTACTTTCTAATTGTTTTATCGATGTAATATTTATCCAAATTTAAAAATATGATGAGAAATATGTCTGTCAATGATTTTTCCATAACTTTCCATGATTTTCCATGACCTAGCTATTTTAAAATTCTGTGACTTTCCAGGTTTCCAGGATCTGTGGCAACCCTGCAGGAACTCTAAGCATGGTGTTGACTATTACTCTGGATTGGAATCTGTAAGTTGAGCTCCGTCTGTGCAAGTCTACAACTTGTCTATTGTCTAGTTGTAATTGTAATTGTAATTGAACATTTGTATAGCGCCACTCAGAGATTCAGAGGCACTCCCAACCCAGGGCTCTAACAAATAAGATGGTCTTCAGGCGTGATTCTCTGAGCATTGCTTTTGTTGTCAACAAACTTGACAATCATTGACACCAGCATAGCATAGAGAGTACTTCTGAATAGTTTCATTTGAAGTTGTGCAATTTCTTATTACAATTACAACAACAATGACAGTTACATTGATGCCAATGTGTGGGGGAAACATGTCCTTCAGCCAACAAAGCATAATTGGCGCCTACTTCAAGTGGACATGGAATGCACACTACGCATCATAAAAACTCATCGATACTACAAGCAAGGTCATAAGGATCATTTTCGCTTCATTTGCACAAATAATTAACACACCCCGGATGCTAAGAAATCACAGAACCTGTCAAAACTTAGCTTTCAGAAATATCTGCCTGTGACCTCGTTCGCCCTAGGCAAAATTTTTTCTGCCTCAGTTCAATTTACACAACCATTGACCATCGCACTTCCTTTAACGAGAACTTTATACACTTATCTTTCATTAGTCGGTTATCGCCCGCACCGCTCGTCTAAATTGATCAAGTACCGAGGCAGTTCTGCCGATATATTGACTCCACCCTTCAAATGTTTTGATGGAGTGGCCCTGAGGAAAACGCTTCTTCTCACTGATGAAGAAGCGCTTCTGAAAGCTTACTCCACAAACAGCCCAAGGCGTAACCACGTTCCTTCTGCACTGAGCAAAGTTTACCCAGCACAGTTGTTCCAAGTAACGTTGGTCGCTCCTTCATTTCTCCTTCTTTCACTCCGTTTCCCGTCCATCCATCCTGGTCACATGACGACTTGACACCTCGTCATGGCTGCGGCAATCCGTCATCTGGACAATTTCTGCCATTTCTGGGTAGAATTGCGACGTGTATCTTTACGTTGGCGTTGACCAAAGCGAGGAGGTCCCCTGGTGGCAAATTGCTGCATAATGCATCGCCATCAGTATTATTCGTTTTCTGGAAGCACAGTCCTCTTTTTTCTCCTCCTCCTTCTCATAGTTTTCTTACTGTCCTTTTCCTCCTGTTCTATCTCTGAGACAGGCCAAAGGAAGCACACATGTCTAGTTGAAGAGGAGTGGCCAAGGTGTCACGACGGAAAACGTGTATGACACTTCCGTGACCCATTCATTCTCAGGATTCACGACTCCAAAATATACGCCGGACATGCACTTACATTTACGGTGGCAGAGGTGTCAAAACCACCCAAAGGTGTACTCCATTTCTTCTTCAAAATAAACTTGCACAAATCTCAGATGCGAATTGAGAGAAAGGTGTCCAGGTCCAAACTTCTCACCTGCCGAAGCCCCACATGATCTTCTCACCTCCAGAAGCCCCACAAAGTAATGAGAAAATGTAACCTAGTTGGACATAAGTTGCCTCTTTCTCATTTTCTGTCATTTCTAGTGTATTCTACTCTGCAGCTTCATGCTTCAACCCTATGTAATCATCAATTATACTGATTAAATATCACACCAGGTCATGTTTCACATGGCATATCCCGGATTTTATAAGACCAAAATTTACCATGGACCGGTGGAAAATGTTTTACAACTTTTTTATCATAGACTATTCAAGACTGCTTGCAAATCACTTTCCAGCCAATCCATATTCCGGTAAAAATTTCATTATGTTTCCCTGGTTTCCCATTTACATCCCTTGATTGCTCAACTTTTCTTGTCATTCTTCCAATTTCTGCAGTTTTCCCAACGCCTTAGCTCTGGTTTCCAACACATTGGCTCTCATATCACATAACTGACATGAGACTGGGATTGGCTGGTTTGGCCATTCTGGATTTATCCTTGACTTAAACCATACAATCAGAAAAGCAATGTCTGTTAAGTGGAGAAAGTAGTGTGGCTAGAATGTCTACTGTCAAAGTGCATTCACTGTTGTTTGTTACTAGACAAGCTAAAAATGTGTCTAATTACTATCAAATGTCGCTATGACGTCTGGCAATAGCCACAGTGAATGTGCTCTATTACTAGACAAATGGCATTCGGGTATGTGTCTGCCATTTCCAGACATTACGTTTATGAGTTTACGCATATCCCTTCCTGTAAGACATACTTCTTCCGACCTTTTCAACTGGGATTCCTGTGGGTCCAATTTTTGAGTCCCGGTGACAGATACCTGTGTACATCACCACTTGGATTATAAATCACCGGATGAGATTAGATTATCAGGAGTCTTGCAAAGGTCTCCAGTATAATGTCAACTGTGGGACGGACGTTGTAAACACGGAGCAAAGGAAAGGTCATGACCCTATTCAGACACCAATCTAACAATCCAAACATGCTGGGGAAAACCAACTCCAAAAAATAGTAACATCATGGATTGCAGGAGCACGATACAAATCAGAACCAGACAAGATCAAAACAGCTTCTGATGTCTGATCATACTACAGATCATCCTACGCCAGAGCCCACAGTAACTTACCTGAGAAAATCAGCACCAACATCAACAGTTCATTACATTCAATTGAACTTATTGGGCGTTCATAAATTTGCTTACTTATACACAACATAAATTACAGACACTTTTAACCTATACATCAGTCTCTCATGTTGACTGTTAAGCAGTCCATTACAGATCAAACAGTCCTAGATTGTTTCTACTGTATACTCTTGTACTTGGAGCAAGTCGTTATCAGAAGCAATGAATTCATAAAAATGTGCAATTCTGAAAAATCTATACAAGCAATCCTACAGAATGCAATGCAATAACCATTCAGTGGCAATGGTAAAAATTCTGTCTAAAGGCAAAGGCTATTTGCACAGACAGAGTCTACAGCATTACAGCTTAATCTATCAGACAATAAATTGAAGATATTATTAAAAGTCTGACAACAGAACAAAATGCAAAAGAATATATGAAATGCAGGGAAAAGTGAGTGCAATGACAGAAAACCAATAGAAACATTTGATTAGAGTTTTCTCAAGACATGAAACCCATAATGTAATCAAGTTCGGTCTTCTGCATTGAACAATTCTTAGGCTAAAGCACAGAACTACAACCACTCATCAATATATTCAAAATCATTCTTATTACTTTGCATAAAAAGGGTCCTTCAGGATTTGAAAAAAAAAATTAGATGGCAAATCCCTCTGTTGTCTGACTTTGTGAATGTTCATTGAAAGGGAACTGTATATAAAGTATTGAATGGTGGTCATAGAAATGCAATTAAAGAGAAAGAGTCTCCTCTTGTCAATAGTTGCCGAGGCCAAATGTAGATCAAGGCTGTTGCCAGGGATGTGACAGCTACACGATTTTGACCACCCTACTGTATAGGAGCCCATGGATGGGATCGAGAGTTTCAAAGGCCAAGCGAATAAAGCAGTAAGGTGGCATACTTGGTCAACTTTGTTTCAGATGCAATCTCGGCAGCAGCACCGAACTGTTCACCAGGTTTTCTTCGTCTGTGTTTTGCCAGTGTCGATGTCTGTCACATCCCTGGCAAGGCACCTTCCTCCCGCTTCCTACTGCTCTTCATGCCAGTGATGTTACTACTACTCTATGGACCCCCCCCCAGACCAGTGTGCAAGCAGGCAGAGGAACCACCTGTCATAAAAATAACTATACAATCTCTATAAGTATAAACCTGTGACAAAGACTAACCTTGCATTGAGAGGTCCCACACTTTTCACGTCATATGACGAACTGGCTGTGATTGCAGAGTCTGGAATTGCACCGGAATTCATGCCGAGGTCCTGACGACAGGTGGCTAAAAATGAAACACCTGCTATTCATCTCTTTTATTATCATCCTTTATTGTGCTCTTCAATTTATAAAGAGCAACCAACAGCAGAAAAAAATCGGAGGTGCTTTTGTAAATACTGCATGTATGTACATATGTATGCAAGTAAATATGTATACCTCATGCCACTTAATATAAAACGATTTATTTTTAAAGTACCTCACGAAAGCATTGCAAACATGACTATCTAATTTGGCACAAAAAGCCTGGCATAAAATTAATTGGGAGTTTCAGCTTCTGCATAGTTGCTTGCTTTCGTGACTGCTAGGCCATCAAGAGCGAGCTTTAGATAATTGTCCAAGTGCGTGTGTGCATGCGTGTGTGTAATGACTTCTATAGTACCATAACACACAGGGTGTCAATTGCTCGATGGTCTGTTCAAGTGATGCCATAGTAAAAACATCATAATCCGCAGGTGAGGTTCAATCAAATCCAACAGATGAGAGAAACCAGAAGTCAGAGAAATCTAAAGCTAGAGAGGTCAGCCATAGAGATTGCCCCATAGCCAACAGGTTCTGTTGTAACGCATAACAAGAGTCAAAGTGCCCGTTGATCAGTAGAATGAGTATTTGTTGAGGGTACTCACGTGGCCGATAGAAAAAATCAGCCAGCTACTGTTGTGATGGATGATATGTCCAAAAATTTTAAATGAATTCTTTGATCAGTAGGCAGCAAGTGTAATGAGTAAAAGTCAGTAATGACTAATGAGTGAAACATAGGTGTAATTATAAATGTAATATACATAAGGGATCTTTGTTGAGGCTCTAGCCAAGGAACTTTGCAAATCACCTCTCATTGATACCAATGAGACATGAATTACACTAGTCTGGAAACCTTTAAGGGCTTTAAGCACCCAAAAAGCTAAAAAAAAGTTGCTGCAATGTTATGGCCCAAGTTCAGATGGAAAGGTCAGACAGGTAGGTAGATACGCAGATGGCTAGATAACCCACATGTGTTTGGTCCAATGCAGGCAACAAATGAATAAGGGGCAAATTGTATAGTCTAGGATACAGAACATTGTAATTCCACCCTACCCACTGCATGCATGTGCCTTGTTTTCGAAATAACCCTTTGTAAACATAATAGGAACTCCAGATTCGGCATAACTGACATTTCAATTCATTTAATGGGCATTTAACATACAAAGTTTGCTTTTATGTTCATTTAATCACAGGATGGGTTTATTGGTTATACCAGCATATGAACCTAACTCCACTGTTTGTACATCCTTTTTATTACCATCTACTCCTATTGCATACATTCATACAGCTGGTCCTAGAAATCCCACATGCTGTCTGACTCCTTAACACAAGTATGATTGATTAGCAGCTCAGTATCTTACCAAAAAAACTAAAACAAATAACACATTTCAACAACACTGCACCACTTGAACTGCAGAACTCAATACCCCTCATCCAATAACACCACTTAGACTCACTTTGAATAACACCACATAGCTCTTACACCCTGGCAGGGGCATAGCCAAGGAAAAAATTCCAGGGGTTTTAAGTTTTGGGGTTCCGTTGGAGATTGTAGTCTTTTCTTCATTTTTAGTTTTTAATAACAGTAATGTATTTATTGGGGGGGGGGGGTGTTGAGTCGTTTGACCCGTAAAGCCACCCCCTAAATACGCCCATGAACCCTGGAAACCTCTTATCTGTAATCTTCTGCAAGAAACTGGGACAATACACTCTCAGACAATGATACAACTGACAAATCAGTATCAACGGACATTATCTGCGGTAGATACAGCTGACCAGTTTCCAAAACCTGACAATGGCAATGCAAACAGGCCACCACCGCCCACCGGACCTGGATGGCGTCACAGCTGGATGAAGCGGAACAGCTACTCCCAGTGGATGCAATGCCGCGTTCGTTCGACAGAGACAGACAGACAGACAGGCACACAGACAGGCGGATAGACGTACAGATAGATGGCTGATTATCAGTTTATCGGAACCTGGCAGGACCCGGATAAAGCGATCAGTGCCAACAAGACGGGCAGCTGTGCAACGGACGAATCTAATCCACGGCGGCACGAAACGACGTATGCCAGAGGAAACTAAGTCCAGCGCCGGATGATAATAGGAGAGGCTGCCCACCATGAAGCTCCCCGTTCAGGCCTTGCTGTGTAATGTAGAGCCATCTAATGCAATCCTTTATAATGGCCTTTGTAATGTAACCACCTCTAAATAACATTCACATAGGACATATCAACAAAGCCTATTCTTTTTCTCTATTTTCTTTTCTTTTTTTAACGTCGTCATATGACATCAAAGGCCGTTGACGATAATTCAAAATTATATACAATACAGTTGAAAAAGAATTGATAGAGTCCGAGAGACACCATTTAAAGGCATGTAAACATTACAATGTCACTAATATTCATTCTTTAACAGCATAATATAATTCAGCTACTAATGTCAATGATACTTGCATTGCAATAAGATGGTCTCTCTCTTTTCCTTCAACTATAGAATAGGTTAAGTTTACTCCAACTTAAACAACATTCTCACTCTTATTAAATAAGTAAATAAGTAAATAATTAACAATAACAATAAAAATAGCTAGCAAACATAAATAATAGGCTTATATAAAAATAACAGAAATAACATGCGCATGCAAACAATAAATAAGTAAACATAATGACAGTGTTGCGACTAATAAACAAAACATACAAAGAAATAATAAAACTAATTTGCAACAAATGAATACACACATAAATAAAATTGATAGGCTAATAACAAACAGCAATGCGACACCAACTTTGTCATGGACATGAGTTACTGCTTAGTTTTTCAGTCTTCTCTACAGTACACGACCTAAAGCATTCCCCTAAATCATTAAAAACAACCAGCGAAAAAATACTCAAGAAAATAAATCTGCTTCCATGCTCATTGCTTATCATATCTTTCACCTCAAAAAATTAGAAATAGCCATAAAGAACGAAACAATGTACAAAACAAAACAAATTGGCCACTGCATAAGAATTCAATTACATCCTAAGAGAAGCTGTAAGCCAGCATTTCAGCAGTTATAAATCTTATCAACTTCTTGAATGCTTTAAAAGAAAAAATCTGATAGAATCTAACTTTACTTAATTATAACTATACAGTCTATGCTAAAGATATTAAAATAATAAATAAGCATTGGACCAGTCAATGGAAATAAATAAATTTCATGTCAAATATATTTTTAAACAAGTAATCTGACATACCCAACCAATGTTAAAGTGGTGAAGGAGTATATATTTGTTAAAAACAAGGGTATTAAGAACAGCAGATAGATCCAGGAGAATGAGAACTATTGCTTTCCTTTATCAGGCACCAATTACACGATTGTGAATGGTAGTAGTGCAGTTTCAGTGGACTGGAATTTGTGGAAGATATATGAACTGGAAAGGAAGCACATGTTGTGGAATGTGAGGTGATAGCTCAGGCGATTACCAGCTACTTTCCAAGATTTTGGAAATGAATTTGAGATTAGAGAGGGGCAATCGTTTGATAAATCATCAGGAAAGAGACAGATGAGTTTTTAATAAGACGATAAACCATGGGGGAATTAAGCAGCCTTCAACACGAGAAAGAAAGGTTGACAACGGACATGAACATTGGACCTAAAACATAAAAGAATTCTTTTAGAAGGGCGGTAGGAATAACGCCTAAGGCACCTTGCTTATCAGATGAGAAAATGAGATTACGAATTTCAGGCTAGAAACGGTGGAGGAGATTTAAGGTATAATAGGCCATTGGAGGAAGGATAATTGGCAAGCTTAAGTGGTATAGTCAGGATCTTGTCAGAAAAGAATTATGGGAGCCTGTCCGCAAGAGAAAAGCATGATGGAGGAGTTTGCTAGTATACTGCATTTGTCGCAGTCTAGGAGCTTATTCACCACCTGCCACAATAACCTGGGAGAAGAGGAGTTCTCAGAGACCAGGTGACACTAGTAGGTGGATTTGACTGCCCAGACAAGTTCACAGACAATACAATACGACACTGGCGTGTGAATTTTGAAGAGATGCAAAGTGTGTAGGAGAGTTGCCATACTTTTCAAGCCTGGCTGTGGCAATACCTGAATTGTACCAGGGCTAGAAAGGGCAACCCCTCTTTGACTTAGCAGGAATGTGTTTATCTAGAACTGATCTGTAATGCAACTTCAGAAGCAGTCCCTGCTGGGCACAACCATATGGAGAGGCAAGGATGTCAGCTTTGAAGTCTAAAAGGTTAAGCATTTTCCAAGGACTGTAACTGATGAAAGAGCAAGTGGCAGGTGGCTTGTTGTGGAAAGAAGCCTTTAGAAGCTGTGATGTAATGTAACAGAACTCTTGTATAGCACGTCTTAAGAGCCTATCAAGGTGCTGTGCACACAGCTATCAATCAGATGGAAAAACGTGTATTTAATGTTTGAGAAAATGCAGTGCAGTCCGCAATAAGGGGAACAGAGCGAATTTCAATAGGTAAATTGCTCCATAATGATGGCAGTATGGTAAGCAAATATGATATTAAAAGACTAAATTTCATTCTCGGTAATGAATTGGACATCACGGCTCAGATGAAAGACCTGATTTCACTGCATCCACTGATGTCTTCAACGGTCAGAATGTAGAAAGATTCTTTAATTTAATCCATAAAACGTGATTTACATAGACTTCTGCTGTTCTGCGCTGAAATTATTCTAGATTGGCATTTATGACCAAAGCGCATTTGCCAAAAGGCGATCAGCAGTTAATCAGCCTCAATCGAATTTTTCCCATTTCAATCTGTTGTTTTAATGATTGCTTTTTATGTGGGTATAACGATAGTTTGCCTAGCAGTCTGTGCACTTCTGTCATGTTTTAACATTGGTCATTTATTTAGTCCTGAAGCTTGTCCAGCTATCTGCCATGTTTATTTTCAGTTAGGCACAGGGCTATGACATGAGGTACTGAAAACTGACATCCAGTTACAGGATTCTTATTAGTCTTTAGAGAGGGTTAGGCTTTGATTTAGATAAAGGGTTAGACTGAATGGAAACTGGAGATAGTGTTGTTTCACCTATCTCTATGAAATCCACTTACAACCAATCACTTGGCCTACTGGCCCTCAATCACACTTTAAGATCCAGCCTTAAATCACGGTTAAATGAGTCTGATTCAGTCTTAAGGTAATTGGAGATTTTAAAACTCCTTTTGATTGGACTTTGATCATGCTTTAGATCAGGGATGGCCAACCCGGGGCCCGCGGGCCAAATGCGGCCCGCGGGCTGCTGATTGGCGGCCCGCACGGCCCTTTCTAAATAATTTTTTGTCTCATTTTGCATCTACTAACTTGTCCGACTACTACAATACTGCATAATAATGATGTCTAAAACACTAAAAGATTTAGTCTTGTCAGTTCTAGTCACTAATGTAGTCTTACCTGTTTTTATACATATTGTAAAATATGAAATAAACATTTTCATTTCTTTCGAGGCCGTGAGTACAAACATTTTGGGGCCTGCCACGTGCTTACCAACAATCATAGTGGCCCGTAGGTCAAAAAAGGTTGGCCACCCCTGCTTTAGATTGATCTTTTCATGTGAACATTTGAAAAAGCCAACAGATTGACTTTTCTGTCATCTGACATACAAAGACTTCAGTTACGTTTGATAAAACGGTGCAAACATTTTCACGGACTAACAGCCAAGATTGCTTCATGTACAACAGGAAACAATCTGTCTTCTCCAACGACCATGATTTTGGCTACAATTCATTTGAAGCGACCAACAATTGACGCTTTTTGAAGGATTCGAATACCCACATTACAGAAGTCATTCGATTGCATTAGAACCAGCAAAGTTTCTTTGACTACTACGTATACAGCATATACCTTAGAAAGGAACAAGTGCAGGTGACCATGCTTTGCCTTGCTAGTTTTTTCCAAGTTTCTGAGCCTCATTTATCATTTTTTAAGGCATTTGTCTTCATACCCTCGGCTGTTTCCTGTCACAAGTCATTTGCAAGTCATTTGTCAAGTATTTTCCCATAAGTCATGCCTCTTTCGTTTGTCATGTACACGTCATTTGTAAGAAACTTGTTCATTTCTCATGCGCTTACCATTCATCACGCACTTGTCAATTTCTTTTACTATGAGCTTCAATCTGTCACATCCTTGTTCTCTGTCATACATTTGCCATTTCCAAGCAATTGTCCTTTTCCAATGATATCTGTCATTTCTTGTCTGCTGCCATACCATTCCTTCTTTCATGACGAGCTTATCATCTGTCAAATCTAGACATTTTCTTTCTTAGTACAACCAAGGACAGTACTAGGGATAGACTGACATAACCTTGGATAGACCAACAAGAGTAACTGGGTAGCGTACAGATCTGTTCCTGTACGTCTGTTCCTAGTCATGTAAATCCATGCTTCTTGTGTCTTTAGTTATGTCAATCTGTCGATCTTGTCATCCTTTGTCAAACCAATCTGCCTTCTTGCTGTTTTTGGTCAAGACAGTTTGACCCATTAGAAGCCATCTAGATATTCTGAGGTGAAATTGGACCATCACCAAGTACACTTAATTAGAAATCCTGCATTGTGGAATGTCTTCACTCTTCAGAAGTGGAATAACAGCAGAAGTTCCCATCAGAGCCAAACCCTAAAAGTCACCCATGGCTTTGAAATGCAAGTGACTACAAATTTGCAAACCCTGGCATGCGAGGGCAAGTGACCAGCCCCTTTCCCGTACCACCCAATATTTGCACCAACAGTGTATGGTCAATGTGCTCATTTTACAGCCAGATGTCCTAAATGCAGTAAAATTCTTTCATATTTCTACAAACACCCATCCATAACTCACAGCAGCTAAAATTTGGGAAAAGAATTATGTCCCATCCCAGCCAGAAAAGCTCTCCATTGACCTTACATATCTTTGGGCTAGAAACCAAATGTAAAACCACATCCTCAACTTGTTAATCATGCACAGTCTACTTACTACTACTCATGCCTTCTGTCAGACACTTAAAGAAATTCACAGGAAATAAACAACTGGATTAAAACAGCCAAGAGAATTAAGATAGAACACAAGCTAGACGATTGTCTGTGGTACGATTGTAAGTAGTACTTACGCATATCTTTCCATTTGAACAACACGGAACGGAACATGAAACAAAAATAACAATATATACATCATCAGCTGTTCACATAAAGCATACCAATCCATGCACCAGACTCCTACATAATATATACACTCACACATATAATATAAATATACACTGTGTCCTGATGAAAAGTGGACCCCTAGAAAAAGTGTCCTAACTCGGTCAAAACTTTTAGCATTTGACTGAAATTTTTTTAAACGGCAAGAGTAGCCATATCTCCACCAAATCCAAACGCCGTTTGGAAATGTTGGTGAATATAGCACTTTTATAAACGTTTGAGATGCAGCACTGAAAAAAGGAAGTTTCCAACATACAAGAGCCACAAGAAGGTGAAGTTCAGCTACATCTGGTGTTCAAAATGTCCTCCTTGTTCACGGCCACACGACCCTAAACGTGGACGCCACTGTTTTCAGTGCTGCATCTCAAACGTTCATAAAAGTGCTAAATTCACCAACATTTCCAAACGGCGTTAGGATTTGGTGGTGATATGGCTACTGTTGTTGTATTTAAAATTTCAGGCAAATGTTAAAAGTTTTGACCGAGTTATGACATTTTTCTAGGGGTCCACTTTTCATCGGGACACAGTGTACATACACACACATGAACATACATATATGTATGTATATATATACATGTAAGTGCATGTAATCTAATATATTATTACCCGTCAAAAGCACAAATACATTTGCAACCAAACATCAACCTTATACACGTTAGCAGTCAAACAGAAGTTTCTTTGAATTTCTGCATAGGTTGGAAATCTAAGCAGGATCACTGATTTATTTGTATTGATATGTACAAGCAAAAATACACAATAAGAGCAAACACAAACAATAAGCAAAATTTTAATGCATAAACGTTATATACCGGGGCCGGTAGATATATTATATACATACATGTTGTATATATATAATGATTATATATATCTATATAATGTTTATATATATATATATATATATATAATCATTATATATATACAACATGTATGTATATAATATATCTACCGGCCCCGGTATATAACGTTTATGCATTAAAATTTTGCTTATTGTTTGTGTTTGCTCTTATTGTGTATTTTTGCTTGTACATATCAATACAAATAAATCAGTGATCCTGCTTAGATTTCCAACCTATGCAGAAATTCAAAGAAACTTCTGTTTGACTGCTAACGTGTATAAGGTTGATGTTTGGTTGCAAATGTATTTGTGCTTTTGACGGGTAATAATATATTAGATTACATGCACTTACATGTATATATATATATATATATATATATGTATCATGTATATGTACACATATACACTTCTCCCGCTTTATGTGTGTATAATATATCTATATAATGTTTATATATATATATATATATATTATACACACATAAAGCGGGAGAAGTGTATATGTGTATATATATAATATATATATATATATGTAAAAGTGGGGCACAAAGGTGTTGCCATAACATAAAAATCTGCCACTGACATAATATCCTGGTTGCAGAGATCATTAGTTTAGGTTTTCAAGTGTTTGCCAACGGATGGAAGGATGGATAGACGGTCGGACGGACAGTGTGTGGTTTCCAAGTCTCCTGTTCAATGCTCGGCTGTATTCCATGCAGATCACACAGATAGGCTAATAGGAGCTCAGCAAGTAATGCACCAATTGAGGACGTTCTCCCGACTGTCCTTCTGCTTAGCCGCCAAAGGGATTTCCTTACATTTGGCAGCATATTGGGACAGAGAAAAAGCTCACCATAAATTTTCTTCTCCCGTTAAATTGTTTCCAGACAAATTGCCGCGGGGGATGAAATATGGCTCCCGGATAAATCGTCTTGCTACATTTCAGGCGCTTTTTATGCAATCATTTACATATTAAGTTGTTAAAGGAATTATATAGGAAAATTATATAGGAAAATTCAATGTTTAATAATTCATGAATATTGTGCTCTGATAGGGTTTCTGAAGGTGTTATATTAATGCTTGTTTACAGTAAGTTATTTCATAATAAAACAGCCTTTCCTTGTGACACAGATGCAATTTGCCAATTTTCTAGCTCAATGCAAGCAGTAACCATTGCCACAGCAGTAACCAGCCTCAAACTAAGTAAATAAATACATAAACCAGCCTCAAACTAAGTAAATAAATACATAAACCAGCCTCAAACTAAACAAGTAAGTAATCTAATCTAATCTCAGACTTCTAGAGCACTCCGCGCTAACTATATAGGTATTGATGCAACTTGGTCCAGATACTCTGACAATGATGCTGTCAACTTTGAATGAGAATCAATTGGTTAGGCTCTACATGCGTGTGTGAGCCCACCACAGGTGACTCTTCTAGTTTTCTGTGCTCTGTTTTGCTTACCGATGATATTTCTGACATTTAGGCTAGCACACACAGAGCTCCTCTGATTATAGGAGTGGCATTAAATAAATCATCTTGATACATAAATAAATAACGACTGCCATTATCGTAAAGCATTAGACTGAAACTGATCGTCTCTACAATTGAAAACGTAGTCGAGAATCATAATTAACTGCAAAAACATGGTCGAAATCAAAGTGGTGAGGAAACCAGAGAATCAAACTACATGGTGGGTATTTTATTTAGTGGTCATATCTATGACTCTATCCAGAGAATTTGGATTCATCTGTAGTTTGTGCAAATCACTCTTAGTGATGCCCATTGCCAATGATAAGTGAGTTACGATAATCTAGTTGGCAGGAAACCAGAGCATTTGCTAGTGAAACTAAGACAGGTAGAGACATGTAAGACTGGAGTCTGCTAATATCCCGTGCGTGATTTGCCTGGACATTGTCGGAAAATGACACAGTGCAGAAGAAGTCGAGGATTATTCCAAACTGCAAGCACATCTAGAGCGATCAATAAGCAATCCATCCAACTGAACTGCGAGCCAATCAAATTTTCAGAGTTGATGACTTGCGCCTAAGTGAAGGAATTCTGGTGTGGAAGGAATCAGCAAAAGTCTGTTACTAGCCATCCCATACTGGATAATACCAAAGACGGAAGCAAGTAGTTGGAAAGCAGGTTGCATCTGAAACTATCAAATGGCATGAACAGCATACAAATGGTTATCAAGAGAGCTATAAGTAAGTAGTGAACCAAGTGGATTCGTATATAACGTAAACTGGAGTGGGCCCAGGACAGAACCTTGTGAGACACCACAATTTAAGACAGTGGTGTTGCCACACGATGAAGTAAATTTTATTTACATCTGACATAAGCAAATGCTTTACATTCTATAGAAAGATTACACACATTTCAAAAATGTATTGTAGCAAGTAGCTTTGTAGCAAATATAAGACAAACAGACAAACTAATACAGACACATTGATTCACAAAACAATTCTGTAAGCCAAAATGCGATATGCAATTGGTCCACTAATAAAGAATATTCTATTCTATATGAGCAAATATACGACAGACAGGCAAAACTAATAAAGGAAAATTGATTCACCAAACTATTTTTAAATACTTTAGAAAGTTTAGATTAAACAACAGGTAAAATGAAAGGGTGTTCTCTCTCTCGTGAAGGATGACCTCTGTTGTGAACTTTTGCTCACAAAGAGGTGGCAGATTACAGGCAATGCCCCGTAACCCATGAAGATCTTCCTGTCTGTTGAGCAATCACTTGTGCCTTAGTATAGTCCTCCCACATCTCTGCCATCTGTGAGCCTTTTCTAGAACTGCATTAATACCAGCAGCATCATAATAAAAACAGCTTCACATGAGGTAAGAAATCTACCAGGTACATAGGCAGGTAGAGTCAAAGGTTAAGGTCACTGGTTTTCATCCATGACCACATCCCCATCCAGTTGGGTGGAGTCTGGCATTCCTCCCTGCCACCAGTTCTTTGGCCACCCCCTGGGTGATGTAGTATATGGGTGGTGTAGTACATGAAACTGAAAACATCTTGGTTAGAGTCCTCCATAAATTCCTGGAGCATTCCCTGGCATTCCAGTCTCCGTAATTCATCCACATGAAATGCCAGGAAACTCGAAAGATGCGAGGGTGGGGTGTGGGAGGAAGAGTGAACTGGAATGCCACAGAAGAAGAAAGGAAGGCCGGATTTCTTCAACTGGAACACTCAAACTCTGGATTGTATCCATGGCGTTGTCTGAAAAGCAAGCCTGATTAGAGCAGACACTACAGTTCAGCTAGAATATTGGCGTGTACAACAGAATATCTACATAGCACCTTTCCCAGGGATCTCTCTCAAGGTGCTTAGACAAGACTTTCAAAAAGATAAGCTGTATAGTGTATATGTTTGTAAAGGCAAGTATTAATAAACGAGTGTGATTGTTGTATTGATATGTCCATATTGCAATATAGAACACATCATGTTACAATTGACAATTTTGCATCTAACTGTACCTAAGTTTCTGTACCTGCAATTTCTACCTGTGTCGTAAAAATATACAAGTAATTACATATAAAACAGTTCATATGTCTTTAACAGTACACAGTAACAATTGGTGCACTGCAGCTGTGACAGACAGAACTGTGGCTTGTATGGTGGATCTGACAAGAGGGTCTGACTGTAAGACACAGTGGCTGTTACATCATTACTAGACAAAATAGTAGTAGTAATTTCAGTTTAACAACACTCCTACTCAGGAGTGCTCCCAGCCATGACTAATCGTTAAATGTTAATACTTTAACGACAAGCTGCATTGGTTTCCCAGTCACTTTTACTACATGCTCATCGTTAAATATTAAGTATCTTCCAATCACTTAGGTATCTGTCACGTATATTACAAACTCTTACACAAAACTCTCAACTTGTCTCAGACGCCCCTTAAAAATTCAACAATCCATTCACATGCCGAACCAAACTGGTGAAAAAAATATAAATCAAATATCGTTAGCGTCGCCCTCCTCCTTTATACAGGCTTGGGACTGGCACTGCCAGAGTACAGGCAGTGGCGGAGTTATTACTAGACGTGTTCTGGCCACACAATGGATGTTGTGAAGGCGAAGCTTGAAGACGCCGCAGCCAGTGTAATTGAACGTAGGTGCAGCTGGGATACTCCAACAGGACGGACGACTGACGGACGGCTGACATTTTTAACTGAGACTTCGTTTGAGGAAGTAGGAGGAATAAGATCTCTCAGCACAGACATATTTTTAAAGCATCTCTTTGACTCCGGCAGAAGCTAAGCTACAACTGCATCGCTTACACAACTGACGTATACTGGTAAACAACTTCCACGATAAAAGTAAAGAGCTAGCTGTAGCAATGACATTCCCCAGACTCTCTGGCAGTCTCTGATATGTCAACTTCTGTGGTGCCAGTGTCCATTGCATAACAGCAATGCATTACCGAGCTGTGCAATCTGTGTAAGCAAGGCCCATGGTCTGTGTTGTATTGCAGTTTTCGTGTGTGCACACAAACATCACTCCAAGACCCATACGAGTTGTCTCTAAAGGTAATAGTGAATCAGTAAGTAAGGTACGCAAAGTAGTTTGTGAGGCACCCTTGTAGCGGTATGGCCATATTATGGCACCATATAACTTGTTGTTATTATTATTTTAATTTTAATATTATTAAGCAGGGTAATAATTTATGCATAACATGTCTTTATAAACAGGTCATGCATCTGTAAAACTTCTGTGGTTGAAGCACAGACAGTTAATCCAGGATTTAAATCCATTGCCTGGAACCTGCTCATTTTTCAATGAATTGATCAGGTAAGATCCTTCACCACCGCTTCCCAGTCGAATAGGCACCGAACCATTTAAGGTCCCAGTGTACGGACCTTGCTAGCCTAAGATTTAATAATAATATATTTTCTTTAATAAGCGCCTGACAAACGCACTGCGCTGTACATTTACATGTTATGCAATTTAAATCTTAACTACTAACAGAACAGACAGCCTGCAATACAACGGCGCTAATAGCAGCCTACAAAGCATATCCGCCCAACGGAGGCTCGAACTCGGTACCTCTCGGTCTCTGTGCCAGATGTTATCCAATGCGCTACGGGCCCCTCCATTAAATCTCTTAAATAAGCCACCTTCGGGAAGCGAACCGCAATCCGCAAGCTCTCTAACACAGAGGAGTATATGGGATGCAGCCTATGCTCTAATGTATGTAGCTAACCGGGCCCACAATTTGGTTAATTTTGCAGTGATGGCTTAACAACAAATCGTTAATTTCACATCCTGCATTGAGACTTGAAACCTGGACACTGAGTTGGATGCCAGATGTCAAGGTGATTCAGTGCATAGAATCAGAATTACCTTTACGACCTAAATATTACCAATGATGCTCTGCAACCACCTGCCCGCAATAGACAGCATCAACTGTAAACCATCAATGGCAATTCTTTGGTCAACAATGAAACACCTGCTAATGTTTGCATTGTCCAGTTACTTGAGAAGGCCTATCAACAGATCAGGAATGAACTGGACACTTATTATTCTCAACTCTGGTTTGGGGATAGCTCTCAGACTCTATTATGGGGGGCCCGATAGCGCATTGGATAACATCTGGCGTAGAGAGCGAGAGGTACCGAGTTCGAGCCCCGTAGGGCGGACGTGCTTTGTAGGCTGCTATTAGCACCGTGTATTGCAGGCTGTCTGTTCTGTTAGTAGTTAAGATTTATGTCTTCTGTCATTTGCGTTCTTGTGAATTGTTTCAATTGCATAACTGTAAACTTTACCGGTTGCGATGTGTCAACTGGATTGTTTCAATAAAGGAAGAATTATTATTATTACTATATGCAGATATAGCATATACTATATGCTATATCTGATTTTGGACCAATAAACGAATATAATAACAACTCTAGCACCACATGTTCTGCATATATTAGACACTGCTTTTGAGAATCTCCTAAGTACCTCATATAAACACAATTACATTAAACACCTCATATAAATGCAATATTATGCAGCACTACTTTTTATATCGCATAACATTTTCTTGATCAGTTCATTAATTAATCATAAACTAATCAAGAGGCTGGGTTGATAAGCATGCTGCTGGCTGCTGTTCTCTTTAGACAGATTTTGATATATAATATGACATTCTCTTTAACTATTAATTCTGTGTTTATTGAGCGTCAATATCTACCGGCAACATATCAATCAATGGCGCCCGAGCATTTGTGCGTGAAGGCCTTGCTTAAGGTCCCTACACAGAGGAGGCTTGACCCCGCAATCTCTCACAATCCGTGTTGCAATGTGAGCACTCCAATCAATCGACTACCATGTCAAACGGTTGGAATGGTCAGTTACATCCTCACAAAACTGTGGGATCCTCTGGAAACCGGACTCGGACCTCCCACGGACTATTCTTTTGGACAAACCCTCTGACTAGACGCAGCGCTCGTGAATAAGCTGGTGCCCTGCGCTTGGCTTTCGAGTGGCGCTTTAGACGTTTGGAGATTACGATTATGATTACGTTGAAGACTGGTTTACAACAACCTTGTTAAATCATTCATTCATTCCTTAGGAAAATCTATATAGCAACCCTTAAAGAAACCTACTCAGGAGCGCTCCCAGCCCCGCCACGATTAATCGTTAAATGTTAATACTTTAATGACAAGCTGCATTGGTTTCCCAGTCACTTTACAACATGCTCATCGTTAAATATTAAGTGTCTTCCAATCACTTAGGTATCTGTAACATATATTACAAACTCTTACATAAAACTCTCGACTTGTCACAGACGCCCCTTAAAAATTCAACAATCCATTCACACGCCTAACCAAGCTGGTGAAAAAAATAGTAATCAACTAACAAAGCTGGCATTGGACAATTTAAAACACTTCCAAAACTCTGGCAAGTTCAAATGGAAAAAAATTCAATAAATTCGGCAACTTCAAACAGACTGTCTGTCACTCAAGTTCTCAACAGGTGTCTCATGTTCCCTGGGAGGAAAATCAGTCTGGGAAACCAAACCCCACTTCAGAACCAACTTCTAAGCATCCATTCAACTCATGGGGGGTCTGAACTAACAGAACCCTTCTCACACTAACTGAAGACCTCTCCCTAAACTGTAATGTTAAACTTAACCATGGATGAGTGTCACTTACAAAAGCTGAAGGAATTATACAGGAAAAAGTATACAATTACTTGCTAAAGGATTTGTACCTATGCAAGACCACAGAACTCCCTGTTGTACATGTATAAGATTATAAATAGGTACAGCTAAGGATGATTTAGTATGTACACCTTGGATCTAACACTGCACACACACTGAAATGGGCATGTGGTTTTTATTAGAGAAATTAATTTAATGGCATGGTTTTTGGAAGTTTGATCCTTGATATAGTCCGGATTAATTTCCAATTTAATTCACTTCAAAGCATTTCAATCAACTGGAGATTAAATCCATTACCTTGAAGCAAATATATCCATGGCTGACAGTTATATACATGAAAAACTGTTTGCCCTCTGTCACCCAAAAGACTTACGTCCATGGGAAACCCACCCATAACCATCCTATACCCCAATGTAGTTTGTCTGAGTGCCACTCTACCCGGTGCCCTTTAGGTTACAGATGGTTTGCTTCTGCGAATAAACCTTAGAATACATGGTAGATAGTATGAGGGTAGGGAGATGGTTGAATGGCAACATGCAGGCACGAAGATCAGAAGGATGCGGGTTTGATACCCCATAAGGTTGACTCAGCATTAGGGGTCTGCGGGTATACCCGTACCTGCGGGTTTACCCGTACCCGACCCGTATCCGCGGGTTAGGTACGGGTCGGGTACGCGTTTCACGGGTCGGGTCGGGTACGGGTAGGGTCATCACGGGTACGGGTATACCCGGTTTTACCCGTAACGACGTGAAGTTTTAGGGTTACAATGTCACCGTTACAAATAATATAGAATGTAGACGCACAATGGACCTGACCGCGTCTGCAACGTACTATTAACAGTTACTTAGTGTTCTAGATGACAGTATATAGACCACGGATATAAAATGTACTATGCAATTGAGACAGCACAACATTTAGTTGCATGTGACAAATTTTATAAGATTACTGCCACTTATTATTACTACTACAATAACTGCTGCTGCTGCTGCTACTACTACTACTACTACTACTACTACTATTATTATTATTACTACTAATACAACTACTACTACTACTTCTACTACAACAACGACAACTGCAACAACTACAACAGCAACAACAACTACTACCACTACTATCATCATTATCCTATTTATTTTTATTATTATTACTACATGTTGAGTTGTAAGCCTATTGGCCTGGTAGGGACAGGGGCTATGGAATGATGTGACGGGTACTTTACGGGTACGGGTATACCCGCGGGTACGGGTAGGGTCGGGTAGTAATTTTAAGTACGGGTCGGGTACGGGTAGCGGTTCTGTGTTACGGGTACGGGTCGGGTAGCAAAAATGCTCTACCCGCAGACCTCTACTCAGCATTCAACTTAGGGGTGACTAAAATGAGCAGTAGGATATTATGGGCTCCTTGCAGGCTGCTGCTATACAGTTAAATTCGACTCCTGTTAAACTTGTTATTATCTGTCACTGCTATATCGGGTATTCTTACTGCTTACTGCGAACTTTTCAGTTTGAATTCGTAAATGAATATTATTATTAGTAGTAGTAACTGTGAAAAATTTGAAAGAAGCCTAGTAAATTGGGAATAATGAGACTAAGGTAAACAAGACGTCTATTAAATTAATTTAAATTAATGTCCATTTACAATGGTTGGTTAAGCTTTCTACATGAAATAAATTGTTGTTCAGTAAGTTTCATTTCCTGTGTATATATATATATACCTTCATTTCCCTTCACACACACACAGTCATTTACTTTCATTTCCCTTCAGACAATTGATGTGTCTTAAGGGCATAGGATTAACTTTGTATTATGCTAGCGGTGTCCACTGTCCACACAAAACCATTTTGGCTCTGTGCTTAAATATTTTAGTGACACGGCAGCTTTATTTTGTTTGAGGTTGATTCAAGCAACGCCGCTATTCTTGCTCTACATGGGCGTCAACCTATTAACAGTTGTGAAACAGAATGTAAACATGCACTCTGTTACCTTCGAGTGACCTTAAAGTGGTGATAATTATAACATACTAAATTCATATATAGGTGAAGTGGGAAGAAGGAATAAGGAAAAGGGGAGGAGGAGGGAAGGGGAGAGGGAAGGGGATGGAAGAGGGGATTAGTCACCACCAATCTGTGGGGCAAAGTTAGACCCTTGCTTAAGGAAAATGAAAGTAAGTGCGATTAAATGAATTTCCTTTCATAGTTTATATATTAATTAATTCATTCATTCATTATGAGAATTTATATAGCGCCCCTTCAAGAAACCTACTCAGGAGCGCTCCCAGCCCAGCCACGACTAAAGAAAAAAGACCTGAGTGACTTATAAAACCCAGTTGGGTTGATCCGGAGTAATATATATTATATATTCATTTATTCCTCCATGATTCATTATTTATACCATGATTTCTTGCATAACATCATATATATATATATATATATATATATCCATACCTGCTGCAGACCATTGGCATATATATATATATATATTATATATATATATATATTCCGATGGTCTGCAGCAGGTATGGTTTCACCGAGATATGAAAAATAATTCCTTCAGGGGTTCCACAGGAGAAAAAGGTTGGATAACACTGTCATACAGAGTAACTGCTGAGGGGAGGTTCAAACACACACACTTTGTTATCAGGCGAGCACTTAACCAATCGGCAATCGGACAAGAACGAATGGGCGTCTATGCCTCACATGTCCTGCTCTATCTATTCAAATGTCTCATGCCCGGGCGGCCGACCTAAAACGTAATTATTCCACCACGCCTTTGGCAAACCAGTCCCTGAATCATCTCAAAACAATCCAAATGTCACCGAAATCCAATTACAGGGTCGGAGAGAGACTTAAATTTCCATCAAAAGTCCTAGTCGAGCTCCAAAGGGCCATGAACAGGAACCGGCATTCCCAACGGTAATGTCCGACGAAACAGAAACACTAATGTGGCCACAAAACATCACTAAGACACACATATACTGTGCAGTAGCTGAGCAGGGAGTCTACAGTGAGGCACTTTTGTCTGACCTCCCTTTAAGCGAAACATGTCATGCAGTCATAGAGTAGTTCACAGTTGTTTACGAGTATATGTACGCAAGTATGTAGCAAAACAATTACTGGTAATATAGCGTCGTTTGAGTACCTTACAAAGACTCTGTATGCATGACGATCTAACTGATTTAAACAATTGCATTGTTTTAAGGCAGTTGATGTGCATTACATAGCCATAGATGGCATAGAAGATGTCTGTGGTCACTCTAAAGCAGGGGTGTCAAAAGTCCAGCCCGTGAAATGGTCCACCCACGATGTTTTCCTGGCCCGGGGAGCCTTGCTTAACAACTACACAATTTTTTAGAATAAAAGTTCAAATTTTCATTTTGCACTGTGTACGAAGCAAAATCAAATTGATGTGCCAGCAACAACAGGCAGTGAATACTAAATCCTCACTCTGATATAGAAGTTTCTGATATTGAACCTCAAAATTAGGACAGTTTGTGTGCTAAAAATGCACCATTTTAAGATTTAGTTTTACAAAAATTTTCTGAGCCCCATCCCAGATCCCACACCCCATTTTTCTCAGGCGCCTTGGGCACCCTGTCCCACTGGAAAATATTGCCACTGGCGTGACTGGCCCGCCATTAAAAAAGCTTTGACACCTCTGCTGTGGAGTCTCGTTGTAGCAGAGGTGATGTACACCAGAGCAGAAGAAGACAGAGGCCGCGATACGTAATCAGGAGATCAAAGCCAGCGTAAAACTCGTCGATATTTGAGGCGACTGGAACGGTTGGAATCAGCAGAGGCAACGCAGTGGATAGGAAAGCCTGGCGGATTAAAGGTTTTGGATGCAGCCAGCGGACATGAACCAATTGGTCTGTCGCTTTTTTGAACCGAAATGAACCTTGTCTGTTTTTTCTAATGTTGACTGCCAAACAGTGCCTTCACGGGTCATTAGGGATGTCTAGACAACGGATAAAATGGTGATAAACGATTAAGTTAGGTAGGGTATGGTAATATAGGTAGGATATGGTGTTATAGGTAGGATATAGTGCTGTAGGTGGAGTATGGTTCTGTAGGTATGATATGGTATTGGAGTTAGAGTAATACAAGTAAGATATGGTACTGTAGGTAGTGTATGCTATATATAAGTAGGATATGGTATTGTAGGAAGAGCATGGTAATATGAGTACCATAGGCCTATGGCACTCTAGGTAGTGTCTGCTAATATAAGTAGGATATGGTATTGTATTGTAGGAAGAGCATGGTAATATATTTAGGATCTGATAGTATAGGTCACGTGTGGTAATGCAGATAGGATATGTTAAAATAATACTACTATTACACCTAGTCTAATAACTCATCTATGACATTAACCTATTGATAACAGTCTGCTGGTGCCAAGGCATAGATTGGTCCTGAAGTTGATGAATCTGTCTCATGGAGATAATGTCACCAAACCAACAACTGAACAACCTATGCCCTTGATGGATCTCTCTATCTATCTATCTGCCTGTCTCTGTCTGTCTGTCTGTCTGTGTCTGTATATGTCTGTCTGTGTCTCTGTCTGTCTTTCTGACTCTGTCTCTGTTTCTGTCTGTCTGTCTGCTTCTGTCTGCCTCTATCTGTCTGTCTGTCTGCCTGCCTGCCTGTCTGTCTGTCTGTCTCTCTCTCTCTATATATATATATCCTTTTTATAACTTCACAAAGGCACTAAGAATCTTCAAATGGCGCTACAATATCACATCACATAAAACAAAGGAACCATTAATCTACCCATATCCTTATTGGTCGCATACAGCTCACAAGGAACTGCAGAGGGGAGTAGTAAGTAACGACCTGCCCAACAATCACCGGCGTATGTTATTGCCCATTTATTTCCAGTGTAAAGCAGAATTACGATTTCCTATGACGTTGTCCTATACGGGCTGAAGGATTACAGCAGCGAAAGCAAAAGCCGCCCAGTCGCCAGCCTGACAAATGCAATCGAACAACCATGAAAACTGGTGGATGAAAGCAGGCCTTCAGCAATGCACTGGAAGTAAACAGGCTGAACTCTGCTGCTTCCGTATAGCACACAAGAATCCCATAAAGATGCATTACTACCTAAGGGTCTATTTAGTACCAAGGAAATGCTCAAAAGGCCTAAACATTTGATTTATGGCGAGTTATGTGAAGAACGAACACAGATCAACTCCACACTATGTACTCGCGCAGATCTGAATTCGAGAAACCAATGCACAGACATAAGCTCACTCTTAACTCACACTGTCATGTCTTCAGTGGCGTCTACCAATGGGGGGGGAGGGAGGGAGGGGTTGGGAGGGGAGAACGATCTCTCACGATTCCCGAAGTTGGGGGAGGGGTCAACGTATTTTAATTTAGAGTTCTGGGTGACTTCCGCGTCTCTTATAAGTCGGCAAGAGTGGTGGTTTGTTTCCTATTCCAGACACCACTGTAAGGGTTTACTCTGGGATCTGGGTATGCACAGGAGTTTCCTCCAGTGGCGACTTTTCTAGTCAGCTAGGCACTGCTCGCTTACTGATGAACGCTGCTCTCAATGCCAGTTAACATCAGTTAGGCAAAAGCAATCAGCATACCTGAATAGCTTTTCTTGAAGTCATAAAAACTTCCAATTACACATGACAAATTAAATTAACAGAATTTGAAGTAGTTGTATTGAATTAGTTGATCTTAAAAAGCAAAAGTCTCAAGTCGAGACAAGAATTTCCTCTGCTTTCATGTCATGAATGGTTGAAAACCATGACACAATCAGCAGCGATGGATGGAAGCTGGTAAAACTAGAGGACGGGATATGGTTGAATGGTAACACGCTGGCATGAAGATCAGAAGGACGCAGGTTTGATATCTGCTAAACTCATGAGGTTTTACTCAGCCAAACTTCATATGAGCACTGTAAAATGAGCAGTAGGACAGATGGGTGCCTTGCAAGCTGCCACAGAGTTAAATTTGACTCCTGTTAAACTTGTTATCATCTGTTACTACTATAGATATCAAGTAATCTTACTGCAGACTTGTCAGTTTGAATTAATAAACGAATATTATTATAATTATTATTAAAGGCATCTCCCCCTTTGCGAGGTTCCTAACATGTGCTATAAGAATGTTCTGATACATATAATACATACTATACGCATTACATACATATAAATACATATACGGTACTTGCATACATACAAACACAATTATATACAATAAATGATGCCTAAGAATATCGTATTACATATTAAGAGTCTGCCACACTCGAGATGTCATTAAGACACTGCAGATCCTGTAATATGGCTTCCAAAGTATACAGTTGAAGAAAGACAGAAAGAGGAGCCTTGGCCGCCCCAGGGAATGCAGCAGGAGTCTTCTAATCTCTTGCTTGTTACTTTCTCTACCCAACAGCATCCATCTTGGAAGTGATTTTCAGATCTAACAGGTGACAGATAACTGGTCTTGTTCTGAAGGTGATGTGTACATGATTCATCAATTAGCAAGACCAATGAGCTCCAAGACCAACGAGTTCCATGGCCTGTCTATTTTCTTTTCCATCCATTACACAGCCAATTATTTAAGTCTTAGGTTTAGGTCATCTGAAACCCTACCGGATACAGGGACTGTTACGACCTTGGGCAAGTAGTCCGAAATCCACAAATGCTCTCTGCCATAGATTAAGGTCTTCTGCATAGATAGCGGGGGGCGATAGCGCATTGGATAACACACTGGCATAGAGAGCGAGAGGTACCGAGATTGAGTCCAGTAGGCGGACATGCTTTGTAGGCTGCTATTAGCACCGTGTATTGCAGGCTGTCTGTTCTGTTAGTAGTTAAGATTTATGTCTTCTGTCATTTGTGTTCTTGTGAATTGTTTCAATTGCATAACTGTACACTGTAAATGGTTGCGGTTTGTTGACTGGATTGTTTCAATAAAGAATATTATTATTATTATTATTATTATTGCTCTGTACACAGAAACAGTTTAAACAAAAAGCAGACACCAACAGCAAACCAGAACAGCACAACAATAGTACTAGAAGGTGCCACAACAGGAAGCCAGCATGACACAGAACCAGCGTAACACTAACTATTATTATTATGTATTTATTAAGTGCCACTATCCAGTGATCAAGAATCCAAGATTCAATCAATGGCACTAAGAACTTTGTGGTGTAAATGTATTGCATATAGTGCACTTCCATTACAAAATGGTACTGATTACCACTGTATTGACACTTATTAAACATTTACACTTTAACGATGAGTTGCATTAGTTTCCCAGTCACTTTTAGCACATGTATGCTCGTGGTTCAAGTGCTAAAGCTTATTCAGGGAGCTGGAGTGACACGATGGTTCAAGCAATATGGGACCCCTTGACTTCCAAGTACTGGTGGGGCCATCAGGGGCCATCTTGTACCGGGTGGGCTATAATGTATACAGAGGACAATCGCTTGCCTGCTTTCTACCTCAACTGGAGACACTGAACATCTGTCAACTTTAGATGAGAACCTTTTGGTTGGGCTCACCTGTGTGCTTGAGCCAACTACTGGTGACATTTCCAGCTATTAGAACAATGATTGCCAATTGACAAATATCTTGTTCTTAAAGACAATTATTGGCTAGCGTAGAGAGCATATTAAGTTTTAAGCTGGGCTACAGAAATGTTCAAATACAATTACAATTACTTGACTGATGGACTTACATGAAGAGATTCAGCATCTTCAAGTTGTCAACTCCTACAGTCCTTTCCTTGTTTAGGTAGCAACATGGATTGAAGAACATTTACCTTATTTTCCAGGGGTCATGAACTTTGGATCTGCTGGTTTTCCTATCTCATCTGAACCTCTGATTAATGACCTCCCGAGGGCTCTGTATCTGACCTCAGCCTTTGGTCTGCTGGTCTGACGATTGAAAGGTATTTACCACCAAGGACCTCAGTCTCATGTTCCCTTTCCACTGGCTGGAGAAACAGACCAGACCCACAGAACAACATCAATAAGGGAATTACAATCTTATCAGTGGATAGCACCAATCAATTCTCAACTCCAACCCATGAGGACTAAACTTTCCTGGTGGTCCAGAAGGTTCTACGCTGCCCGTCCTTTCCACCTGCCAAGGCAATTACCGGCTCTGGCACGAAACCAACCCATCTCTGACCTTTGACCTGGGGCTACTGACTTCAAAGGGACTGCACGAGATTCGTCAATCAAGATTCAATTAAACTCAGTCGTCACAAACAAGTGACATTTAAAATATTCTTCTCCAATTGTTCTTATAATCATTACTATGACGATTACTTGTAAAACTCCAAATTTCTAAAGCCCTACTCTAAAGCTAGAAGCACTACTCTAAAACTAAGTGAAGGTAGGTCACCACTCACCAACCTATTCACGATCGTGCTGATTACTTTAATTTCATTGTGTTATAATCCTCATTGTTTGTCTCAAAACTTTTCATATCATCATCATCATCATCAGTTCCTGACACCAGCCATTTGGCGGCGATGGGTAAGAATAAATTACCTCCATTGATCTCGATCATTTGTCAGTTCAAGTGATGTTATGTCCTCATTTATATTAACTTTAACATAACATTAACTTTTACATATTACTGAATGCCGATTAGCGGGCAAAGAAACACCAGACAATAGTAGCAGGCCCTAAGATGTGACAAAATATGTTCTAGAATCTAGATCCAAGAGATTAGCAAGGTCTTGGAATCTGGCTTTACATCGAATGCTGGGATCAACTATGGAAGATTAATGACAATCCAGTTGTTGTTGCTGCTGATTATCATTATCATCATCAAATACGGCTTTAACTTCAACAACAACAACTACTGTTTATGACTGCTGGGTCAAACTGCACCATCAGCAACGTAGAAGCTTACGTTTCTAGTTATACAGTTTGCAATGCAGGGAAATGTGAGAAGATGCACTTTCGGTTTCAGCTATTTCCTTCTCACAACCTCAGCACCCATCAACCTGGTTGCCTCCAATGGCAGGTTGAATAATTGCTAAGATGTTTTAGTTGAAATAATTTCTTTTATTATTTATTTATTGCACTTATTACATGTAATGTAAGTAAATCTGAATCTGCTATGCAATATATGTGCATTATGATGAGAGCAGCTTATCGTAATACAGAGTCCACTCATTAGACTCAAACACACAATTGTTGGATTACATATATACATTGAGCGCTTCTAAGTAGCTTCTTGAAGAGGCGCTATATAAATGCTCTGAATGAATGAATGAATATAATATACATACATATACACATATTCAGAAATAACTTAGAAGTCTTGAAATATACAACTGCTCTGACTAGGTTGTGCACCAGTGTCCTCTGGAGTGGTAGCCAAGCACAGCAGCCCTAAGGCTACCATACCATTCACAGCATATCTGTTGCTCCAGTCAAACAATACCTCCTCTAACAGCAGTGGATCAAGTCTGGGATATGACACCATCCCTAAAAAACCGAATCAATTCATCACTTATGCACTGTCTCCCTTTCAGACCAACCACTTGTAGACTGATTCCCTGTAATAACAACATCAATCTGACACCACTGTTCACGAAAGCAGGCCACACATACAGACACACAAGCAGCACACCCACACCCACCCACCCACACACACACACACACACACACACACACACACACACACACACACACACACACACACACACACACACACACACACACACACACACACACACACACACACACACACACACACACTCACTCCTCTCCGTACTGTATCTAAGAAGTGGGTGAGTAGCCGTGGTGCCGTGTGAGAGAAATCAATAGGAGGCCGTGGAGACGTCAATCCGATTTGACAAAGTCTCAAAAGACATCGGATATGGACCGGATGTGAGGTGGGAAGACGCACACGTGACATCCGGAAACGGTAGCACACAGCTAAACGTTAGCACAGCCGTTACCGACAATTCCCCCGGGGGCGACAGGGAAAAAGGGAAGCGGACAGGGAAGAAGGCGGGGAAGAGGATTAGCCAGAGATACTACTCTAATGTACTTGTAATAGAATTCTAGGCTGATAGAAAACTAAAGCCTTCCCCTGCAGCGAAGAAACAATCTGCATTATATGATGTATGGCTAATAAAAGTCTAAGACGGAAAATAAGACGTGTGGCTAAAGAAAGACTGGATCTGACATGTGGCTAATGGAAAAAGGCTATAAGACATGTTGCTTATTGAGAGGAATTGGGTATAAGACATATGGCTAATGGAAAAGTAGGGCAGGACATGTCTTCCAAAAAGTAATCACAAGGTTAATTAATGGAAGGATAGGATACAGGCTAATAAACAGTATAAGATATTACTTTATTATTAAAATGTATGCATATTATTACTTATTAATATCATTATAACTAAAATACTACATTGTTTTTTTATATTATTGTTATTATTATAATAATGACTATTAATATTTATACTAAAATTATTTGCCCCATGTGGATATTTATGATCCCTCAGGAATTAAAAAAATATCTAGAGAATATAAAATAATTCCTGAACAGATAATTATAATTACTACAGTCTACAAATCCAATTTACAAATGATCCTCAGGAACCAAACATTATACCATAGCAAAATAATCAGTTATTATCAGTATTCTACTATTATTATATTACCCAAGGTTGAAATCCTCAAGGCTTCAAAAATTCTCCACAAGAGAAAGGATTTACAGAACCACTGGAACTTCTCACATTCACTCTAGTCAATATTATTGTTATTGTTATATATGTTATTATTTATTACCGTTATTATCTATTACTGCTATTATTTATTATTATTATTCAGAACTCCATGGCTATTTTCATTGCTGTTTGTAAGACAGTCCTGCTTATCTAAAAGCAAATTGGACATTTGATGCAAGGCTAACAGAAGTTGAAGTCCTTGGTGAATGGCAATTAAAGTCTGTAATGCTTGTGATATATTGGTAACAGAAAACCACGAAACTGTCAGTCTTTCCAATTCATGGCACATAATTTTCCACATTATTGGGTTTCCGCAAAAAGATCCATCAACCAAGACTTGACCTACTAATACCGGCAGCCCTGATCTAAGTAAGTAAGTAAATGCATTCTTTAATAAACGGTGCTTTACATACAAAGCTATAAAAATAATTGTAGTAAACAAACGACAATTAGGAGAACGAATAAAGTCAGCTAGAAAACAGAAGTCTAACTGTACAACATCCTAGCCAAGAAACCCCACCTGGCTAGGGAATCAAAACCTAGGGAGAACATGGTTAGTTAAGTGAGAGTGGGAGCAGGTCACGACCAGTACAATGAACAGGGGGAAGTAGGTCAGGGAGGGTGTGGACAGGATGAAAATGTTTCTAAAGAGGTCTTGGTTAGATTTTTTACAGAGTAACTCAAATTTCGAAAGCACTATACTTACTGTACAGGTAGAGCAATATATGACACCAGCTTATTCATGAAATAACAATACCATCAAGAAAAAATGCATTAGCTAATGTCAGTGGGAAAATGCATTAGGTATTAGTATCAGTCTGAAAAATACTGGTAATTGGCTGGAATCTATCAAAGTTACTAAGTAACTGTCGACGGAAGAGATTGGTCCTTTAAGAACTATAACACCTGGAGGCAACCACAAGTATGAAGCACTGTAGCTTCATTACTTAGCCTCTGCATGGCATGCAAAAGCAGGTACGGCAATCAGTCCTTCCCCGCACCGTCTGACTTCCCACTCACAGCGTATGCATTCTATAACCGAACCTGATATAGGGCACGAAGACTGAATAACAAACTCAACGAAACACAAGTACAGGATAACAAATATTATAAATAATGAACCCCAGCAAGATTATAACAGAAACAGAGATAATCTAAACGTAAACTTCAGCGTACAACTTCGTTCCCCATAAACCAAACCCTGAGCTGCCTTAAACCACTGATAAATCCTTGTCAATCAGTTCTAGCCCAAAGCCACGCTAATAACTCTGCCTATCATATCTCTTCCAGGAGGTCTGGCGGCAGTACTTCACACTGAGACTATCATTTACCGCCATTAGGAACCTATCCAGATAGCTGGAAGAAAAGACAAGTCCACTAACATACCAGACAGATTTGCCCGGGGCGGAGGAGAGTGTGGGGGCGCAAAGACTGAGACTCCAGGCAAAAAGGTTTCAGGCAAAAAGGTTTCAGGCAAAAAGGTTCCAAGCAGAAAAAGTTCCCCACAGAAAAGGTTCCCGGCAGAAAAGATTTGTAAAGCCTCCGGTGCAGCTGGTTATCATGGTCTTCGTTCATGAAAACCATATTATCCAGGAATTTACAAGAAGTCAGCCCTTAATTCATTTTATCACCGGCGATACCTTTTGCCAGTTATCAGCGGATATGCCTTTCACTTTTTGGCAAGCCTCAGCCAGAATCAATTGGAAAAGTGAAAGAATATTTCCACATGTAGCAGATGTTGCTCAAGTTCAACAGAAACTCTGAGTTCAAAATTCCCTCAAACAAATTTTAAAATTAAACTCTTAATGTGGCCAGAACAAACATATACAGAAATTATCAACACACAACTATCACCTGTTGTCGCTCTATTCTATCCATGTAACTTGGCCCAGAGACTCTGAACATCCATGCCATCTTCAGCTGTCGACGGGAATCCGTTGGTTGGTTTCAAGTGTGTGCGTGGGCCCACCACTGGTGACTCTTTCAGCTTACTGTAGGCCTACATTGTTCTGCTAACTGATGTAATATATTTGTTCATAATGACATTTAACATCATAAAGGCTAGCGCAGACAGCGCCTCTGAGTAGATATCTTCAAGGGGTGCTATATAATGTTCAATTACATTACATAACAACAACCGTTGTAGCCAATGACCCACATGTCTTCTCCGATTAAAACAGCACTAACTGTACAAAATCTCAAGTTTAAAAAACTAGTTCAGTCATTGTGAATTTGTGGTACAGATTAGGTACAGCATCTATATGGCACCGTTTTCAGAGTCTCTCTGTGATGCTAGGAAGTGCACTAAGTGACCTGCAGTGTCCAGCTCGGTGAGTTGTCCATTTGATTTCTAGTAAAATGATGCTCCCTGAAGACAGGAAATACCCACATCAGCATCTGATACATACATCTGACAGACAAACGCTTTCATGTTGAAATTGGCAGCTGCTAGGCAGAAGCTGCTGCTGCTGCTGCTGTTGCTGCTGCTGCTGTTCATAGAAGACCTCAGGCGAGCAGTGGGAGTAACAACCCTCCCTCTCATACAACCACTTACAGATTGTACACTTATAGATACTTCAAGTGCTTCATTCTGATTTATAGATGCTTAAGGGACACTAAGAAGTGAAGCCTTAGATGGACAGTCAGTTTCTTAAAGAATCTCCTCCTCCTCCTCCTCCTTTTCCTCTTCCTCCTCCTTCTCCTCTTCCTCCTCCTCCTTCCCTTCCTCCTCCTCCTCTTCCTCTTCCTCCTCCACCTCTTCCTCCACCTCTTCCTCTTCCTCCTCCTCCTTCCCTTCCTCCTCCTCCTTAGCCTCTTCCTCCTCCTCCTTCCCTTCCTCCTCTTCCTCCTCCTCCTCTTTCTCCTCCTCCTTCCCTTCCTCCTCCTCATTCTCCTCTTCCTCCTTCTCCTCTTCCTCCTCTTTCTCCTCCTCCTTCCCTTCCTCCTCCTCCTCCTTTTCCTTTTCCTCCTCCTCCTTCCCTTCCTCCTCCTCCTCTCCATCTCCTGCTCTTCCTTCTGCCTCTTCCCCTTTGTCTTCCCTTCCTCTGGCAAGCTATAACAAAGGCACCCATCCTCGGGATCAACACTCTTTATATTACTCAGGCTGTTTACGCTGGTAAGACGTCAGTAGCCATCCTGTAATTTCGTTCTAAGGGTGTGAGGAGTACAACTGATCATTAAGTAGCTGTAGATAAAATCCAAGAACGCCCCATCAACTCCAAATACTCTCATTAATCCAAGTACTTAACGGATGCCCTAAACAATTGTAGTCCTCCTCACTCCAACAAACGGCCTCTGTAGTAGACCCTGCAGATAAGTTGTTGGCAGCCAAATAAGTTTTCCTAAGACTGTTTTGTCTCTTAACGCAACCCTGCAACCCTACAACCAAACGTAAACCTTACGTCAAAGTGATTGGATCCAATCCTATCAGAACCAACCAGATTCCGCAAATAGGTTCAGTTCAGTCTACGCTAGCTGTAGTCTTTCTAATCCTAACCTCGACAATGTATAAAGCCCTACTTAAAAGCTAAGCACAGGGCGCTAGCTATTTTAGTTCATAAGCCCTGGGTCAAGTCAGAGAGGGTTGTAGAAACATCGTGAGAAGAAAATCCCCTTTCCATAAATATGATCATTCTGAGGAGGCGGAAGACTTGTTATGGTAGCTTAAAGTTCGGTGTTTTTGTGTTACTGCTATTGTATTGAAGCTACTGGATCCTTAAATCTGATCATATCATTGGAACGTATCCTCAAAAAAAGCCGCCAACTTTCACAGAGTAATGTGATCTAGGAACAACAATTTATTTACACTACTGTCATGGGAGCAAGGTCATTCATATGGACGAAATCATAGAGGACCAGCTGTTCAAATAAATGGTCTGCTATTCCCTAAAAACGGGCACCAGATACTAATATCAACAGCAGCAGTTCGGACGAAGGCTAGCAGTTAGTAAAATATTGATGCAACAGTAGAGAGCTTTTAACGCTGAGCAGGCCATTGATAGGGTAAGTGGAGACGACTTGGCACTGAAAGATAATGCACGCCAGAGTCGCTATGTAATGAACAACACTCAATGTCACAGTCACTGGAGCAAAACATTATCATCAGACCAAGAGAGATCCATTTCAGTAGAACATGTATTGGCCAATTGCTATATAAAAATATTAACTGCATTTGTCTTGGAGGGTGCTATATGACTCGGCAAGCAGTCAGGCAGTAGTGGCCTTGGTCTGAGCACAATTGCCTTTCGGGTTTGAGCCCCCCCCTCAGACGATTAATGCGTACGGTAATAACCATGCGGGAGTCCTTCATGCACAATTGCTCAACATCATCAACCAACGCTTTGCTGCTAGATAGTGGCACTTAACAAATACAGAAATAATTATACGAGTGAGTGCGTGCACGAGTGAGTGAGTGAGTGAGTGAGTGAGTGAGTGAGTGAGTGAGCAAGTGCGTAAGTGATTGTGTGACCGTGTGAGCAAGTGAACGAGTGAATGAGTGAATGGAAGTTCTCATCACTGCAACCATTGTCCTCATCATAATCACCCTTGCCTTCATCTTCACCACCACATTTATCATTATCTTTACCACCTACACCACTTACAGTGCCATCACTACAACCACCACCACACTAAGAGGCTCCACACGGATGCCAAGGAGCAGCAGGTAGCAGCAGAAGCTTCTGAAAACCAGACTGAAAACTAGATAGCTGTGATAGACAGAAAACTGCCAGGAGACATGGAACAAACTCAAAGCATCCCCCAGGTTTAAGTACCAGGCTGACTGAAGCAGAGGGCACACCCGCTGTTTACTGGTTCTTTTCCAGGTTCTCCAGGGTTTTCTGATGTCAGCCCCACCCACAACAACATGGACAAGTCTTCCATATGGACACATAGTTTCATAGCTTCACAGCTAGCAGCCAAACCAAACCCCGCCACTCCCTCAGTAGTCCCTGATGGTTTCTTCTTAGAAACATCACATTAGCTCCAAGTTGGAAGACTTATGAAATGCCCCCAAAGGAAACTAAAGGAACAACATTTCTAAACCACAAATTAGTTCATTATCAAGGGCTCTGATTGACTGCAACCTTATACCAGGGTGTGTAACTTTGGAGTCACAGCTTAACCTCATTTACTCCCCAGTCCCCACTGACCACCAGCTGAGGCCAAACCTCTCTACAATCAACTCCATGTTTACAGTTCCTCACTGATTAAAACTCGAAACACAGACAAGTCTTGTACAGTCATCTTCCTTGATATCCCGACCTCTTGCTACTCTGCACCTGGGGTCGAATTCTGGTGCATTGTCTGTTATAGGGACACAAATCTCCAGGAGTGTGTTTGATTCCTTCTCTCTCAAATTGCCTCATCCAAAAGATTGATAAACTGTGGAAATTTGCGTCTGATGACTTTTAATAGAGATAAGTTGCAACGAATTATTTCATGCTTCATCAACACGTAAAAAAACTGATAAAAATATATATCATTTTTGCTAATAATGTATCAACGTTCAGATCTGCAAGAAACATTAGACGCCTGTTTCACAAATTAATCTGTAAATCATTTTTATGATCATAACCTCTGTCTTTTTCATCACCACAAAAACACAGGAATCAGTTTCTCCTCAGGCACTTATATATTTTTTCAAAATTGCCCGAGACAGGTATAGCTTCAAGACCGGTTCTGAGTCACAGTCATAGGTCATGCAGGTTGGCAGGCAAGATAATAGCTACAATTTTACAGTCGTATGAATACAGTGGATGCTGTCTGGAATTTGTGTGACAAAGAAAGATAAAGAAGAGAATTTTTAAAGCACTCAGTACTGCTTTCAGTTTCGCATGAAAGGCCTGCCCAGAAATCGCTAAGGAGCAGAGTCAGTAAATTGGTAGCATGGGTCATTGGGTCAGATAGTTGTGGTAGTTCTGGCTGGAGGTCAGAAAGGAACTCACGGCCAAAGGCAGTTCCACCACCTGCCTGAATTCCTTTGCACTGAAATCAACCAGACTTGTGTCTAATGCTTCTAATGTCAGTGAGTGCCACGGAATAAATGCACACATGGTCAGTGTTTCCGTTAGAGTCCAAAAAGAGGACGTATTTACGTCCTGACCTAGAATTTTTTTGGACGTGGCTAATTGCTTTCAGCTATCACACCAAAAATTTGGACGTTTTAGACGTTTTTACGGATGTAAAAAACTAAAAACAGCCATTTGGTGCTGAAAAATATAAATTTTTCTGACATTAAAAAATTACGACGAAATATCTTCGAAATTATAAATATTTACAGTCCATTTCATGCACTAGGCATTCTTGAATCTGACTTCTTTTATCATAAATCAATCATTTCCGCTTAATGTTTTTGAAGCCAATATAATGAAATCAATCTAGCACTGTGTTCAACTAATTGATTGCTCAATCAATCACTCAGGTTAGAGCTTATAACAGGGTCAAAGCCGAATCAAGCGTGTGATTGAAAACACTTCATTTTCCTCCCAGTTGATTTATACAGCCACAGCTACTAATCCTTTGAGACCACATGCATGTAACTTCCTGACCTAAGCATTCCAATGAACCATTACCTTTAAGAATACCCCACCAAACCTTGTGCTTTCAAGATAGCCTGGCTGCATGTCTGGCAGACAGACAGACAGACAGATAGATAGACACACACACCGAGACATAGACAGACAGACAGGCAAACAGAAAGATAGAAAGACAGACAGACAGATAGAAAGACGGACACACACACCACCACAGACAGACATACATACAGACAGACAGACAGACAGACTGACAGACAGGCAGGCAGACATATATAGAGACAGACACAGAGATAGACACAAACACAAACAGACACACAGAAAGACAGACAGACAGACACACACAGACACATAGACAGACACATAGACAGACAGGCTGACAGAAAGACAGACAGACAGATAGAAAGACGGACACACACACACAGGCAGGCAGACAGACACACAGACAAGACAGCCAGGCACACATACAGCCAAACAGACAGATAGACAGACATTTCCGTCTTTGCCCATAAAAACAACATGTGAGTGACTGTAACTTGGGTGACATAGTGGTCAACTGCAACACTGATCACAACGTCTAGGTTCAAATCAAGGGATTCCACATAAGCCTGGCAACTCGTAGTTAATCCGTACATGTAGGGTCCTTGTAGGGGCCTATGTATGAACACATGTGCACCAAATAAAGCCTGTCTGCTTCTCCGTCTGCCTGTTCATCTGTCTGTCTGTCTGTCTGTATGTCTGTCTGTCTGTCTGTCTGTCTGCCTGCCTCTCTGTTAGCCCATTCATTTGTGTGCTCTTCCGAAAATATCGAAAATATCGAATAATGGCAGCAGAAGCGGAGGAGAGCACTTGGCAGACCAAATGGATCTGGACAAAAACAGACAAATGCACACTTCTCCGCTGAAGAACTTTTAGAACGCGTTGCCTCCCGGAGGCAATTCGCAATTAGCCACAGGTCCTTGGCCAACCCGTGTAGGATTAAATTGCTCGCAGAAACAGCGACAGATTATGCGGCATACAACAAAAATCTATATATAGGCATATCTATAAAACTCAAACAGAGATATACACATAGGAGCACACACACACACACACACGCACACGCACACACACACATATTCACATAGCAATAATAATATCACCCCTCTACTGTACATAATGTGACTGTAACTAGGTGAGTAAGTAAGTACGTAAGCATATTCTTTATTAGTAGGCATGCATTTATTCAAGTATGCATGAAAACATACATAGGCCTATACAAAAATATACATACTCTAAGAAGTAAACTGGCATGCAAGTACTGCTTTACGTAGTTTGGCTCTATATGTGCCTGATAGCCCACCACTGCTGACTTTTCAAATTACCTCAGAATTACTTGCTTACAAATGATACTTCCTATTTCAACACACTAAGTGTTTTTCTATGTGCTTAAAATGCACATCATCAAGTGTCTGGATACATACACATATACCAAAAGTGGACAAGTGTGCCCACTTTCCTCGAGATATAAATACACACATATGTATTATGTACGTATGGAAACATGTGGGCTTTGGTGCCAACTATAGTATTTGTACGTCTATGACGCGGACAAATGCATGTACTGTAAGTTGAATGTAGCATTGCTTCCTGTTATCAATGGCTAGGCAAACATATTAAAATTTAATACTACGGAAATGATAACCCATATAATCATTATAACTGTCATCCATGCATCCATCCACTCACCCATCCAACTAGACATCCAGCCGATGTATTTCTATAATTTCCATTTAAAATATTCAATAGCAATTGCATTTAACTGCATAATATTCACTTCTCTTTGCCTATCTATAAATATTACTAGCGCAACACAGTAAACAATTTCAACAATGATTACTAAGAGTGCAGACCATTTTTATATCACGGTCAACCTTTCTGTAACACACAAATGATTTCCATGGAAGAAGGAATTGCCACCAGACACTTTCCTCTGCCTCAATTATTTCCCAATTAAATCTGCCCTTACCAGATATTTCCGGGAAAGACATTTCCACAGAAGCCTCATGGGCTGTGGATGAAAGCACCCAAGAAGTGCCTGACACTGATAATGGAGCCCAAGAGACAAGATAGGGAATCTAAAAGCCAGGTCAAACCAGTCAAGACTTGGACAAATACCAACATCAGATGGAGTCAGTAACTATAGACCATAGCACAAAGGAATGCAGTCTGCTTACAAATTATCTCCCAGATGAGGCCAGGAGACAAGGGACAGATAAGTCTAAGGTCAACAACTTAAATGAAAGACCCACAAGTGCAGCCATTGCCAAGTGCAATCTTTTGAACATACAGGGAACAGACTTAAATTATGGAAACCATTATGGACAGCACATGTTTTCACTCAGAGAACCCATTCCACCCATCCCAAGTAATTCATTTAGGAGATTTTGTTCTGGCAAGATCGGATAAAGGAGCCACAAAGAAACGGCTCATTAACAGAACAAAAGAAACAGATAAATCAAGCAAAACCATTACAAACAACTTCTGAGCGAGTATACTACTTTAGAAATGGCCAACATGTCACCATCATGCTGTATGTTGTGTGCACTGAGTTGGACATCAAGTCATGCCACCCACAATCGAAGACTTTGAAGTGACTGGCTTCTTTTGTTATGTGATGGAAACAAACCGTCATGCAACCTTACCATTGTACAATAGAGACATGGTAATTGGTCATTTACTAAATGCTTTTATTACTATAATAGTCTGCATTCATTGGATAGGAGGATCAATCATTGGAGCATCCAGCAATAGAATGACGTCAGAATAACTCCGTCCAATGCTTGGTGATCGTTAATCCATGATATATTGAGATTCAAAACAGGCAACCAGTGCTTGTCATTACAACTTCTATAGCAGCCTCATCATCATATGCAACGCAACAATTAATACACAATTCATTACCCACTGCAGGGTCCCGTCGTGCTAGAACCTCAACCTGTCAGCGTCACGCTTACTCAGTTGTAGGTCCTTCTATCTGAAATGGTCCCCCCGTTGGAGATATGCCTATTACCTAGAGATAATTCATTTGCGTTCTACAGGCTCCTTAAGACTTACTTGTATCACCGTGGTTGGACTGGGAGCAACTCTGAGTAGGCTTCTTGAAGGGGCACTATATAAATTCCTGAAAGGAATGAATGAATGAACATGCAACTAAGTAAGGGACTTCTGATAAGCATTTTTAGGTGTGGATTTGGAAAGAATTTTTAGATTTGAAGTCTTCTGCTGTGCTACTTTAACATTTCAATGACGAGAGTGTACTAAAAGTGACTGGGAAACCAATGCAGCTAGTCATTAAAGTGTTATGCTTGGTTTGATCTTACTTTTTTTATCTGTAGCCTTTGTCATAGTTTTACTCCTTTCTAAATAACTTATAGCCATAGCCCATAGATAGTGTTGCTGCTGTCCTCGCAGGAAATCTACACCTGAAGCTAGACTCTGGATCCCATCTAATGATGCAAGTCTTCCACATGGTAAGATCCACCCAACCCCATACCAACAAATTCCCAGCCCTATAACAGGAACCATACTTGACCTGGGTGGCTTACGGCTGTTACGCTGTCGTCCGCAATGGGGCCACCTTTCCAGTTGCATTAGCAAACATCTGATCGAAATTTCACTCACTAAATCGTGTATCGCTATGCACTTTATCCGCAGCCGCATATCGACCGAGAAACCAGTCAGCCAATCTATCTGCCAGTCAGCGACCAGCCACCAGGTCAGCCGTAGAAACAGCAGTCCTTCGTTTGTCCAGCAGAGAAAGCATCTAGTGCAGCTTGACAGGAAAGTAAATGCTCCACGACATCCAATGACCAGTAAATAAGTAATCTGAAAGATGTTATTGGGAATCTAATTTCTAATTTCCACTTGTATTCCTCTTGTTGTGAAAAACAGTGATGGGTAACTAATTAATTAGAAACTAATTAATTAGCTAATTAATTAGCTTGGCAGCTAATTCTAATTCTAATTAAATAATGATAAACATTTTGCTATTTCTAATTCTAATTATGAAATTGGAACTAATGCTAATTCTAATTAATTAATCTTAATTACCCATCCTGGTGGACAATACAGCTAAGGATAAGTAACGCAACATTAAATTTATTCCATGGCAGATCCCAGTTTGTCTTTTTGGAGAAAGCTCTTGAATTGGGGAAAGAATACTGACTTGAATACTGAAAATGCATGTAAAGTAATGTAATTATGTAACTTGTCTAATTATGTAAATTCGCATACAATATTGTAATTATGACAACTTCTGTTTTGTCGTAGGTAGCCAACAACTTCTAGGATACTTTACAATGTCAGCTGCCACTGCAAGTGAACTGAACATTTGCTTAACTGAACTCCCTCTTTATTCAGACCACTTAGCCGCTGATTGCAATATTATATGGTTGTCCATGCACGTTTAGCTCTGCAATGTGCATGGACAACCCAAGACAACTTAACAGTTCTGGTGGCTCAGCTGTTATTGGTGTCCAAATACCAATTACAGTCGACCCAATAATAATCTTGCAGACAGTGATGATTGACTCTCTGTCTCTGTCTATCTGTCTCTCACTCTTTCTCTCTCTCTGTCTCTGTCTGTCTGTCTGTCTCTCTCCTTCTCTGTCTGTCTCTGTCTCTGTCTCTGTCTCTCTGTCTCTCTGTCTCTCTGTCTCTCTCTCTCTCTCTCTCTCTCTCTCTCTCTCTCTCTCTCTCTCTCTCTCTCTCACCAGAGCATGCAGACTCTCAGTAGAAGCAAACTGAGGATTGGGAAGTTTCTTGAAATTGACAAATGTTTGTGTAAGTGGGTCATGATGCTCAGCGATAAGGCCTGCATCTTTATGGACTCAACTTTGGATATTAATGGTACTTTTGAATATGAATTTTAATGTCATTGATACAGAAAAACACTGTGCAATTTGCAGTTGAAATGGGAAACTCCTCTCCCCAACTGGTCTGACTGTTTCTTACTTAAACTGTATCTGCCCCACACATTTTGTTCCTACTCCATGTGTCTTTCCCAATTGCACTGTCAACCACAAATCACATCCTGCAGCAGTCATTACCTTAGACAGAACTAAAGCTATAGGATAAGGCTTCACGTCATATTCGAAATGCATTGTCTTGCTTGATTGGAAGGGCATCCATTATTACTATTTGCGTATTTGAAAGACACTATAGTCTCATGACAGGAAGTCAGCTAAGGTCTACAACTGAATAGAGGCAGGAAATGAATGCGCAATTTCTTTACCCACCCATTGCATGCCACCCATTGATAAGACCCAGCGCCAAACATTTCCATGATCGTACTTCACAAAAGTCTTTGCTGGTCAATCTGGTTTCCACATTGCCACTTTTCCTGTCTGTCAGCAATCTCAGCAATCACTGAGAAGATGTCAGATGGCCAACAAAGAGCAGCAAGAGTAACAAAAGAACAACTATTATAGAAACAAAAGAACAACCATAGAAACAAATAAACAACTACAGAAACAGAGAAAAAACCACAGAAATAAAGGAACAATCACAGAAACAGAGAAACAACCAAAGAAACAAAAGAACAACCATATAAACAAAGAAACAACCACAGAAACAACCATATAAACGAACAACTTCAGAAACACACACATCCACAGAAACAGAAGAAAACCGAGAAAACACAGACATCCAGGGATACAAATTTGAGAAACCCAGAAACACACAGAAAAACCTACAGAAAGAAAGATACAGCCAGACAACCAGAGATGAGCCAAAGAAAAAGTGTAGAAATGGCAGCCAGAGATGATCGAGGGATGTAGACATAACCGAAAATGACTGCGGCCGCCGACGCGCGCACAGCCTTCTATCGTCATACATCACTCACATCAAAAATCATGCAGCAGCATAACGTTAATCGGCAGAGGCGAAAAGTATTAGTGGAGGAGGAACGGTCTTCCGTCAGGAAGTAATGGCTTCCGCAAAGACACGGGCGTAATTGCTAACGTTGTTTATACGATGATATATCGGAGACACTAGATCATAATTTGATAAGGAAGCCTGTGGGGTACGTAACACCTGGAGGGAAATGTATTGCAGGGAAGTACCTATCGTAAGAACGAGTTTTATGGCTATGGGAGACATCAAAGCGCAGAAAGGTACAGGCAAAGGGGAGTAATAAAAGAAAGCAATTTTTCAGTCTTTGAGGTGATTGCAGGTAATAACTCTGAGGTGATTGCAGGTAGTAAACTTCTCCCCCAAATGCAGCTGATATGTTATGAAGCACTAGACTTTCGCAAACATCCAAAGGACGTTTTAAATATTAATGTCAATATACTTCATTTATTAATGTTACTAGTATGCAGAAATCTGGCATCCACTTGGGCGTTCAACCAGTTGTCTGCAGACAGACAAATAGGAAGAAGCTATAGCTCAAGTATTCAACAAACTACACGTGATGCTTCAATATCAAACTGTTGTGAAGTAAGGTAAGGTATGTGGTAATCACTTTTGTTACTCCGAGTGTTACACTCTTGTTACTTCTTCCGTTGCAAGATATCTAGCAAAGACACATTGGTGTATCTAACACAAGCCATGTTAAGTGGTTTGATGTTGCACAAATATATTGTATTAAATGCAGCACAGCACATTGTATGACGCTGGCATGACATTAACATCACATGCCATTTCCAAAGCTTGTTTGGCATCATAGACACTCGACGCCGAATAGAGTTTCATGTTTCTGTCTTCAAAGACCGAGTCAGCAAATTGTTTAAAAAATTCATCAAAAGAGTTATATCATCACACATTGATTGCTTAAGGTGCATCTAACATACATAGTATTGCTACTGTTTAGGGACTTCAATCATAAAGGGTTATCTATTAGGCTGGTGGGAGGTTGAAATATCAAATGTCAGAAATTTTTGGACCACCATAAGGTACATACATTATAACAATCATCACATGCTCAACATCAGTATATCCTGATCAACAACATGGATTCCCATAGCATCACATAATCTCACGAGTGATGATGTTTTAACAAACCACCTGTTCAATCTCTAATTTCCTGATGAATCACAGGTCAAGTACATCAAAAAAATTAGGTCCAGAATTAATCAGTGTTTAAAAAAACAGCAAAAATAGCATTGCATGTAATGCATTCTTAAAAGCAATCTGTCTGCAGTTACTAACTAGCACCTATCACTCATGTGTACAAAACTAATCGACTGAAAAACTTACTTACCTACTGATTTAACAATAAGGCAGTTATAAAAACATCGTAAAATATACTAACATGGCTTATAAAAACCAACACTGTCTAACAGACTAACCTTTGCCTGAAAGTTCTATCATTAAGTCATAAAAACATTAGACAGCATAAAAAAATACTCACAGACTTCCTCTTTATCGAATCCGTCCATATCCGCCATGACAACAGCAGACGCCAGAATCACGACGAGAAAAATTAGTCGATCTGACGGCGGCTGGACCTTCAGATTCATCGCAACTTTCCCGGAAGTCGAATTTTCTGCAAACTGCTGGCGTCGACAGCGACTGCTGTAGAACGGAGGCATGATGGCGGACACAGCAGGAACAGATCCTCCTCGACGATAAAGCATCCGGCATTTGAACGCGACCTCAATGGAGTGGCTGACAAAAGAAGATGTTGTCGTCAATGCAAACGAACCAACGGAACAGGCGTCCCCTTACAAAGCACACTCGCTCGCTCGCTCGCGCCTACATACGGTTTTCACCGAAAGCAATAATTTCATTTTGCAAAACAGCTGCACAGACAGGAGCACTGTAAGCATATAGCGCCGCTGCAAATCCCAACACCTGAGCTCTCTCGATATATGACGACCATATGGACAGTTTTTAAGCGAAATCATTTCCATAGGTTTTGCTGCGGGGGGGGGGGGTCGGGGACGTTGTGGTTGTCATTGCTCACTGATCTATGAGGCAGGTGGGTGGGAGGAATGAACAATACCAGCATGCTGCTTTCAGGATCCCATCTGACCCAATGGTACAGGTGATGATAACTGCACATTATTAAAGCGCTGCTGATTTTTGAGCGGTGCTATATAAATGTTCGATTACAATTACAATTACAATTATTAACCGAACATTCACCATAGACAATTTATCCACATTAAACATAATATTATGAACCAAATTTCAGCACAACTCCTCATTTAGCACATCTGCAGTAAATTAAATTATCTTGCAACCTACTAATTGTTACTAATACATGACTTGAATAACATGACATTGTATAATTCAAGTCATTGTTATTAGAGACCTGTTGTTGAGCAACAAATGTAGATGAGTGATTAAAGCTATTGATATTAAGTTCTATACATAACAACTTAATTAATATTTTTATCCATAAATTTTTTTATGATTTTTATCCATACTTTTTTCATCTCAGTCCTCCAGACAGAGAGAGAGACAGAAAGACAGGCAAGCAGAGACAGACACTGACCGCAAGTGACAGAAAGAGACAGAAAGAGACTAAGAGAGACAGAGAAAGAGAGCTGGGTATGGAGAAATTATCGAAGAAAATGTAGAGTTGAGCGTCATTAGGGAAAAGATAGTGTTTCAGGCCGCTTTGACTCCGTAAAACACTTAGCGGAGCGGTGTAGAGAAAGCAAGGTGCCGAGAACCGAGCCTTGAGAGACGCCGCAGGTTGAGTGGTGGTACCCGGTCGGACGTTGCTCCATTGAGGATGGCGGCCGGCATGCATAGTACCCAGAGGAAGACATGAGTAGGAACCAGTTTAGGGCCAGACTGATACACCATACCAGTGCTCAAGGCGATGGGATACGATGGCATGGTCGACAGTGTTGAAGCCGGCAGATAAGTTCAGAAGAAGAACTGCAGTTATTTACCATTGCCAATGGAGCCGATAATGTCCATTGTGGAAAGACGGAAGAACAGTCTCGGTGCAGAGGTATTTGTTATATGCCGACTGTAGTGCAAGAAGAAAGGAATTTGTACACAGACATACTCATTTGTATCTATGCGTGCCATGTATTCATACATTAATAGAAACATTTATACACGCATTCGTAGTCTACATACATTCAAACATACTCCCATTCACACACACATGTTACACACTCACATATATACACCATCTGCATACATACACATACACTTCATACATATAAGCATATATACACAGATACATATTGTCCCTTTTGTTAACTGTAATTACTATAACAATGAACATGCCATAACAATGAGCAAGAAAATTGCTGTGATACAATGGCGTAAATGACAGCTGGTATTATTCAAATTAAAATGATGACAAAATCAGAACTGCTGCTGCTACACCGAGGTCATGAGGTCATGGAACAGAAAATAGAGGCTGACAGCCTGCTGCTCAGTGCTTACTGAAGATAATTAGATCTGCTGTTATCTGAGCAAATTTGGCCTAACCTGGAATCCAAGGCATGCTAGGGACTACAGACCACAGAGTTTCGTGGGTGTAGACGTGGACTGAGAATATAATATTAAGGCATCCGTGGTGTAGATCACCCTATGACAGGACGCTAGTTGCTATGCATGGTTTATACACCAGGGGCATAGACAGGAAAAAAATTCAGAGGGGCTTTTAAGATTTCGGGAGTTTCCATTTGAGATGGTAGCAAAAATTAAGTTTTTTTTGGTATTTCGCATGTAAAAGCCTACCAAAAAACTTTTTAGGAAACTTATTTGGGGTTTGAACCAGTAAAACCATCCCTAAATATGCCCATGATATACACACACATATATGCATGTATATATATATATAAAAACCTGTCCTCCCATATACCCACACAAGGACCTTAGTATAATAATAGCCCTACTATATAGGAGCCCATGACCCACACAAGCACCATATCTCCTATTCTTAAATCAGATAATTACAGGGTTAAAAAACTCCAGCCTTTTTGAGGTCATGGATTGGTTAGTGACAGAGATAAGATGTCAAACTTTCCTACAGTATGTCTGTCTGTCCGTCAGTCAGTTAGACTCCGTCTGTCTGTCTGTCTGCTTGTCTGTCTGGCTGGCAATTTGGCCGTTTTATCTAACTCAATAGGGCTTCATTAAGTAAGGTAAAGTGATGATTCTTTCATCAATGACAGCTAGTATTCATATCTACTTCATAGTTCTATAGAGTTGAAGATTCTTCAACTGAAGCACAAATGTAACAACAGCAATAAAAGCACCCAACGACCTTTCTTTTATCTTTGGCTTAGTACGTAAGTAATCAATTATAATATTTAATAAAAATCTTAATATTAATTCCAGTTTACCTCTCTTAGATTCTGCAAACAGAACCATTGTCTTAACAGCATTGTAGGCCCTGGGCAAAGTTTCAATTCTGCTGCGTGTGGAGGTCACGCAAGTAGTAATTCTTTTCTCGTCTTTTTCTTTTGGAGGCCCCTAGAATCGTGGGGCCCCTGGCGAGTGCCCAGCGTGCCCATGCCTTAAGACGGCCCCGGGCAAAAACAATGATAGAAGAAAAAGAGAAGCTTTAGTGTCTCCACATAACTTTTATTTTATCCAGACTATTTTCAAATCCTTAGGTATAACTCCTGCCTCACCATTAAAACTTATAATACCAATCATAAAGAAATGGCTGGCCACATCTCTTGCCTCCAAGGACTATTATAATATCCAGGCCTTGAAACAAAAGCAGAAACAGCCACCAGCATCAAATATAAAGACGATTTTTTTTATTGGTTTCATATAAAACCTTCCGCCACCCCTCCCCCCCCCACACCAAGGCATTCATTACCCGATGGAAGTGCCAGTCCAAAGCTTCATATCCGTCGGCTTCCAATATAACGCTCATCTTCTTTTCCTTGTCGACTATTAATTAGGTTTCTATCGCAGCTAGAAAAGGTTTCTCAGACTCTCAAGTAGCACACTTGATATTTTCTCAATTGATTTGAAACATTCCCATGTTCCAGAAAGTTACAGTTGCAAAGGACAGCTATATAGACAACAAGGCACCTAGTGAGAGAGAGACAGAGACAGATAAACAGACAGACAGATAGACAGACAGACACAGAGACAGAGACAACAGCAGCTACAGAGACAGAGATAGACAGAGCCAGAGACAGAGAGAGACAGAGAGAAAGACAGAGATAAACAGACAGACAGAGAGCCAGACAGACAGACAGACAGAGACAGACAGATACAGAGACAGAGAAAACAACAGCGACAGAGATTAGGAGAGCCAGAGACAGAGAGAGACAGAGAGAAAGACATAGATAGAGACAGACAGACAAACAGACAGTCAGACCAAACAGTTAAATGATAATGAGACAGGCAGATACACAGAGAAAAACACAGAAAGACAGACAAGCATGGAGAGATAAACAGACACACAAAGAGGAGAGAGACACAGAGAGAGACACAGAGATACGCAGAGATATGCAGAGAAAGGCAAAGATACTCAGATCTTGACAGACAGGCAGCCACACTCAGAAACCGCCAAAGACAATCCAAGACAATCAAGAGCCGTCCAGAAAAAACAGTCCGCAGACTTGAGAGAACTGATCTAATAACAGTATCTGGGAGTTGCCCGTCTGATAAATGATTCTGTATGAAGTGCCTTATATAAATTTACCATCTGACAAATGCCTCATTTGTCAGCACTTAAGTCTCTGGGAAAATAGCTGCACTGAAGAATATCACCCCCCACCCCCAATGTGACTCAGTGGTGTAGGACTTCACCTGATGCATATGCACATATTACAACCGCAAATCTAAACCATAACAGGCATTACCGGCATAGGAATTGGGAATTTCCGTTCTGCTTGCAAAAAACCTTGCTAAAGGTGATTGGGTGCAAAACTTAAAAATACCAACTCAACCCAATATCACTTTAAACTCAACCAGACGCATTGCTTAATCACTAAATGACTAACCAGAAACGGAGCATAACCAAACAATTACATTTATGAGTCACTGCCTTTGTCGGAAACAATCCTTTTTCGTTTATGGTCCAATATCTTTTTCAAACTCTTTGCCCTAAGGCCTAAGCTATACGTACGTGAAAGTCTGCAGTGATTTCATTCAATACAATCCAGGTTTAAGGATTTACATATGCCCATGGGCGTCTACCGGAATGTTTTTAGAGGGAGCAAAGTTTTAACTTGCGGAATGCAACCGATCGCATCACTCTGTCTCTGTCTCTGCTTTTCCACAGGTCTACACTCTCTACACTTCAGCTCCTACTGTTGTTGATTAAACACCATGCCACCATCACTGTGATCATCATCACTTTGTTCTGTGCTTTTGTTACATATTTAAATTGCACAATATTAAGTGTCTTGATACCAGTCTCGGTACGTCTTGAGATAGGTTTTTTGATGTCTTGGTCTCCATCTGGGTCTTGGAACCTGTTGTCTCGGTCTTGGTCTCGCAGTCATTTTTCTTGACTTTTGGAAACTGTCTTGAAGAGAAAGTCTTGTTCTCTTGTAGAAGTGGTCTCCATAGTTCTCGCGCAAACTCTTCGGTTTTCTCAGATTATGATCACATTCGTAACTCTGAAAATCGTTTGATGGTGTCATTAAATTCAACTGTTGTTGAATACCTGAACACAATTTGTACACCCAGCCTTTACAAGTACTACTAATGTATGGACACTGTTAACGGAAAACAAGAAATTTGAGATTCTGTCTCCTCTTATTGAAAAAACATTCAGCATAGCTGCAACTTCACCTACTGTAGAGTTTTCAGTCATAGTGGTTTTTTTATGCATTCTCATCTTGCAATTCTAGGCGATGTTTATATGCCTGAGGACCTCGTATTCATAAAATGTAGGGGTGGGCAATGATTAAAAATTTTAATCTAAATTAATCACACAATTAAAATTTTTAATAACGCGATTAATTTTTAACGCATGTCAAAATCGATAACAAGTAGGCCTACAACTACTCTACCGACTCTGAGTAGCTACGTTGAATATGCGCTATATAAATGCTTGTAGTCAATAAAAAAAAGCAAATGTGCTCTTACTACTTGTTTTAACTTTTTAGTTATTATTTTAAAGTTTAAAGTTTAAATTGACCGGTTTTATCAAGAATTGTTTTAGCGTATTTCTAGAAATAATTGGGTGCAGTGACCATTGCATTAACTGCATTAAAAAATGTAATCGCGTAAATTAATTAATGCATTAATCGAGTTCATAACGCGTTAAATGCCCAGCCCTAATAAAATGCAATGATGCATAGTAGCAAGGGAAAGAATTTTTGTAGACAATCCATAATCACCAAACTTATGGAAGAAACTAATAGGCATATATACTATTATACTAGTATATAGGCAAGTTTGGAAACTGGTACATGAGTTAACTTGTTAGTTGTTTTTATTGTTTATTCTGTACTCTGTGCAACATGTGGAATAAATGACAAAAAGCTTCAGTCTTGAACTGTCTTGGGCCTTGTGTCTCGTTCTCGGTCCCCACTGTCTCAGTCTTGGTCTCAAAGTTTCAAGTTTGGCATACAAATCTGCTTGATAGGCCTAGATACATACACACATACGTAAACACATACATACATACATACATACATACATATACATACATACATACATCAGACACGTCACATAATATCATAGATGTACGAAGAACAGCGTACCACTAGACGAAAACCAACACCCTCCTAAACAGTAAACACCTCTTAACAAAAATCATTTACAAAAGAAGAAACTTCTACTTACGTCCGACCAGAACCCACAAGACACAGTGTGACTACAGCCGCTAGTGTCTTATCACAACCCGTGAACAGTGAAACGCAAACGGTCGGTGTAGGTCTCAACGGGAAGTGCAGACGGAACTGTCACCACCAGTTGCAGTGCAGAACTATCAAGTGACCATATAATCCACGTCGCTGCTCATCACATGAAGCAGACCGTGCTGCAATCCGTGTGAGACAACCACGTCCAACTCACATTGATACGGAGGCAATTTTCCCAATCAGCCACATACATCGAGCAGCAGAAGGGCCTAGGCAGGCTGCTGCAGCTGCAGCTGGTGCCGCAGCCGTAGACCGAAGGCTTACCTACGTACATCACCTGCCTTCGGCGATGCTCGGCTGCAGCGGCAGCGGAAAAGGGAGAAAGGCTGACGAGAGGGAGCAAGTGTGTCAAGCCAACTGCTGCCATCTGTAAGACCGGCAGAGAACTAAACCCCTAGGACTGAGCATGTAGCTTTATAGCACGCAACTATGTTGCCAAGAAACTTTTTATGCTGTGTAAGTGAGTAGTATTTGTTAATGTACATACAAATAAGCAAAAGAAATGTGTAAGTACTGTTGTACATGCAAGTAATGTGCGGGTTTAAGCAAATGATGCATAGTTATATGCATTTCATACATGTATCTAAGTGAGTTAAGTTTGCTTTAAATGTCAATCCCTCATCTCTTTTAGAATCTCTGTTAAGCATTGCATAAATATAGTTCTTCAACCTCACAATAGTTCTGGTTTATCAAAACTGGTTTATCAAAGCCGGTTTACCTGACAGTGGCCTGATTGAAAAGCACAGACTGTCTTAATAAATTAATGTCCATTAATATGATAATTAATGAAGTCGAAAATTAAATTGATGGCAACAGAGTATCTGTTATATATGTAAATAAGTAATCTGAAAGCAATCTGTGCCACATTACAGGTACTGCTTTGACCATATGGTGGTAAATTGGTAATGTATCTGCCTGTTGCCTCTGTATCTGGGATTTAGGCGCCCTTGTAACGGCATGGCCATGTTACGGCACCTTATAAACTGTCGTAATTATTATTATTATTATTAGAATCCTGCTTTGTCATGAGGAGTTGATAATTAATTTAATCTGAAGCATTGTAACCCATGTAAGAAAATGTTGTCTGACTGTTGTTGTTGTTGGATAGAAAAGCCATTACTGTGTTTGTACTTTAGCTGAATGACCCTTTAACCCACGGACCACATCTCACACAACCACGACCAGTTATTAAAGAAGCATGGAAATTATGTGCTGAATGGATCATGCCTACTTATTTATCTTAAAGAAGACTGCCAATACATATACACACACATGTATGTATATATATATGTGTGCGTGTGTGTGCGTGCATGTTTGTTTGTGTGTGTGTGTGTGTGTGTGTGTGTGTGTGTGTGTGTGTGTAGGTGTGTGTATGTAGGTGTGTGTGTGCGTGTGTGTGTGTTGAACGAGAGTTATCTATCCGGTTGTTTCCAAACTAGTAAACATGTATATGAGTGTACTTATAATGCTTGTATTCTCTGCTTCTGCTGGAAAACAAAAAAATGTATGGTTATGGTTTTATATATATATATATATATGAATATGCATGGATTAGACTGTCAGTTGTAAACACAGGATTTATCCAGTTTCTCAATTCAATTCAACTACAACAGGATGCAATTCCATGACTGAGGGTAAAATCACAAACACTTTATACTGGTGAACCATATCTCGGAGGTTGATTACTTGGCATGGCATTGGATTATCTACTTGAATGCTTCCAGGTGCACATCACTTCCTTCAAGTATTGTCTGCATTACTTGCACATATGAACAACAAGCTTATAGATGCACATAACCTGTACATGTCATGTATAATATTATAGCAATGCTTGTATATGTACATTACTTGCTCACTCACTTAAGCCCACATTACGTACACAGTTGCATACACAATTGCGTACACAGTTACGTACACAGTTACGTACACAGTTGCATACACAATTGCGTACACAATTGCGTACACAGTTACGTACACAGTTGCATACACAATTGCGTACACAGTTAAGTACACAGTTGCATACACAATTGCGTACACAGTTACATACACAGTTGCATACACAATTGCGTACACAGTTACGTACACAGTTGCATACAGAATTGCGTACACAGTTACGGATACAGTTGTGTACACAGTTGCATGATCTAAATCCTGCAGGCTGTCTGCTTGAGCACTAGTTGGAGTACTCAAGCACTGGACTTGACAAGATAAACGACAGAGGAAAATGGAGATCATTAATTTGCACCCATCGCTGCCAAATGGCTGGCATCAGGAACTGATGATGAGAAAATAAACATAAAGACAAACGTAAATATTAACATAATTTATGAAACATAAATATTAAAAAATAGATAGGCCTATAAGCTGGAATGGCAGAGGTGATATGTCAATTAGTGATGCCAAAGTGACACTACTTTTCAAAGGCACAAAATCCAAGCTCATAAATGTAGACACAAAGCAGCCGCAGAAATCCAATTCTCACTGAAAAAGACTTAACTCTACGTAGAGTCCGAGCATTTTCCCTGGTCCACTCCTTTCTCTTCACTGGTATACAAGTCGCTTCTGAGAAACAAGCAGTATTGGTTACGTTTGAAAGAAACAACCGTGAACGAGAAATTCAATTCGTTTCATGACAAAAATGGATGGCGTTTTGATAGGATTTATGAAGACCAGGCTTAGGAACAGCAGAAACATAATCCAATTACACGAGACACGTACGACCACTCGGACTTAGTCCGACAGGCAGAGAGACACACTACGGTCGTCAGCGGCGGTCAGGCGCTGAACTGACAAGTCCACAAATGGAGATTACTTTGGACGCACGCGGGAAAGACGGAGGAGGGACAGTGGGACACTAGAAGAAACCTAACGAGAGTAGTATTTCTCTTACTTCTATCTCGTATGCATATCTCGACTCGTGTTTCGGTTCACAATTCATGAGAAGCGCTGCCGTCGCCGTGAATCGATACGACGACGCGACGCTGCCGCCGTGGTCGAGCAATATCCGACGGTAGTAGCTGAGCGGTCGCCGCCGCCGTCCCCGCGTGGCAGCCCGACACTATTACGAGTTTTATCACATACTTAGGGAAGCCAGAGACTAGTATCAACAAAGAAGATCAATGTCAGCTACTGACATCTGCGAACGGCCATCAACGACGACAGCGGCGCAACAGCATCAACGCCGATCCTCCTATTCTCTAACTTAATGGACCTGTCCGCCGTAAAACGAGATGAAGCCAACGCCGCCGACGCCGATACCGTTGAAGAGAACTTCCACGGTTGCTGGCCCACCGTGTTATGCCATTGTCTTCTGGCGATAAAATGGTTTGGTGCCTCTCCGGTTCCGGGAAATTCTGCTCGGAATCGATTTCACCCGGATGGATCCATCAGACTATATATGATCGATCTCACCGAGGCTTTGGATCTGTCTCCGTGGAGTTGATCCAGCCGCGCGTAATCGGTCTCAGTGCAGTGGATCCAGCTGGTTGGAATCAGTGCAACGTCAGTGTAATGGATCGACCGGCTAAGTCCTCGTTATGACACTATATCGTCCTCTCGTCTCAAGACGATCACGCTAAATCTGAATTGATGGCTCAGAACGCGGTTTTGATTAGTTGCAGGCTGAGATTCCATTGACAGCTTTGAGAGATTCTAGTGTATTGTCTTCCATCAGTGCAACAACAGTGAGATAAGTTGGCTGAAGTGGGTAACTGAGTAAAGCAAGAACCTTGAAATGTTGGGTCCAGGGTTGCACATTTACTCAAAATACTGACAGTAAATTGCTTGAACCCTGCGACCTCAGAAATTTGTCTCAAGACTTCAATTTCACAGGTCTGCACTCTTGAGCAAACTAGCCACAATAAGCCACACTAAGCTCACATTGTCTGTGGAAAGATCAGACAGCAAGGGGAAAGACAGAGTTGCTAACACTTCATAGTCATTGCTGCATCTTAGTCCAGCTGAAGGAATTACTCTTCTACTTCTTCCAAATGGTTAAGCCAACATAAGAAAGCATAGACATGTTGGCCAACTGCCCTGGTTTTGCTTCGGACACAGAATCTTTAAGCATCTGGACTATAAATTTGAGGCCGTGTGTTGCAGAAGTTGCAGTTAGACTGCATAAGTAATGGTAGTCTATAGTATAGGCTAATACCTGTAAAAGACCTGCAAACTGCTTTAGAGACACATCCACTTTAAGAAGTTCACCTGCCTAGTCATGATATCTACACAACATATACAAGCTGTACGGTATACATATGTATGTATGTATGCACATATATGTACAAATGTACATATGTAGGGATGCATTTATGTATGCATGCATGTATACATGTATATATATATATATACATATATTATATATATATATATTATTACATATATGTATATATATATACATATATTATATCATCATTACAACAAATAAGAAATATATATATACACACTCACTACATGTACAGTGCCTTTCAAACATTTTGCAAGAGCCCTGCACACACTGACCTACATTATGTTAAAGTTCAATAAGGCTAACAGGTTCATCTCTACACAATGATGCTCACATTACTGGAAAGTCGCCATGGTAAAGTGGGCCCTCACAAACACATAGAGCCCATCACCCAACAGAGATCCATCAAAAGCTGACAGTTGACACTTATTGTGCTCACAGTTCCTGGTCCATGTTGCATTGAGGATGAGTAATGATGACAGACAAATGAAGTTCACAGCACACAGCAGCTATGCTTACAAACTGGCAACTCATGGGGTCCACACTTAGCCCACAGTGGATCCAGCAGCCCAATGGGGGTTACGTGAGGACCAACTAGCATGGCTATCTGATACCTGTGAACAGCACGTAAGTAAGTATTAAGTAAGTAGGTAAGACCTGGTAAGTAAGTAGGTAAGTAAGTATGTAAGTGAGTGAGTGAGTAAGTAAGTAATTAAGTAAGTATCCTTTATTTAGTCGATTACTAAATGCACTTAGTTTACATAATACAATGTCATTGTTAAGAATAACTAATCCTTACAACAAATATCTTACAGTCACACTGTCTGCGGCTGGTATTATTCTATTGTGGGCTCGAGGACGCAGTGAATAGATAGCAGGTTTGATGGGGGTAGCAGCACATGCAAAACATATGAGGGATAATGGTAGGTATGGTAATGATCAAAACACAAAGCATCAACATTGTCAACAATTAATTCGTTTAATTCTGCATTTGTGCAGAGTCCTTCGTTTGGAGATTTATCCATTAGGGTGGTGAATGACACCACCTCAAAAGGTTCCATAAGAGACTATTTAAATACCCTGATACATATATAATTACTATGTATGCATAACTCTAAATAAACCAATCAGTGGGGGGGCCCGATAGCGCACTGGATAACACACTGGCATGGAGAGCGAGAGGTACCGAGTTTGAATCCCATAGGGCGGACATGCTTTGTAGGCTGCTATTAGCGCCGTGTATTGCAGGCTGTCTGTTCTGTTAGTCGTTAAGATTTATGTCTTCTGTCATTTGTGTTCTTGTGAATTGTTTCAATTGCATAACTGTACACTGTAACCAGTTGCGGTTTGTCAACCGGATTGTTTCAATAAACGAAAATTTTATTAGTGTGGACTTTATAAGGTTGATGTAGCCTACTTATTCTCCGCTGGACCACTTCTGTAGCCCACACACTTCTGAAAGCACGGTTCCGTCGTTGAAGGACCTTAATTATCTATTGTGGTGTAAACATATAACATCAGCAATCGTCTCCACTGCTTCTTTTGAACCCTGTCGAACACGCACAGTGGTGTATATGGCCAACACATTTGCACAGGGCCAACACAAGGCCAGGTTCTCGACGACTGCGGCGGCCGTGTTGTTTGCCTCATACGTTCCCGTCTCAACGGCCCTCAGTTGGACGATGAAGAGCCGTCTCTGTCTGTGTCTCTGTCAGTCTCTGTGACCGTCTCTGTCTCTGCTTCTCCTCTAGGAACTAACGACTTATTGCTTCCATGAAGTTCCAGTCACGCAATGCCTCTTCAAAGGCGGAGACAAACAGCAGGAAAGCAAGTTAATTACTCATCATCTGTACCATTGTTTAGCCTAATCCAGTTTTGCTTCATACTAACTCTACTCTTTAATGTGTATTATCATTTCCTTTTAACCGGAGATATAAAATTAGAGGAGTATTGTTCCAGCATGGCTAGTCTTTGCTGGAGGTTTTTATCGGTGAAAAAGTTGCTGCGAAAAGCGACTGCATTGAAGCATTGGATGGTAATAGGTAAGTACTGATGGAGCCTGGGATGGCAATATGTAAGTACTGATGGAGCCTGGGATGGCAATAGGTAAGTACTGATGGAGCCTGGGATGGCAATAGGTAAGTACTGATGGAGCCTGGGATGGCAATATGTAAGTACTGATGGAGCCTGGGATGGCAATAGGTAAGTACTGATGGAGCCTGGGATGGCAATAGGTAAGTACTGATGGAGCCTGGTATGGCAATAGGTAAGTACTGATGGAGCCTGGGATGGCAATAGGTAAGTACTGATGGAGCCTGGGATGGCAATATGTAAGTACTGATGGAGCCTGGGATGGCAATATGTAAGTACTGATGGAGCCTGGGATGGCAATAGGTAAGTACTGATGGAGCCTGGGATGGCAATATGTAAGTACTGATGGAGCCTGGGATGGCAATATGTAAGTACTGATGGAGCCTGGGATGGCAATAGGTAAGTACTGATGGAGCCTGGGATGGCAATAGGTAAGTACTGATGGAGCCTGGGATGGCAATATGTAAGTACTGATGGAGCCTGGGATGGCAATATGTAAGTACTGATGGAGCCTGGGATGGTAATATGTAAGTACTGATGGAGCCTGGGATGGCAATAGGTAAGTACTGATGGAGCCTGGGATGGCATTAGGTAAGTACTGATGGAGCCTGGGATGGCAATAGGTAAGTACTGATGGAGCCTGGGATGGCAATAGGTAAGTACTGATGGAGCCTGGGATGGCAATAGGTAAGTACTGATGGAGCCTGGGATGGCAATAGGTAAGTACTGATGGAGCCTGGGATGGCAATAGGTAAGTACTGATGGAGCCTGGTATGGCAATAGGTAAGTACTGATGGAGCCTGGGATGGCAATAGGTAAGTACTGATGGAGCCTGGGATGGCAATATGTAAGTACTGATGGAGCCTGGGATGGCAATATGTAAGTACTGATGGAGCCTGGGATGGCAATAGGTAAGTACTGATGGAGCCTGGGATGGCATTAGGTAAGTACTGATGGAGCCTGGGATGGTAATAGGTAAGTACTGATGGAGCCTGGGATGGCAATAGGTAAGTACTGATGGAGCCTGGGATGGCAATATGTAAGTACTGATGGAGCCTGGGATGGCAATATGTAAGTACTGATGGAGCCTGCAGGATGGCAATAGGTAAGTACTGATGGAGCCTGGGATGGTAATAGTTAAGTACTGATGGAGCCTGGGATGGTAATAGGTAAGTACTGATGGAGCCTTGGATGGCAATAGGTAAGTACTGATGGAGCCTGGGGATGGTAATAGGTAAGTACTGATGGAGCCTGGGATGGTAATAGGTAAGTACTGATGGAGCCTGGGATGGTAATAGGTAAGTACTGATGGAGCCTGGGATGGTAATAGGTAAGTACTGATGGAGCCTGGGATGGCAATAGGTAAGTACTGATGGAGTCTCCATCAGTACTTATGGAAGAAATCAGTCTCCCGATATTTTCTCACAATATATGAGCAATACAGAAGCCAAGGCTGTTGACAAAAGACTATTGCTGCTGCCTATGCTGCTGCCAATATTATTGTTGTTATTATGTTTTATTATTATTTTTATTATTATCATTGTTATTCTCTTCATTATTATCATTATCAGGGGACATGTGATAGTCTAGAGTTAGCGTGCTGGACTGTCACACGAGAGGTCGGGGTTAAAATCTCCGCCAAAGCAGAAATTTCTTTCTAGATTTCTTCTCCACCTGTGAGGCTGTGCCCCTAGCCGACTTAGCTGTAATCCACGCATTCATCACATTACTCACAATTCACTGGACAGCTGCACACAGAGAAATGTTTTTTCGGAGTTTTGGCCCATGGAGCTTTAGAAAGTCAGCAATGTGGCCCCCCACTGGAAAACTTTGGAGACCCCTGGACTATGCTGTAATGAGTACACTGACTGTACACCGTCATTGGAAAGACCAGACAGCAAGGGAGAGTTTTGGTCACCACCCTTATATGCTTTGTCTAGGAAAATAAAGTCACTAACACTTCATACCAATGGCTATCTCTCAGTCTAGCTCAAGTGTCTGCTCTTCAATCTATCATTTTCATTGTCATTATTATTACTGTCATAAATGTTTTACCTGTTGAAAGTGCAAAAACTTATGCTAGATCAGTGCTTCCCAAAGTGGTGGTCCACGGACCGGCACCGGTCCGCGAGGCCTCAGCTGCCGGTCCGCAGAATGAGTCAAGAAACTGGTCAAATTGTCTCGGAATCAGGAAATGACTATTATAAATTTTTTTTAAGTCATAAAAAACACATTTTAGGCTAGCGGTTAAAGGGCACTAGAGTCGTAGAATTGGCTAAGTATGCATTTAAATCAATTTTAACACATATTTGAGGAATCTGTTTTAGGTGATCGAAAAACAGTAATAACTTATAAATTGGGCATCTGTCCTTCTGCAGTGGGAAAATCCCTGCCGGTCCGTGACACTGAAAAGTTAATTCTGCCGGTCCGTGACACTGAAAAGTTTGGGAAGCACTGTGCTAGATCATACCTGTTAGTTAATGGGTATCAGAAAAATAAGGCCTCATCTTCCACAGTATGACTGACAATGCCTCGAAAAGCCATAGCATCATAGCACTGGACATAGATGGAAAGGCACTGGAAAAAAAACTGACCTTTCGCGAGTCTCCAAAAATGGTTTAGAAGTTGACAACCCATCTCACATAAAGACATTTTTACGTTAAAAACCAAACCGCTGGAGAACATTTTTCACGTGTTTTTATCGACCTTTGTCCGACATTTCTGCCTGGTTGGCACAACACGATGTGACGAGCATGTGAAATATGAATTTCCCGGCCGCAGAACAGACCTGAGCAATTTCAATTTCCACTGGCCAACAGAATGAAAGATCACCTCTATTGGGCAAATATTTTGTTATTCTATCACTGTCGTACGATCATTGATCGAGAAAAAGTGATTGTGCAAATTGATCACAGATGCAAACAGAAGCCATTCAGAGAGCGAAGATGGCGCATGCCTGTCCATAATTAGAACACTGGTCAGCCAGGATAAACTGACCTCAATTCCAAATTCCATTTATGTCGGCCAGCACACCATCACAGCAGTGCCACAGCCACGATATCATCTTGATATCGTAACTGCAATGATGAAGTGATTAACGCAGTACAATAGCCTCATTGTTGTGTTAATCGCAAAGAGAAATTGTGCAGATATCCATTATCTACCGATGCAAGCCTAGAAAAGAATGAGAAATGTTTGAGCTGACAGTTATTCTTATCCATGTATAATTGTGTTGTGATTCTGAATATATACAAGCTCTCTGTACAACATCCTTCAGCACATAGACATAAAGAGATAGCAGAGAGAGTAGAGCGCCGTGTTTGAAAGATTATTTGTAAGCAAAGACTGTGGGAAAAATCAACATCGTTGGTACTATAACAAATTCTTAGATTCTACGAGACATACGCACACAAAATAAAGAAATCTACAATTTCAGGTTACATTTTATCATCCATTGATGCCTGCATTTATTCATTCTCATTCTGCAATAATCTGTCATGCAACCTGTCACAACAGTTTTCTCTGCCTCTGTCTTGTCAGTGGTTAAAGACCATTAAGTAGCATGGTAATTGTAATTAGTATCTTCTCTTGTGCAGGTGTCTAATGTACAATCGATGATGCACCAAATCCACGCCATAATCAGGTCAATATCCACATGATCAGTCCACTAAATCCTGCAGTGTTGGTTCAGATGCGCCTCTGAGGAGTATTCTTGAAGACGTGCTATATAAATGGTTAAGATAATTCACACACACTGGTGCAACCAAGAAACTAAAACTACGGATATCTAACCCTTCTCTCACCCTTTCATCCCTAATTACTTGAAGCACTGCAGTGACAATATTTTAAAATAATTAGACACAATGGTATGGTAATGTGAAGCAATGCAACAGCAGGCAAGAGAAGTCACAACAATTTAACAATATCTCAAATGGAAACTCTTCGCAATACTATCACAGCATTGCCAACTGTTACTTTTTGACCGTCCTTTATGTTATGTGGAGGGAACAAACTTGTTCCCAAACTGTATTAAAAGGTATGGGCTAGCAAAGTTGAGTCTGTCACCTCAAATTTTTTTCACTTTTCAAATACATGTAACTTACATTTTCTTCTGAATATGTTTAGGGAATAAGTTTATTTCTAGGCAAATTGTAATTATTATAATTTTAAATACTTAATTGTTAGGAATTTATAAGAGATTGTCCTATATAATTTTAAGAAAAATGTCAAGAACCATTAATTAAATCCTATATTGTAGTGTTTATTATAGATCAAACTATTTTCTGTTAAAGTTTTAGGAAAACAATTTGTGATATACATTTTGGGAAAGGACACTGTCATTGTGACAGTGTTTGGCATGGCCCTGGTATTCCCAAACAGAAATTCAGTAAATTTAGTAAAAAACACTGTATTGAAAGTCCTTCAATGCAGTGATATTTTACTTCTCAAAATAATTCCTAATTCAGTTTTAATTCAGTTCTGTGTCCTTGAATTTTACTTCTAATTCTAATTTTACTTCGCAAATAATTTTACTTATCATTCCTATTTTAGTTCTCAATTAATTTTACTTCTTATTTTAGTTTTCCAAATAATTATTAATTTCAGTGCAGTAAAAGGTATTTTAATGTTACTACATGTACATGCATGTATAAGATATCTTTGTTCAAATTCAAGAACACTCTAATTTCCAGAGATTTTTTCTGCGATTTCTTTGTCCATCAGACAAGATTCCACATAAAAAAAATTCTTTCAACAAAGGCCTGTGAGGCTGGAGCCAACAAAATATCCTCTGCAATGGTGCAATTTTGCTGTACGAAGTTTGCCTTTCCTTACAGGAAGCAAGACGATTCCTAGTATCATTCTCCCTTATGTCTGCCAAATAACGATCAATCTGAGTTGTTACACAGTCTTGGTTGCATGCTGCTGGACAATGTTGATGTTGTTTGTGACTTTAGTTTCATGTTGAGACATTTAAATTTCTGCAGTGCAGGTTAAACTGCTTTGACGTTTAAAGTGCCGGTAATCTCCTATTTTCGGGACCTTCAGCTACGCTGGCATATCTGCTGCATTGTTAGACTTACTTTTCACCCTTTGCTTAATCTCACCTAAGGGCCACAAGAAGTAAAATGATTTTACTTCTGAAAATAATTTCTAATTTAATTCCTAATTTTAGTTCTGCAAATAATTCATAATTTAATTCCTAATTTCGTTTTTAAAGCCAAAATAATTCCTACTTTTACTTCTTATTTTCATTAACGAAATCCTTTATTTTTACTTCTAATTTTAGTTTTCGTTAACGAAAATATCACTGCTTCAATGTCCTACATGTTTCAAAATGATCAAGATATTGCATAACATGACACGTAGTATGTTATTCAGGTGAGAGCAGGATGTGGTAAACAAACTTATTATGACATGCTGAGTAAAACCAGTTCTGTCATGTAAGAGAATCTGTGTTTTTATTCGTTCTGCATATGCAAAAGCCTGCCAGAGAAGAGTAATCCTGTTGCTGTTGGAGTTCTGCAGAATGATGAAGTTTTCATTCTTATCGAACAACAACATCCTTAGCCTAATCAGGAGTAGCTTCAAGAGGTCTCGAAGAAGGCATCAAATAAATTTGTAGGTACACACACAAACACACACGCACATATATATATATATATATATATATATATATATATATATATATACACGCTTCTATTCATATAAAAAAACTAGCATTTGAAAACAAAAGAAAGCCAAGATGACCAGCACACATGCCACACGATTCTTACCACTTACCCTATATAAGTTACAAGTATGAGGCAAACAACATGGCCGTGCCAGGTGTCAATGCTGAACTCTATGTACGGGTACCTTGCCAAAACATTCCACCGTCAAGAACGTCACAAACAATGCAAAAATTAAACACCCACCAAGTATTTAAACTTAGGAAAACTTAATCTGGGACAGTGACAATTGTTCGTAATGGAGAATAAGAACATTATGGAAAACAAAGATTTGTGACAAATGAAGTAAATGTTGCTTATACTGTAGATCGGGCATTGTCAGCATCTTGGGGCAGTTGATCTTGCATGCAACAACCAAAACTATGTAACTCTCCTAAGCCTAGGTTCTTGCAGCAAGCCAGTATATGGGAAAACTAAGTAAGTAAGTAAGTATATCCTTTATTTTACCAACCGCATTTTGGTTTAATACCACGATGGAAAATAGTTCCTAATGTTCCATTCTAACTTCTATTGTCTTTCAAAATGTGCTGTCTTAGCCTGTCTACAGTGTTTCGGTCAAAAGTAAATCATCCTAATAACAACAAATGTTTTACGGACCAAACTGTCAGCAGCGGGAATAACTCTGCTAAGGGCATGAAGGCGCAGAGAGTATAAAGCTGGTTTTATGGGGGTAATAATCCATGTAGTACGGTCAGGCGGTGAAAGGTTGGTCCATGAATAAGCTGTGATGCCCTGTGTGTGGAATGAGCAGGCAGCAAGAGTACAGTCTGGGGTTAGCAATGTATGAAACTATGATGGAAGACTAGCGTTCAATATATGTTAAAAATACAGCATCTATTTTGAACTAATTTACAATTCAATGGGCAGTCAACCAAGCCAATGTATTTGTAGGCAGATATGAATACATAGGAATGATCGGAGGAAGAGCGAGTTTTAAATCCTACGGAGCTCTATTTTAGATTGCGAGATTACATATCACATAGACATGAATTTTTTGTCAATACTGGGTGGGTAAGTTTTGTTCGAGTCTTTAAAGCTATCGAGAGAGTGTTAGAATGAATTGCTAGCAGACAACAGTTTTACTAAATATATTTTTAACAGTACTGAAAGTGCAACATTTAAGTTTATGTTGCTTTCAGATCAACCCATGGCAGGGTTGGGTTAATGCCGGCAACAACCTATTGTTGCCGGGACAGTGGCAATAACCGGTTATTGCCGGTTATAGCCAGTTGTTGCCGGCCGGTTATTGCCAGTTGTTGCCCATTTTCTCCAAAGTAAGGGCAAGGCAAATGAAAATCATATTTCACTGCATAGACTGCATAGTTATAAATGTTTCTTGTGGGAAATTTAAACTACTGTAGTAAATCTATATTACCCCTTAGTATAAATGTAGTTAAAGTCAACTATATGAGATTAAGATAAAAAAATTCTGACCTACTGTAACAGTTCTACTACTCCAAAATAAACTGCCATTTGCTCTGCAGTAGTAATATTCAGGTCAACAGGGTCATTGCCTTTTCTATATACTTACCTGGTAGTATATAATTTATTAGTAGTGTATACAAGCCAATGGTTTGGCAAAATTTCTAATTCATAATTACACAATTCGATATTGAATGTACTTAATACGTAAAACTTGTAAATGTCTTTTATTATATAGGAAGAAATTATATGAAAGCATGATATATTTAAATCAATGAACTCTGTAAAGTAACAAGCCAGAAGAAATAAAACATGAAACTAACTGAAGATTCCATATTTTATTACCACAATAATTAATAGTTTCTATTTTAGCCAAAAGGTTGTTGCCATTATTGCCAAGAGGTTGTTGTCGGGACAGTTATTGCCATGGCAATAACCGGTTATAACCGGTGGCGGCAACAACTTGCCAACCCTGACCCATGGTCGACAATGGCTTTATAACATATATTGTTAACAATTCTGTTGAAATTGTGCTTTTTAAAGAACAATTTATTTGTAAACAACAGGAATTTGCAGTGGGAGTTAACTCTGACTTTATTGTATTAACATTTGATCAAAGGCTAGTGAGAATGAATTTTAACCCAGTCATTATGGCTGCCAACATAGGCGTAGCTACATGGAGGCACGAGGAGGCAGTTGCCTCCTCTTGCTACTGGAAATTCTATTGACTATAATGACTCCAATAGGCCTAACCAGAATTTTGTCAATGTTCTGTGAAGTTGCCTTCTCTTGAATTTAAGTCTGGCTACGCTCCTGGCTGCCAAATGTATGTGCACATCAGTTTCAACACTCATTCATTCATTCCAAACATTTATATAGCGCCCCTTCAAGATTCCTACTCAGAGGCGCTCCCTGTGCTACTCATGTGCAGAGTCTTCTACCAGAAGACACACAATTGAATAAATGGCCCAACCATTGGTGACAGCAACTTCACTGACTTTCAATTGATCTGGCCAAAAGTTGCCTTTTATATTTAAAACATACATGCCTATAATCATGATTATTTTTTGCAATTTAAATTAATTCAAAGTAGGTAGGCTATACATATATAAGCCTTTGGCTGCACATATTTCCCACATACATTAAACTTAAGTTCAGGTTGGGGAAAAACCCATAGCTTCCTCATTCTTCAATCCTCCAGCTTGGATTGATACAGATCCTTGTTCTGTACTTGGATAAGCTATGTTTAATGTTATGAAATGACCAGTCTCTGAATAGGGAAGCCCATGACAGACCGCCATCCTTCACTGGCTAAATGTGTCTCTGAATGTGCTTTTATGAAACCAATTAATTTACGTAATGAGTTTGATGAATGAAAATCCAATTAAGTGCTATCTTCAAGCACTAAAATAACGTCGTGAAGAACGATCGGGTAAATGGTGCCTTATCAAACGCTGCGATCAATAACAATAACCAAGATACTCGCAAACAATATGATCGATGAACGTCAAAAAAGATCAATGATCTGATATCGATGAACATGTCAACGGCTGCGCTCATCAATCAAAAGAATTTATTTGCACAAAAACTGTGAACATAGGACTGGCCCATGAGAAACATTGTAAGCGTAAAATACCAAGTAAGTAAAATCAACAAAACTGATCTAGAGATGCACACGGTAATCCTGCAGTTTAGGTACTTTAATGATTTTTGCATTGGTATCCATTAAAACTGCATAGGCCTACGAAACTGTCTAAAGGAAAAAAATTACTTTTCTTTTCATCAATCCAACTTCTATTTAGCTAAGAATTCTTTTCATCAATCCAGCTTCTATTTCAGCAGACTTAATTTCATCAATCCAGTGTCTATTTCAGCCAAGACTGAGTTGTCAATCCAGCTTCTATTTCAGCAAAGACTTAGTTTAATCAATTCAGCTTCCATTTAGGCAAATAATTATTTCCACCAATCCAGCTGCCATTTTAAATTCACCATATCAAATAATTTAAAGCATCTAAACTGCAGGATTACCGACACACACACTGTCACACACACTATGTCCCAAGCTGCTGATTCTGGCTTATTTCGAGCTATTTATGGGGAATCATGTCATGTTCTCCGAGGAATTTTCCCGCCTACACAGCAAATCAAATATAACTTACGACCCAGAATTCATAATTTTAATCTCCCAATCAATGATAAATGTAATTACATACCAAGAATCTTGTTTAAAGATACATATTAATTGTATTATAATTACTTGTATCTGTTTTGAATTATTATCTTTAGCCTGACTCTATTAACTAATTGTGTTACTTGTAACCTTTTGCGTTTTGTCAACTGGATTATTTTGAAATTAAACGAATATGATGATGATGTATTTGCAGACAGCTTAAAACATGATAGGGGCCGTCCATAAAGTACGTCACGCTCCAGGGGGAGGGGGGGTTTAAGAAAGTGTGACAGTTTGTGACAGGGGGAGGGGGTCAGGCCATGTGTGACGTCACACATTTATTTATTTTTATTTTATTTATAATTTATTTTTTATTTTTTTAGTAGAATTTCATAGCTTTAAAAATAATTTTCAAAAATTTTCTGAAACATTTTAATTAGTTTTATGTCAAAATAGCATGAAATGCATATCTCCTGAATGTGTTTTTCATGATTCCTCTCGCTAGGAGCGCTAATAATAATGCTGTTGCGAAGCCTTGTTTATGTATTAGCCTTGCTTTCGGAAGTATTATTATTTCTATGTTGAAAGTGTGACGTACTTTAGGGGGGGGTCCGAGTTTTGTGACAGTTTGTGACAGGGGGAGGGGGTAAAATGGTCAAAAATAGCGTGACGTACTTTATGGACGGCCCCATAGACAAACTTTCAACTTTAGCTTTTAGCTCGAAATCTGCAACATAAGTATCAAGAGAGCACAAGAGAGCAATAAATACGCGACAATCTTACTCACTTAATATCAGACTTAATCCAAGAACCGCCCAAACTAAACATTGTTCAATAATTATTTACAACGATAGCCTAATGTAAGAAAGATCTCAGAGCATAGGAAGTCATAAATTCAACGAGTGTATGAACATCTCGACATCTAGCGAACATTTGACAAAGAATCGTAGTATTGCACGGAAAAGCGACATCTTGTGAATCACGACGCCACATTGTGTGTCGTATTATTCCTACAGCTGCTGCTGTGACCGTTGCCATGACTATCAATTCGCTCTTCAAACTGCCGGTGTTCTTGGATTTTCCTTTCTCGTTCTATCTTTCAGAACATTTAATTGAAGCAGAGTTGTATAGTCTCAAGACTCCCATGCGCGGTCTCGAGACGTATCGAGGTAGGTTTTTACCTATTTGATGTCTCGGTCTCGGTCTCGGTCTCGGAACCTAGTGTCGTAATCTCCAAACTTCTAAGCGCCACTCGAAAGCCAAGCGCAGGGCATCAGCTTATTCACGTGTCTCGGAACGTAGTGTCTCTGTCTCGGTCTCGCGGTCATTTCTTGACTTTTGGAAACTGTCTTGAAGCTAAAGTCTTGTTCTCTTGTAGAAACGGTCTTTATTGTTCTCGCGCAAACTGTCTTTACTTCTGATGAACTCCTTGCGCTATAAAATTGTCCTCGATCTGCCGATGTGATAGCTAGTAGTAGTGTTGTTTTAGTTTTGCATTGAGTTTTAGTTTTAGTTATTATTAGTTTTACATGCTAGGTGTTTTAGTTATTATTAGTTTTAGTTATTTCGCCAAGTTTTAGTTTTAGTTATAGTTTTAGTTAATAGAAACTGACACTTCCCCGTTTCAGTTTTAGTTGCTTCAGTTTTAGTTTTAGTTTTAGTTTCAGTTATTTGTTCACTAATATTTAGCCGACAACAATGTATATCAAATTACTGCCAATAGGCAATAGCAACCATTATTCTTAGAGTATGACGACATGCCATGTATCATACATGATATAATGTCCCTTTAATGATTAGTGTGGCAAAAATTTCTTGTTTAGCTTTATGTGATTCCCAGATTTTCGCCCCTCTGTACAAAAACATTGAATATTCAAGGACACTAGGTTTTCGTTGTGTGTTTTCGTTGTGTGTTTTCGTTAGGTTTTCGTTAGATGTTTTAGTTATTATTAGTTTTGACCGTTTTAGTTTCAGTTATCGTTTTTGGCCGGCTCCGCGAGTTTTAGTTATTATTAGTTTTAGTTATTTCACCAAGTTTTAGTTTTAGTTTCAGTTAACTATAACCCTGAGTTTTCGTTAACGAAGGTTTTCGTTTTAGTTTTAGTTAACGAAAACAACACTAGCTAGTAGGTAGGAAGTGCTAAACACACCGGAAATTTAGAGGAGCGGTATTTTTGGTTAACACTAACTTTAAAGATAGGCTATTGAAAAGAGAAATTTCTACTTTATTTCGATTTTCTGTGAGTGCAAAAATCATAAAATTTCTCACAAAGAACCTGAAATAGTCAAATTTGCATTCACGCAATTTGAGGCCATGGACAAACAAACGAAATGGCGTGCCATCTAGTTTCTCAAGGTTAGTAATGTCGTAAACTTATGGAATATTGTTTGTTTAAAGTTTAGAATCGTTTAGAAGATTTCAGGATGCCCTGAGATATTTAATTTCTTTATACTATTCAGGTGGTCGGCTGACAGTTGAGAGAAAAATTGTTTCGGGATTTGGGTCCAAGTTGTTTAGGCCTAGGCCTATATTGTTTATTTTGTAATCTGTGCTACTCTGTGCAGCGGCGCCAGGGGGGTTAGGGGGTGCTTTGCTTAGCCCCCCTAACTGCGGCTCAGCCCCCAAAAAGTGGGAAATCCCTGCAAATCACAGCGAGAGGAGGACAAAAGGGAAGGTTTTTTGAGCTTTAGCCCCCAAACCTGAAATCCTGGCGCCGCCACTGACTCTGTGGACTAAATGTCGAAAAGCGTCAGTGCTGCACTGTCATAGACCGTGTGTCTCGGCCTCGGTGCTCCCATGCACGATGTTTCCCGTGCACCTCCAATAAACATCTCACCCAGCGACATGGGCGGAGTTTATCAGGGGCTAAGGGGCTAAGCCCCCCATGAATCCACAGACTTGACCATGCGTTATTAAGGTATAGTGCAAATCTCATGGAATAGCCATCCCATCTCTACCAGATCCTGTCTGCACATGTGACTCTGGTCCAAGTAGACAAGGCATAGCAGCCGCAAGCAGTGGCGTAAATAATGGGGGGGGGGCAGAGGGGGACTGTCCCCCCAAAGTTTTGACTTAAGCCCTTCTGTCCCCCCCCCAAAATGAAAACGTTTTCAAGCACGGAAAATGAAATTACCTTTAATATAATTCAGAAGAACTGACCGAAGATGTCTATTATTATCATCGTTAGTTTCGTTACAACAGAATGGTGCTGTTAGCACTAATGTTGCCCGTGGGTTCATCAACCGCTGAGAGAAGTTATTCAGCGATGCGACGCATAAGAAACTGGCTGCGATCAACCATGCATGGGACAGGAACGCCCTTTTCGCTGGCTCTTCTGAATATTGAATATGATCTGACAGCTGCTTTAGTCCCCGAAGACCTGGTTCTCATGTAGGCCCTATGCAAACAGTGGAACTAGACGCTTAGTCTACACTGCATTAGCGTAGTCGACTAATAATAATAATAATAATAATAATAATAATATCTTTTCTTTATTAAGCGCCTGACAAACGTAGGCCTACTGCGCTGTACATTTACATGATGCAATAAATCTTAACTACTAACAGGCCTAAGTATTGATGTAGGCCTAAGACCATAGTGTTAGTTTGTTAGCGTGACTGAGTATTGAGCATAACAGTGTGTATAACTTTGTAACAACTAAAATTCCAGTTCTGTGAGGACAGTTCTCGTAAACTTATAATTACCATATAATTACAATTGTCAACTGTTGAGTTTGAGTAAAAATTGAGTTTATGCTGATTTTCGATTAAACTCAAGTCGACTGTCCACCTGTTTAAACACATTCACACTTTGTACATCAATTAATCAATTAATGCTTTAGCATAGTCAACTAGTCACAGTCTTCGATGTAAGGCCATTACGTACATTTTAAGCAGTAAAATCCTTCCAAATCCTCTCACCAGAAGGCCAAAATTAGTACCAAGTATGCTCAAATCGCCCCCAGACCCCTCCATTTTAAAGGGGTGCCGCTTCGCGGCAGAGGAGGAGGTGAAGGTATGCTTTAGCCCCCCCATGAACTAAATCCAAACTCCGCCCATGTTTATAAATGTATAAAGCGCCTCTCACAGTGAACACCAATCAGAGGCGCTTCCAGTGCGAAAGACACCGAGCGTAGCACAGTAACACGAACAATTCATTCATTCATTCATTCAGAGCATTTATATAGCGCCCCTTCAAGAAACTACTCAGGAGCGCTCCCGGCCCAGCCACGACTAAAGAAAAAAGACTTGAGGGACTTGTAAACAATGCACAGTAAAGTAGAAGGGTCACCAGCGGCAATCCGATGCGCACAAGTGGAATCAACCAACGGATTCTCATCAACAAAACACTAGATTACAGTATGTGTCGCTTAATATAGCGCCTTTGGATCTGCTACCTCACATGACTATTTAGCTCGTCTAATTGTTTAAGTCCGTTTTAAGATAATTTGAAAGTGTTTGCTGAAGAGGATTAAATGCAACAGCACGTACATACAGCGGAAGAGTGTTCCAAGAGGAAGATCCGAGACATGAGATGACACAGTCGGCTCAAGTTGATGGACGGAAGCGCTGCACCTGCATGGCTTCACGAGCAGCTGAGCGCAACGATCGCTGACCTGCTTGAACTTACAGGTATTTAGGCTATGTCAAGGCGTGCCGACAAATCCTTAATAGAATAGTGCATCCGTTAGGCCTATATGTAGCTTAACCCCTTTTATAATGACAAGCTGTAATAAATAGTCGCTATGTCACGGTAACGTAAAGTGTCCATTTATATTGCATGAATTTTACAAAAATCAACGTCCTTGCGACAAAAGGAAACCAAACAAGGCTCCATCGCAGGGGAATCTTGTACTTTATTCTTTTCTGTAATGATACTGCAACCTGTCATAACCATAGGCGTAAACTTGTCGAAAATATTGGGAGGGCCCATTGCCCTCCCTCTCCCACGAAAGGCTACAGCCTACAGGGCCAAACAGGGGCCCATTCGGGACCCCTGCATCCGAGCCCAGCTACGCCACTGATGCACTTTATGCCATACAGGTAGCTAACATGATTACGACTACGATTTCTCTTTGGACTGTTCAGTCAGCATTATTATTAGAACACACAGCGTATACATGTTACGTTTCAAAGTAACAAGACCTATTGGGCTCAAGATGGTATTTTGGTTTTAAACCGTGGTTCCTACTATAGGCCTGACAGCGTTCGAATCTAGAAAGTGGTCCAGAGAGAATGTTAATATTATTATTTTAATATTTCGAGTATTGCTATACAGGTCCAGAGTCTGCCAGAGATATTTCCCAGGTCATGACCTAGCAGTTCAGGCCCCCGTGCACCAGCCTGCACCCCGAGGGCCGAGGCATATCAGCCCCAGAGCCTTGAGCGTCCCGTTGTATACGGTTAAAGGTCGGGCAGACAGAGCTAGTCTGTCTGAGCGTTCCACTAGCGCTATTGATCTCCAGTGATCCTCAAATGCACACGTATGACTACTTACATGTAGCTGTGTCAAAAAGTCGAACAATGGAGAATACAGTACTTATTGGAAAACTCGAGGTTTATTTTCAGAAGATTAGCCTACTAGCTCTGGCAAAAATTTGTGACTCTATCTAACACCGAAGTATCATGAATGAAAACAGAAAAAGCAAAGCAATAGTTTTCGTTAATTATGCAAACAATTTCGAAGTATTAGGCCTACTAGCTAATTTAGATGTCCTTGGCAAGCCTGTTGCTTTTGTCCAGGTATCTATGTTGTCCGACTTCAACCAACTAATAACATATTTCTCGGCATTCCATAGGGCGAGAGGTGGACCATAACCCAATCATTAGTAAGTCATTTACAGATGTAATAAATCAACCTGTTTCTTCCACTGGCTTGATAGAGATTCATTATTTTGACTGAATCATCTGTAGGCCTAACAATCAGCTGAAGAAACAGGCAGTACCTTTTAGCAGTGCTATCAAACTTTTTGTAGGAATACGAGATTTCTCATTCATACTTACCAGCTTTTGATTCATCAACCTTCTCAGCTTCACTGCCACATCATCTTAATTTAGTTGTCGCCGTTTCAGTTTCTCGATCACATTCTTCACTAGGCCTATCAGCAAATCGCTTTTTGCGCGAAAATCCACTCTTAAGTAAACTCATTTTACGGGGCACTTGATAAAAGCCTCGTTTTTAAGTGTAACGAATCCAATAGAAGCCGCAACAAGACGCCGCAAGTGTAGAGAGAGCCTCAGATAGGCCCTATACGGAAATAAAACGGCGGCATATGTGACATGACGTTCATATATGTATGAATATATATATATATAATATATATATATATATATATATATATATATAATATATATATATATATATATATATATATATTATATATATAAGTGTCTGGAAAGTATCATTTCTTCGGAAGATCCTGGGGCTAACCGGAGATACCGAAATATTTAGTAGCCTACTCCATGGGCTAACACATGTTGGAAATATTTGGATGCGCGCGAAAATCAAGATACATTGAGCCGCTGAAAGCTGCTGGGGCGGGGGCGTATAGCTTGACCCGCCCAAGGTAATTACACTGCTGCATGGACGCTGCATGGTGCGTCCAGGCTGTGGTGGTCTGTTGTGGTCTAATAAGTGGCAGGGCCAGGACGGCGTTCAGCCTTGAAACTAAGTGCCTGCCTAGACGCCGTCCATGACCGTCCATTCACACTTTAAGACCCGAGTTTAGGCGAAAAAATATATTACTACTGTCATAATATTGGAGGGGCTCAATGCCTGGGCAGGCCTGGCGCCTCAATTATTGGTAGAGCGAGGAGGGGCTCAATGCCTGGGCAGGCCTTGGCGCCTCAAGATTGGGGGGGCTTGATCCTAGCGGCCTACACGAGTTTTGCAAGATGTTATAACGTGTAATAATATTAATCTTCGTGGGTTTCCTGTGTTTCTTTAGGTACCGGTGCGGCGACTGAGGTGAAATGGGATGGGTGTGACGAGATTGAGGCGAGAAGGGATGGGTGTGACGAGACTGAGGCGAGATTGATGGGTGTGACGAGATTGAGGCGAGATTGATAGGTGTGACGAGACTGAGGCAGCGTAGGTCACGAACGTGCATGAAGCAGGTTTGGTATATAAGGTTATTCTGAATAGCGACTGTGCCTTCAATCAGACATCAGAGTCTCTTATGTGTAGTATCCAATTGAGAGTTTATTTGCTGGAAGCGACAGTATCAGAGTCACCAATCCTGCAGGATCATCAGGTTTCCATAAACCTTAATATTCCGTTGGAGTGCGGACATTCGTAAAATGGGTGGCAAGATAATTAAAATCGGGCAAATGTAGACAAAGAAAAGGGCGAGGGATTGTGGGGCGCGGTGGTGTAGGGGTATGTTCGGTGCCTTGCAGCCGGAGAGTTGCGGGTTCGAATCCAACTCAAGCCGCCGCGCAGGGACCCTGGGCAAGTCCTTCACTCGCAATTGCTCATGCGCTTCGGCGTGAAACTCCGATTCAGTGTCCGCGCTGTAGTCGGGAGCGCCTCTGAGTAGAAATCTTGAAGGGGCGCTATATAAATATCTGGAATGAATGAATGAATGTATGGTTCATATTTTGTGGACGTCCTCAATGGACGACTCCGTAATACATTGCACGTAGGGTCATCACATGCCTAGAGACCTCATAATGTCTTGGGACCTCATGTACCTAAGTCCCTTATATGCGGACAATTGAAAAGGCTCGACGCTGTCTAATAGAAGTGTGAGCTTGCGGGATCAAAAGCTCCCCCTTGCTGAAGAACGCCGAGTTTGACGGGCTGCGAGGTCAGAGACAGGTCGACAAAGAACAGACAAGTAGGATGGGGCGCAGCCAAGAAGGTACCGCTCTTTCTGCTGGATATATAACGGCCGATATCAACCTGTGACATTTAGGAAAGAGACTGTAATTTTACAACGAACAACACAGCAATTCAATAATGGTCGATATTTTAGACAAAGAACGTTGATTCATGGATAGTCTACATCAAGTAGTCGAATTGTTCCTGAAGCCATCTCAAAAGTCCACTCTAGTTCAAGAATTACTCAGAGCAGATCATCATCTTTTTCCATCTTATTTTGATAGTGTATCTTTAGGTCGGACGGGTCGATTAAAAGTGTCAACTGTTTGGCTGAAGCGTTTTCCACATATGCCGATGCTGAGAAAATGAAGTTGGCCATTCACACCTCGATTGGATGATTGCACTTGTCTGATCGTCGTCATCTTCTTTTCGTTGCAGATCACTGCAAAAAAGTGTAGAAGTTAGTCGAATGACACATTCCTCTTTGTTGCAAACTTACCTATTACTCGCAGAACATCTGCTCCCTAATGTGACAAAGCATATGCCTTCTGGAGAAATCCTCTCTTCATTCCTGTTTCTGCCGCTCCTCTACTGAACAGTACTAAATGGACTGCCGACAAACCGAAAGACCGTCTAGTATAGCCTTGCTAAATGGACCAGTGACCACGGTTACACGTATCTCAGCCTTACATATATATTATGTCGAGAGAAAGAGAGATACAGAGTGACAGAAGACAGAGACTGGGAGAGACAGTGACAGAGTCAGACAAGGAGACAGAGAATAAATGAATGAATGAATGAATAATATTAGATTAGCGTGCTAGACGTCAATACTTTAATTACAGGCAATTTGAGAGAGAGACAGAAACTAAGGAAACACATAGACAGACAGAGGGACAGAGCATTTCGTATGAGTCCATCTCAAAGTTCATATCAGTGTATACCTACTAGACTAGAATAATAAAATAATTAGCATTTGATCTCATCAGCTCTTGCATACAATAAACTTCCGATTTACCTTCGGGTGATCTTTATCTTCATAAAGTAGATTTTCTGTCGGATTCTACTGTGGTTGGTTGCCATGCCTCGATTCCCTCTCATCCTCATTCTAATCCCTCTGCCCCGTCTTTCTTCTAACCTAGCCCCTCTCTCATCCTCATTCTCATCCCTCTGCCCCGTCTTTCTTCTAACCTAACCCCCACTCTCATCCTCATTCTCATCCCTCGGCTCATCGGCAAGACAATACAAAATTAAGAAAATAAAAAACAAATTCAAAAGTAATAATAAAGGGGCTTGCGGGGTATTAGACCACGCCAGGGGCCCACCCTGCCATAATGAGCTTACGGGTTTTTACGCCACGCCAGAGGCCCGCCAGGACGACAACAAATAAACTCCTAATACATAACAACGAAACAAGACAGAGCCACAGAGCAATCACCACTACCATCAATCTCGCCTCAATCTCGTCACACCCATCAATCTCGCCTCAATCTCGTCACACCCATCAATCTCGCCTCAGTCTCGTCACACCCATCCCTTCTCGCCTCAATCTCGTCACACCCATCCCATTTCACCTCAGTCGCCGCACCGGTACCTAAAGAAACACAGGAAACCCACGAAGATTAATATTATTACACGTTATGACAGGTTGCAGTATCATTACAGAAAAGAATAAAGTACAAGATTCCCCTGCGATGGAGCCTTGTTTGGTTTCCTTTTGTCGCAAGGACGTTGATTTTTGTAAAATTCATGCAATATAAATGGACACTTTACGTTACCGTGACATAGCGACTATTTATTACAGCTTGTCATTATAAAAGGGGTTAAGCTACATATAGGCCTAATGGATGCACTATTGCACTATTAAGGATTTGTCGGCACGCCTTGACATAGCCTAAATACATGTAAGTTCAAGCAGGTCAGCGATCGTTGCGCTCAGCTGCTCGTGAAGCCATGCAGGTGCAGCGCTTCCGTCCATCAACTTGAGTCGACTGTGTCATCTCATGTCTCGGATCTTCCTCTTGGAACACTCTTCCGCTGTATGTACGTGCTGTTGCATTTAATCCTCTTCAGCAAACACTTTCAAATTATCTTAAAACGGACTTAAACAATTAGACGAGCTAAATAGTCATGTGAGGTAGCAGACTCAAAGGCGCTATATTAAGCGACACATACTGTAATCTAGTGTTTTGTTGATGAGAATCCGTTGGTTGATTCCACTTGTGCGCATCGGATTGCCGCTGGTGACCCTTCTACTTTACTGTGCATTGTTCGTGTTACTGTGCTACGCTCGGTGTCTTTCGCACTGGAAGCGCCTCTGATTGGTGTTCACTGTGAGAGGCGCTTTATACATTTATAAATACAATACAATACAATTGTTCTGCTATTTAACTGGTGTAAAAGTTTAGGTCTTAATGACATCCATCATCACATAGGCTAGCATAAAGAGCGTCCCTCATGTTTCGCTCTGTTAGCGGCGCTATATAAATGTTCAGTCACATTTACAATTACAACGCCAAGCCTTATTACAAACGTCATCACAAGCGAAATGAAAAGCCGACTGTACGCCACTGAGACATGTTCGCGGGCATTCGATATCCGGTTGTCACTCCTTTCTCTCGCCGGCTGATCTTCCCACTGACAATTTACGGTCAGTAAATTTATTATAGCTGAGGAAGTAACTAATAATTATGTTAGACATATCTATTAAGGACAGCCCTCAGAGACGTGGATTCTAACCCTACGCCAGAAGAGCAAAAACAGTGTCCATCGAAGTCTCAGACAGGCATGTCATTTCTTTGCTGATTACACGATCATATCCTACCTTACTCGACGTGTCCTGAGCCGAAAAACTTCACGAAAACTCTCCGACGTTGCACAACACGAACTGACTGCTTATGGGACTGGGTTCGAAGATGAGAGATCACCCACCACCTGACGAAGTTTCTGCAGAATGCGACGGAACATGTGAAGCTGAACTGTGAGTTGGCTAAAATTAAAGAAAGGTAAGAAACACTGTAACTGTAGCGTCTCAATGAACATATCACATGGCTGAAAAACTATTACAGCACAGCAGCGTATCACCTGGAAACTATAGAGAAGTAAAACACTAATTTGAACACATTTTACGTTTAACTTTGAATATCTCGGTTTCATTGAACGGGTTTCGAAACTGCTTTTCACATTCCTAATTGCCTTATTAATTGTTACACCTTTGCCACCAATAACAACACTTAGTTAATCTGCACAAAGGCACCAGTTACCCAAACAGATGATCATCACTGATCACTGATCAGATTAACATAGAGCAGAGAGACTGATAAGATGGGCCTCTACCAACTTTAAATAATAAACTATGTGATTGGGCAATATGTTATCAAAACGATCCAGTTTAGAACCATCGAGTATGTATGTATGTATGTAAAGTAAGTAAGTATATTCTATAGTATGAGCACTTGCTATAGCGCCCCTTCAAGATTTCTACTCAGAGGCTCTCCCGACTACAGCGCGGACGCTGAATCGGAGTTTCACGCCGAAGCGCATGAGCAATTGCGAGTGAAGGACTTGCCCAGGGTCCCTACGCGGCGGCTTGAGGTGGATTCGAACCCGCAACCCGGTTGGATGTCTGCCACTACCAATGCTGATAAACTGAGATGTTTGGGGAAACATGTGGGTATGCGAGACAGACTTACAAAAATTGCTGATATATATAATTGTCTATAGCTATGGATTTCTAATCAGACATTTATTGATACTAATATAACAGATATTCATTCTGAGAATTTATATAGCTCATATTAAAGAGACCTTATCAGCTGCACTCTCAGCTCAGGCGCTGTTAAAAGAAAGATTGATTTGAGAGACTTATAAAAAGTACAAATCTATTGGGATGATGATATGTCTGGAAGAATTCACATTTGAAAAGGTTCGATGTTGTCTAATGTTTACGTTAGCTCCTAATATGTTATGAGAAATTGTTTGTATTGCAATAGAATGCTTGTGTCAATGCTTTTAGCGATGTATATAAAATTACATGTATGGACATGAGTAGTGATTATATTGCTGCTTCTGCATCAGGCTGTGACGTCATACTTTAGATTAAAATTATCGACTTTCTGAAATTATAAATATATAAATTTTAGATTCAGCTCTTGCTATGAATGCAAACTTCTAAATTGTTAAACCAGTTTTATGCAGTTGATAAAGGACATTGTATATATATATATATATACATATATATATATATATATATGATTAATGTCATAGTACGGAGATTTTATGACACTGGGTTTGTGAGTGACCTTTCATATTGCGTGACCCGGTCTAATGAGTTTGTGAGTGGTCTTTCCTTGTAATGGCATTTAATGACTCGGTATAATGAGACATGCTGCAATTAAAAGTCAACGGTATATAATTGGTTTATGATAGTCTTTTCATAGTACGGGGATTTAATGATGTAGTATAATGGGTTAATGACATTCCTTTCATTGTATGGGGATTTAATGAGTTTATGGTTGGCCTTTCATAGTATGTGGATTTAATGAGTTTATGATTTTATGATCCGGTATAATGGATTTATGATTCAGCCTCAGTAACAAAAGTCCATTGTTCTTTGATGTATGAACAAAAGACTAGGGGAACAAAGGGGGCGGGGCTTAGAACAATAGGGGACCCTTGAACAAAAGAATGGCAGGTGCCGACCCATGAACAAAAGAATGGCAGGTGCCAGCGCAGGCCTAGAGACAAAAGGAGGCGGGGCTTAGAACAATAGGGGAGGGGCTTAGAACAACAGGGGCGTGGCTACGTGACCAATCAGAAGCGACTGATATAGAATCAATGGTCTACACACTACTAACAAGACATTGACGAACATCAACGTTTCTTAGATGAGAGATCATCATCTGACAAAGATGCATATGCAGAATGTTTTGGTTAGAAGAAGAAGAAAAGGAAAAACGAAGAGGAGAAGAAAAAGAAGTAGGAAGGGGAGGGAAGAAGCAGAGGAGGATAAGGAGGAGAAGAAGGAGGAGGTGGCGGAGAAGAGAAGGAGAAGAGGGAGAAGGAGCACTAGAAGAAGAAGGAGGAGGAAGGAGGAGGAGAAGAGAAGAGAAGAGGAAGGAGTAAGAGATAATGAAGGAGGAGGATACGAAGAACAGCAGTCCTTTGAGATAGCTTGAGAGATAGCTATGGATATGAAGGAGTGTTAGCGACTTCATTAATTTTTCTTAGCTTCGGCATGCATATGTGGACCGACGGGCGACGGCCAGTCCTCTCCCTAGCTGTCTGATCTTCCCACAGATAGTGTACGGTCAGTGTACTCATTATAGCTGAGTTGGAACTTAAGGCGAGATAAACTTTTAAACTAAAGAGAAAGAAAACACATAATTTAAAAAATAAGAAAATGACCAATGAGAAAAGATGGTGCAACATTACCAAGAATGTATATTTGTTCCAAGATTTTAAGACATTGGAATCAATTTAGTAATTGTAGGCTAATTAGTAACTGTATCACAGCAGTGTCTAACGCACGAGACATCAGCCGATGGCGCACAAAAACCAAACCGTAATCAGATTGATCCATACATAGGCCACAGAGGTTAAGCACAGTGACTGTAAAACATTGTTCATGTTAAGCACAGTGACTGTAAAACATTGTTCATGTTAAGCACAGTGACTGTAAAACATTGTTCATGTTAAGCACAGTGACTGTAAAACATTGTTCATGTTAAGCACAGTGACTGTAAAACATTGTTCATGTTAAGCACAGTGACTGTAAAACATTGTTCATGTTAAGCACAGTGACTGTAAAACATTGTTCATGTTAAGCACAGTGACTGTAAAACATTGTTCATGTGAGGCTTACCTTAAGTGAATGTCGCCTGCAAACAATGGTCCAGATATCTTTCTGTCTGTTTGAACTCTTTTCTGATGGACAGTTCGACTGTTTGAAATGCCATTCTTGTTGATCATTCGATTGCTGGTCGGTTTGCGTCTTCAAAAATGTAGTTATTTCAACGAAACTTCGAATTTCAACCTCTCTTGTTGACATTTTTGATGATTTTCTGTTCGAAACGGCAATTGCGTGTCGCACATAATACGATTCTTGTTCGTTTAGTGTCTTCTTCAACTGACTTCGTTGAATTTCTAATTTTTACTTCTTCAAAGCGACGATTTTCGATTATTTTCTGTTCAAATTGTTTAACCTCGTATCGAATTTCTAAATGAATCTCGACTCCTTTCCTATAGACATGAAACAATCGATGAAGAGATGACGTCATCGCAAGGAGATGACGTCATCGCAAGAAGGCTTTGTTTATTATAATATACGTCATCAGTATTATCAGTATTGTTGTTATGCAAGGACGCTATTTACAGGCGTCCATGGCCAGCGAGGAGCAACTGTAGCCATCCACTGTGGTCACCGTAAGATTTAAAGCTTAGGGGAGATCGAGTGTCCAAGATGAATTAAGCGGTGTGCCCAAGGCGCGCCCATTTCCCTGCCAGCATTTCCATGGGCATTATATGGGAATAATGCGACCCATGTGGATTCCATACAGGTCTGTTATGGCAATAAGGGTTTCATTATACATTGGCATAACGAAGGGGGCAAAGCTTAACTCTAGGGCTACCAAGCTTTTTTTGTAACACTGGCTACCAAGGGGGTGGTGGTTACCACCCCCCTGGATTTCGTGTTTGGTTTTACATATCATAACTTGTAATATAGCATTGGATTCAGCATTCATTTCTGCACAGAATGGTATATTTAGTTGTACATTATGTGAATGCAACTCGAAATTACATCACTTTTAACAACGGAACCCATTAATTAGCAATATTGTATATTATTGCGTACATTTTGTACTTTTTGTATAAACAGATATAAGATTATTTGTGTTTTGAAACTAATCTATGTATAAAAGATACACAAAATCATCCCTACACATGTTTATATAGTATAAATGTACATTCATACATATATATCCATACGGTACATATATATCGGTTTACGTTGTAATGCTGTATTCAGCCATCTTCACACAGATTACGCGTATTATTATTTATTTTGATCACTTCCGGTATTCAAAAGACAAAGATGTAGGTATGAAAATGAAGCCCTTCATTCCCTCTAAAGAATGGTGTCTTTGTTTCTCTTCCAGTAAGACAAATGAATACGCTACAGACAAAAACTAAGGGGGGAGTGCTTCCATTCAGCCATTTTTCACGCATATTATGCGTATTATTATTTATTTTGAGCACTTCCGGTTGTCTCAGGTCAACTCAGTGACCATAGAAATGTAGCCCCACATTCCCTCTATAGAATGGTATAATTTGTGTCTCTTAATATTAAATGACGGATAAGATATAGTCGAAAATCTAGGGGGCGGTGGTATCCACCCCCTGGTACCTCGGGTATATTGGGTATAACTTTTGAACGGTGTGAGATATCATTTCACATTTTACCTCAAAACGTGTGTAAATGAACCCCCTACAGCTACCTAAAAGGTCAAATTTTTATTCCATACGGAAAAGTTTGAGATGAAAAAAACCTAGGGGGGTGGCAACCACCCCCCCCTTGGTAGCCCGAGGGTTAAGGGGGTAGCCAGAGGGTGCAAAATTAGCTTTCAGTGATACACAGTAGGCCTAGGCCTACTATGACAAGAACGATTAAAAGTCAACAAGAAAATTAAAAGGAGCGCAGTCATCAACCCTTGCCCCTGGGCGCTCAAACCCTTCGTTACGCCTCTGTTCATAAAATCATAGACTCGGATCCATGTCAGCATATGCAGCCAGAGATAATATCGCGATCTGTTTGGTTCAAATGTCCGACGTCGCCACTCCTCTAGCTGTTGAGCCTCTTCTTTTGGGCTTTCCGTATCCATCTGGATGATGACAAAATTTAATGAATATCGATAGCTCAAAGAAGTGACGATATCACACGGAAGGCGGGTTATCAGTCTAGCTGCTCTAGCAGCTGTTTTGAGCACCTACTGAAGAGGAGAGAGACGAACCATGGGAAAACCAATGAGAATTGGTGATCCTCTTCCTGCGGCATGTGTATACGTTCAATGCCCGGGTCAACAGACGGGCTGGGACCTGTAATGTCACATTCCATATCCCCACCCGGAGTGTTTTCGCGAAGAACTTTGGCTTAATTGGTCCACACTCTCGAAGCCCGCTTAATGCACCTAAACTTCGATGCGCGCTCCTTTTTAGCCGCGCGACATGTGTGTGTGTGTGTGTGTGTGTGTGTGTGTGTGTGTGTGTGTGTGTGTGTGTGTGTGTGTGTGTGTGTGTGTGTGTGTGTGTGTGTGTGTGTGTGTGTGTGTTGTGTAAGAATCTTTGAAAGCGATGACCATTCACAACGATTAGTTAGGCTTGTTTTAAGCCTTCTCCTCGATTCGCTTGCACTTCACTGCAAGTGTAAATAACTGTTTAAAACAGCGCAGAATTTAATGTTTATAGGGGCCTATTCTAGACGTCGACTTGCTCGTCCTAAGGTGGTTAAAATGACCTTCATAACGTATACAATAGGAGCGTCATATTCTGAAATGAAATAAGTGTAGTCCCTCTCGCTCTCCATCTCCCTCTCCCCCATCCGCTTTTCCTCTAGCTTCCCCTCCGCTTCCCTTCCACTCCCCTCTCCTGCCCTTCCCCTCTCCTCCACTTCTCTTTACCATGCCTCTCCCACCACCCCTCCCCTCCTCCTCCCACTCCCCATCTAATGAATTGAAATGAATGTAGTCCTCTCGCTCTCCCTCCACCTTCCCTCCCTCTCCCTCCCTCTTCCCTCCCTTTCTCCACCTCTTCCGGGGCCCTTCGTCCCCACCAACTCCCCACTCACCCCATCTACTGAAAGGATATGAGCCTAGCATTCGCATTCGTTGTGTAAGATTTTATTGTCTCCCCTAGCGAATGGTCATGAAACGTTTAGCGTAGCATCACAGACTTCGTGACAGAATTCAGGACATTTCTGTTCTTTTATTAAATTAATTTCTGACATCAGTTCGAGTAGCCACAGGGTGGCAGCTTTAGCAATTCCATATTTGTATAGCGCCACCCTAGGTGAATGTCCTCTCATGCGCTCGCGACCTGAGAACACAATTAAGGCCACGATCGAAACTTATAGAATGGCATTCAACCGATGAACCGAAATAGATAGGCCAAGAAACAATGGACATTTTATTTAAACGTTTTAAAAGTAATTCATCAGAACAGAGATTTTCACATCGTCCTTAGTTTATTATTTTCTGCATTTCTATCACATCTTGTTTCAAATAGCACCAGATAAATTAAAAGACAATGTAGCCTATACAACTATTAGTTAAGGACACGTTCGTTCACTTCGTTGTACGAATGGAAGTGTACATGTAATCGTACTTGTAACCTTAAATCTCCGGATACCCTAGAATTACTTGGGGTTTTCTTGTAAGCCTACTTCAATGCACGCAGAAGAAACTACGCGTGTGACCAACTAAATGGTCAAACCGGCACGCTAGAGAAACATGCGACCATCATTGCCGCGGCACGTGCGCAGAATCCCATATCCCATGCATTCGGTTTTCATATAAAGGCTATATATAGGGCCTACATGCATGCATACATGTATGTATGTATAGTTGTGTACTATGCGTGCATCTCTGCATGCATGCATAGCCTAGGTACATACATGTGTGTATGTATGTTTGCGTGCATCTCTACACGCATGCATAGGTACAAACATACATACACGTATACACATACAAACAAACATGCAGAGAGACTGGCCGACTTATAAGCATAGATGCACAAAGACATAGGCTACATTCATGGATACATTCATACCTATATCGCCGTGGTTGGACTTGGAGCGCTTCTGAGTAGATTACCTTGAAGGGCGCTATATAAAAACTCCTTAATAATAATAATAATAATAATAATAATATATGCATACATACATGAAAAGATATATATACATGAATGCTTGCATGCACATGGGCTATTTTACTTCAGCTTTGAATTGTATGACCCAAGATTATGCCTCTGAGGACTGACTAGCCTACTCTTTGTGTTCTAGCCATAACCGAAGCATTTTCCATGCAACCAGCCATAACAAAATAGGCTCTCATGGGCTTCGTAAAGCCAGACAACAGTGGCGCCACCTGGGCAAAAACAAGTCTGCGATATTAGGCATATAGGCCTACTTTGCTTTTCATTGCTTATAATATTTTATCGACTTGAACCTGCTACTTAAAGCGCAATATAAATGTATAGATCTTCAGCATGTTGGTAAATTACACAAGCCAGAGAACTCCGACAGTTTTGGCACCGTCCGTCCTGGCAGTCTGTCAACTCTGGCACCGTTGAGTCCTGGCACCGTCAGTATTTGGCACCGTCATCCCTGGCCTGGCACCATCAGCACCGACACCGTTAACCCTAAAGCTGCTCTGCCAGTTCTGACATCGTCAGTTCTGACATCGTCAGTTCTGACATCGTCACCACTGCACCGCTGATTCTGACACCGTCTGTCGGTGTCAGAACAGACTGTTCTGACACCGCTAGTTCTGACACCGTCGGTTCTGGCACCGTCACTTCTGACACCGTCGGTTCTGACACCGCTACTCTGGTGTCTGACATGGCGCGCTGTCAAGTTGTCCCCGGCAGCTATGGAACTATTTCCACTGACACCTCTGACGTCGTTAACCATTGGCAGAATTAAGCTTTACCCTCACTCGAAGGATCACAATTCCAGACAAGAGCGAATAAGACAATCCAGTTGACTGATTCTCGTGTAAGCAGATAACTGAGACAAGTTTGAGCTTTCATGAAGATTTTAGGCAAATCCTGTCAAAATGCGAGAGCATGCCCGAATGCGCATTGGATAGCACACTGGCATAGAGAGCTCGAGGTCCGTAGGGCGGACATGCTTTGTAGGCTGCTATTAGCGCCGTGTATTGCAGGCTGTCTGTTCTGTTAGTAGTTAAGATTTATGTCTTCTGTCATTTGTGTTCTTGTGAATTGTTTCAATTGCATAACTGTACACTGTAACCGGTTGCGGTTTGTCAACCGGATTGTTTCAATAAAGAATATTATTATTATCGTCAGTCACTTGGACAATCATGGTAGGCCTAAGTATCCGACTCTATGAATACGGTATAAGCTTAGACTAGACATGGAACGATATCATGTATTTAGCCTACATAACCCACATTCTGCCATTCGGTAGCATAACGTGTGTTTAATTTTATCTGGATTCGTGATGTTTTGTTACACAGAAACCAAAGTCTGAACTGTTACAGTAGGCCTACTGTTGTTAAATGAATTTTTATCGGGCGTCGTTTGTAGCGAAGTAGGGTCTATAGTTGCTATGCGTGATACACGCATTACAGCGATATGATATAAGCTAAAGGCTACGTTATACACAGTGCGTGTGCATTTCTGTGACTGGATATATTTATGAACAACTCCGGCAAATTATTCTCCCAGCCAATGGTCAGGAACACACGAGGTAAGCAACTATAGCCTGTTGGATATAACCTATTATGTCTGCGGCATATCGACCTTTTGAATTTATCTTTATCTGGCTAGTTTATCTAACTCCTGCAGGCTGCAGCATTGATTCATCCGCTCCCGAAGACACCCACTAGACAATTGGGGTCAGGCGTATTAGATGTAGCCTATGTAGGGCTGTAGGCCTACTCGCCATGTCACAGATACGTCAATGCGTGTCTGCAGCATTTTGAATAGGGTGACAACAACGTCACTCCACCCTACAGCATCCGGTAGAGCAGCCGTTGTTGGTCTCGAATGCTTATTCGTTGGGTAGGGCCTTAAGTTATCGCCCCTTATTTCGCAGCTAACCTCCGTGACTGATGGATGTAGTTCCACCATCCGTCACCTGCAGTAAAGGCTCTGGATTGCAGTTAAAACTCTGCACAGATTTTCCGGATATTATAATATATCAGACAAAGATAGTGGATTGATTAATGACCCCGCTGCTGCGTCTGCTTGCAAGCGATATTCAAACATTTAATCTGCTTGTATTGAAATATTGGGCGCACATCGATTTGACTGTTACGGTAGCCTATCTGTTTATGTATTTGAAGCGCTATGGACAAATTTAGCCTAATTCGATAGAGTCTATGGGGAGGATATGACTGACAGCAATGCCCATTATAGTTATGGCTGATATTCTTCGACAAGTAGGCCTTATATAGCTGTAAAACAGAATTTGCGTTATTTCCACATTTTCGCACTTAACCATAGCTTATAGTTACACAATTTTATTTTACGAGTGCAAAAGAAAAAGACTGTTAATAAAAATCCTTTCCATGAAATCGACGCTTAAGCTCACGCAAAATGAAGGCAAAGTATCCCTCTGACATCCACGCACGTTGGTGGCCAACTGCAGACACTTATAGGCCTAGATAGGCTCCACTGCGCAATGGGCCCTTAACTGGCGTCCAATGCACATCAATTGCTACAATGAAGCTGTAGACTGTAGAGTGTAGACCTATTGTATTGTATTGTATTGTATTTGAACACTTGTTATAGCGCCTCTACCAGATTTCCCATTCAGAGGCGCAACATGTCGGCTTTACCTCATCGTCGATATCACGGCGTCGTTAAATAAACGATATTAAGTCAATGAAATCAGCAGTGTTGCCACAGCTGGGGTTTTCTCACTAGATCTGGGGTTTTTGGACTCCGTCTGGGGTTCTGGGGATTTTTTGGCAAAATATGCATAAATCTGGGGATATTTCTGACCATTGGCATTTTGCATGCATAATACACATATTTATATTGTGATTAAATGTAAAAGCTTATACGCTATATAATTTTTAGTCCACAACATATAATTTTTTCAATGCAGGGTGTGTTAGGCTACTGTTGCTGTTAATTGCCAGAGGTACGTTCTGGCATAGACCAAAATGGGTGCAGAAGTCAAACAGAGCGAACTGCCAAGGATTGATCTCTACACCCACCCACGTGCACACACATACACTTCCATTGTTTTATAATGTGTATATGTATGTTTTCGTAATTTACATAATTTAGTCTGCTCTCAGCTTTCAACAGAAATATTACTTACTTTTAAATTGAAATAATTATGTAAATGGCAATAGTGACTATTTAATCAACTTAGTTTTGTAAATTTTTACTTTTATTGAAATAAACCTGAAGTGACTAAAATTAAATGTTAAAACAAAAACTTCGTTTCTATTTTCTTTAAAAGACAAAGTTTTATATTATAAATATACGAGATAAAAAATATTTGGTCTTTATTGGCCCTGCTAGTAGCATATAGGCCTACTTACTTTCTCATTTTCCAGAATTTATGCCCAATATTGGAGTCTATATAGTCTGGGGTTTTCTGGGGTTTTCTCAGAAGGAAATCTAGGGTTATTTCAAAAACCTGAGTGGCAACACTGGAAATCAGTTGAATTGATGATTCTGCGTCCGATTCACGCCACCGGAAGTAGATTCAAATTCCAATCGTAAACTCAGAAAATTCTTTATAAACGCGCTATTTAAAAGCTATAAGCGCGGGGGAACCGACTTTAACCAAATGAGTGAAATGACTTCTATAGCGCCATCATCATAATGCCAAAGGCTAATGATGTCTTGGGCATTGTTGGGATGATTAATTATCGATAATAGCTTAGATCCAAGGATCTTTTAAGCTGATTGCCAAACGTGACCACGGGTCCAGTTTTCTGAGCCATTTTAAAATCAGTGTGTTAGTGTTTCGAATCCTTCATTGTTCCTTGCGCCCGTCTGGCATGTGGGCTTTATAGAGCCTCGAGAAAGCAGTCATTTCGCGAAGGACTCCCGGATTAATTCAGCATGAACTATATTTGCCAATCGTTCGCCTTCAGAAGTCTGATCAGCTACATGCGAATCGATCATCCTGATGAGAAGCAGCTTGTGATCGATATGACAACATGATCATTGTTACCATGGTCACAACAATTATCCTGGAACAGGAACAAGCTCTGCTACTGCTCAAAATATACAGCTGTAGCTAAGTCCTACATTGCAGATACAGTCCGCTGCAGATATATGGTCAGCGTAACTGCCAGGCGTCTTATATGCTTCATTCGAGATAGATGTCATTGAATACGAGCTTCTTTGCGCACAATCAGACTGAAGTCGGGAGTTTTGCGGTTCTTGCACATAATTCATGGATCCGTTTTATATTGCGTTATGCTTCGGGGAAGAGACAATAGCGGTGATGCAGCGTGTATGAAGCGTCGTATTCATTCTGATTATTTATACCCAGAATAATTGTTACAATAATATCGATCATCGTCCTGTGTTCCGTTTTTTATCGACTTGTTATGAAAAGAATATCATCGTGTTTCATTCCACAGGTATGATGAAAAGAAGAGGTATGGTGTTATTCAAGAGTTCATAATGGGAATAAAGTCCAGGTAAGCTAATTGTTAATTTATTACGGTCTGTTTTGTTGAACAATGGTCATCCGTGCGGGTGCATCGTTCTAGGTCTGCAGACACTCTCGGCTGGAGCGCAAACAGTATAACAGTAAACAGAGCTATCAGAAAATTTTCCACACAGTTTGCATATTGCTCGACAACTGATTATCAATTATCATTATTACTAATTATTATTGTTACTACTACTACCACCACCACCACCACCACCACCACCACTGCTACTGCTGCTGCTGCTGCTATTATTTATTATTATTATTTAGTAGTGGCAGCCCACTACCACAACCACCACCATCCATGGGCGAACTCCGAGGTAAGTCGATACACAACTGCTCTTACAAGTGTTGGAGAGGATCCAAACAATTAAGGGGCTCGGCTCTCTAAACTTATTGTGTACCATTGCAGAGCTCTAATACGTATGATATCCCCGCAGAGGTTGGAAGAAACCAGTTGGCTGTCCTCGCTACATAATTATGGACAAGAGTGGTGGAATCCCATATGTGCACGCTGGATTTGGGACAACACACTACACACTGAAGACATGCTCAGACTAAAGATCCAATCGTATTCGTAGACTCCAAAATGTCTAAAGTGCTACTATAAAGCTAAGCGCAGGGCACTAGCTTATTCACGAGCGCTGCGTCATATCAGAGTTGTTGTCCAGAGATCGATGTCCAATGGAGGTCCGAGTCCGGTTGTCAGAGAGACCAGGGAGCAGAGGCAGAACAGCTGGTACGGCGGGTTTCGTTGAGGACGAGAAAGCTTGGAAGGCGGGAGGATCGGATGGATTAGGTTGTGGTGGGATAAAATTTGACTGACAGCGTGCACATGGTGTGGAAATGGTAACCCTTCGAGGATGGACACGGTTCGCCTTCCATGATAATGTAAGGCAGCATATCGGAAATACCTCTTTGTAGTCAGTGGCGTAAAACACGGGGGGGGGAGATAGAGGGGACTGTCCCCAAAGTTTTGACTTGGCCTATCTGTCCCCCCCCAAAAAAAAAATTCAAAAATCCGACCCCATAAAAATCTGTCACCCAAATTTACGTACAGACTTTCGCCTCTGTGTGTAGTGACCTAGCATTGTAGGTTTTTCGCATATATGCCCTACCTAATAATTTCTGTTGCTTCCAGGGCCGTGTTAAAGGGGGTGCTAAGGGTACTGAGGGCCCCGGATTTTCGGAAGTGATGACATTTTTTATGTGCTTGTTATTAACGTACTGTTAAATCTAGGGAAAATGCTATAACACAAATAAATACGAACTAATAATTAATTTAATTACTTATAGTAATTTTTACCTGACACTAATCATTGCGTGTACAAATAGTAATGTAAAGTGTATTGTGTCTTTAGGCAGTCAATAGGCCTACTCACTAGTAAGCATGATATAAATATGTGCGTAGTGGACCGGTGGTCGTCAGAGGGGGCCTTTGGAAGGTAATCACACTCATCACAGCACCCGGACCCGCACTAGCCTTGATGCAGTCCTGGTTGCTGCCCAGTTGAGTCTAGTCATTATAAGCACGTTATTGCAGAGATCCTGTGACACTTCTTGTCTGAGATAAATATCCATTTCGACAAACTCTCTCCAGTCTCGAGGAATTCTGTTGGAATTTCTGATGAAATATGATGGATGTTTCTGAAGCGTGGAGCAAGAAAAAGACATGTATCATCGCGGAGGGAAAAACAGAGCAGATGTGAAGACCTAATGTGACAGGGTTGACAGTGATGTAGTGATAACGGTACAACCGTACAAGAGGGACACCAACAGCTAGGATGATGATGATGGTACTGGTGGTGGACTGGTGGTGGTGGTGGTGGTGGTGGTGGTGGTGGTGGTGATGATGATGATGATGATGATGATGATGATGATGATGATGATGATGATGATGATGATGACGACGATGTGAACAAAAATTTAAGGTAGTTTCAATGATAATAACAATAGATGGCAGGCATTAAAAGTAATTTAATAGTGATATCTATGGGTTAGGCCTATTGTATGCGGTACAGCTATGGTGCTATAGAATCATGGGATTAGATTATGCGATGTAGAAAGAAGTTGGCACCAGGACTCGCTACCTATAGGGGTAAAGAGTGGGGTGGGGTTTTCGTTTGGTCGTCATGCCCTCTCTGTGCAGACGCGGTTAATGATGATTATCACCAATTTTTCACCATGTCATCCAGACGTCAATTGCTTTTGATCACACAACAGAGATGAAGTCAGTTAGAGGCTGAATTAAGTGACTTTTCCCGGTCAGCATTCAGTGCATCATGGAGAAACTTAATGAACAGGCACTGAACATCATCGAATGACTTTTTCTAATCGTTATTCCATGACGCACACAGTTATAGTACATTTTCATATCCTGGCCCGGGTGTGCCCTGTCTGAACAGTGTTATTGTAACAAATTTATGTAGCACCTGCACAACTCACAAGCCTCCGGAACTCATGACGTAACTGGGTTTTAATATGATTATAGTCGGAATTAAATTGTGATGTAATAAGTAGCATACACAGATCTAAGGAAGTAATTGTGTACCTTCATCAATGAATCATCATGTGATATAGCCTAATAGCTGGACGAAACTTTGACTGCTTCCCTTCTTCATACACTGCATGTAACAGAGGTTCAGCATGAGTGGAAGTGTAGCCAATCTGAGCAATCTCCAACCTTCACTAGCGGCTACGAACAAATTATTCCCACATCTTTGCAGGCATCATTTCTCAATGTTCCTTCTGACAAATTGCAACCCAGCTTTGTAAGTAATTCTAAATTGCTGCGGGGAATATTCTCGGTAAAAGCAGGCACACGGAGACAAACAGACACGCTGACATTGCGAGACAGAGTAATGCATCTCCAGAGACTGGCCAAGTTAGTCGAAAACAGCAGAAGGAGTAAATTGTTGGAGCCATTTGACAAAGTGTAATGGCTCCTTAGAAAATACTCCAACGTGCCGCAAAGTCCCGCGTAGTGATATTGATTCGTGCAGCATGTGGCTAGTTTGTTATATCGGAGTAAGACTTCGAAGGTAAAGTTTATTGCTTCAGTTTCCCCGGTGACTATTTTTGCCACTTCAGAACGTCCTCTGGTATATAGGCGAGCGTATAATGCATCCTGCAGATCGCTAGGACATCACAAGTAAAACTGCAGCCATAAATTCTATAGCAGGATCAGACGCTTGCTGCTCTGATCTCTTCTGCTATTTACATTGGATTTTTTCCTCCTGTTTGGCAAAGGTTTTATTTGAAGTGTTACGTATTATAGTGTGTCATTATATTTATTGCCTGAGACCTCGGCACGGTTTTGAGAGTGGGGGTTATAGGCGGAGCCAGAAAAACTTCTGGCTCCGCCTATAACCCTCCCCACTCTCAAAACCGTGCCGAGGTCTCAGGCAATAAATATAATGACACACTATAATACGTCTATAATACGTATAATACAGAGGTAACCAATTTCCATTATAACGTCTTATGTATTGCTTATAATAAAGGCTTAAAATGAAGCCCAATATTCCCACTTGGGCTTCGAGTGTTCTACATTATGACGCTGGTGATGTCTATGTGATACCTTTTCCGCTTTTCGTCCCCAGATTTTGCACGAACTATGTTTTAGCCATCGACTCTTGCAACGACTAAGTCCCCAAGTCTCAGAAAATTTCTTATGATCTGTTTGCAAATGGCGGTTTTGTGGTTCACCCAGCCCTCCCCACCTTCTGCGGGTTATAGGATTAGGCCTATAGGGCCTACCAGCCCTAGGCCTACCTTTCTCTTTCCTTTCTCTTCCCAGAAGTATATGACTATCTGGCTTCTGGTCTTCTAGCCCATCCGGAAATATTACCTTTATGAATAAAATTTGAGGACAGAAGCAACTCATGCAGGGATTGCAGGCCCATAATGTTTTTAGTTCGGCATGTAGTTTAAACAGTATCTTATTGAACTGGAATTAATTAGCTGTAGTGGGTGAAGAAATGCCACTGGAGATACCATAGCTGCTACTCAATCATCTTTTCTACCTAGGCCTACTTAGAAAATTAAGGTAGCCTAAATTTGGCTCCCTGGCAGCGGAGCACCGTTGCTCCTTTAGGGACAACCCTTTGACACTAGGAAACTGGCTGTCTTATGGTAGACAACATTGCTGCATGTATAATGGATATATAATTGGACTGAAGTAGATATGCCAGTGTATTGCTCGAAATGTTGTTGTGGAGAATTTAGTGCTTGCATGGTGTCAATAAAAAGTCTTGAATTGAAATTGAATTGAATTGAATTGTTCCTGCCTCTGTTCTACGCCTTGCCCGCTGTTTTTTCCTGTTAGCCTATATATAGGTCCCTATGGGCAGTGATGTGGTCTCGAGACCGCGGTCTTGGTCTCGAGACCGTCTCGAGACCGGAAAAATGCGGTCTTGGTCTTGGTCTCGGTCTCGACTGTGCCGGTCTTGGTCTCGGTCTTGGTCTTTAAAGGTGCGGTCTTGGTCTTGGTCTTAAAGGTGTGGTCTTGGTCTTGGGCGTCTGGTCTCGGTCATTCGCCTTTGGTCTTGGTCTTGCGCCTTTGGTTTGACCTTTGGTGGGAACTAGAGTAGATTATTTGTTAAATGTTGTCGATATTTTCGGTTATTCAGGGACTTCTGAGATAGCTTCGAATTCATGCGACGATCCGCTTATATAGGACAAAGCGAGAGAGGACCGCGTTGTTCGCTTCGTATCAGAATCGACAAGAAAACGTTGAGGCACTGTTAACCATGACCTCTGGTGCTTTAGTGACTATAATTACATTGATGCAGTTTCTCGAGGCAAAATCAGTAGCCGGGTAAACGATGCAGATCAGGAATTTGGTGGGGAATTTTTCTCTACTGGCAAAGTTTTTTGTATTCCGCAACACCCGCACCTGCTGAGAGTGTGTTTAGCTGTAGTGTGCTCTTCATGAGACCACACAGACTTGGGGGACAAAAAGTATAACTATAAAATAAGCATCTGATCTGAATAATGGGACTATGTAACACTACAACTGAGAATTGCGTTTATGATCTTGAGGCTTAGATCTTGGTCCTGGATGATGCGGTCTTGGTCTCGGTCTCGGTCTTGGGCCACTCGGTCTTGGTCTCGGTCTTGGTCTTGGACCACGCGGTCTTGGTCTCGGTCTTGGTCTTGAACCACGCGGTCTTGGTCTCGGTCTTGGTCTTGGACCCCGCGGTCTTGGTCTCGGTCTTGGTCTTGGAATTTTGGTCTCGTGCACAACACTGCCTATGGGTGTCCAAGTGAACAAGCATCAAGGATGCATGAATGAATTAGGCTACACGACACATAATTATGTTTCATATGCATGAACGCGGTCCGGATGCTCACACTACACAGCAGGGTCCGATTTCTCATAAAAGAAGCAGAGGTTCGGAAGTAGGCTATGCGTCAATAATAAAAAATGTACTAAACCGCAATTAATTTTTTTCTATTCGCGATCTGTTCCTCGCGTCGTAAATCACTCGCAGTGGATACAATTTATCGACGTTTGCAAAATGAATGCTCTGATTCACACACAGAGAACAATCACACTGACTAATAGGCCTACTTCCAAGTTTCGTTATTTTTTAAATGAAGTTAATGAACTTCCATAATGCGTCAGGATTCTGCAATGACCAACAGTCAACTATACGACGCAAACATTACATCGAAAATTGAAAATATTAAAAATTAAAAGGAGTTTTCAGTCGCAGTTTAAACTTGTAGCTGAAGTACTAGTCTGTACTAGGCTTAATTGAAGCACCAAATTGTACACATAGGCCCTAAGCCACAGACGCGACTAAATACTCTATATTGCGCTGAAAGCCGAAATACAAGTAGGCCTACACAACGAAAGCTAGCAAACCATTGCGCCAGGTATTGTCACTGGAAAATGGAAATACTAGCAACTTCAACGAACCAGTGCAGTGAGTGCACCACTGCAGGCCTATTGGTCATAATGGAGACTAGGCCTATAATAAATTATTATTATAGAGTCGTTTCGTGTAGGACTGTGGGCAATAATCTGACTGGTAAGCCGACCCCGGGATCGGTCAAAGCCTAGAAGCAGGGGAGTCAAAAGAAGAAGCTGGGTTCCAACTCCCCGACCCCCACCCCCAGGCAAATCGGACACTGCTACACAGACCATGGATTACTGCACAGACACACGAGCGCGCACACACACACCCACACTCACCCATCACACCCCCCCCCACACACACACACAAGCACACACACACACGTACGCACGCCTCTCCGGCCTCTGATTAGGTATTACTGTGAGAGGCGCTTTATAAATTTCTAAATACAATACAATTAGGCCTATATATGCACGTGTAAGCGCATTTTGCATGTGTGACAATTAGGCATATATGTTTGTGCTGTGACTTATTGATGCATTAGTAACCTGGTATCCAGGATATCCCACATTCGAACAAAACACTCTATGTATATAGATTCACGTGAAACACTACCGTATTAATTCTGCAACCATCATGGCAATCATCATGCCTACGGTCATCATCGCCACCACAGCATAAGCAGCGGCAGCAGCAGCAGCAGCAACCTGTGCAAATGGCAGAAATTTCCACTAATTCCTTCTGTGCTAATCCTTTAATCTATAGTGTTCTGCATCCATAACGCAAGAATCGCGTGACTCTCATTAGATCTGCTGGATACAAGTGAAAAACTCTTCCACTCTGGGGATCCCCTCCCTCGCATGCAAGTCATCTGGACCATCATCATCAGCAGTGACCAGATCATCATCAGTGGCAGCATCCCCCTTTTTTAGTTCTTCCTTTCCACTTTTCTGTTTATATATATATATATATATATAATATATATATATATGCGTGTATGTATATATATAGGCCTATATGTGTATATTTATGTATGTATATATTATTTTTATATATCAGCTTATGTTCATCGTTGGCTCTTTGCCTGTCGTGCACCTGTTATATTCTGTCTCCGTATTGTCAAAGGCTCTGGCAGCCAGAAGAGGTCGTTACAAAATGGAACTATACTACTTCATGTCATGCAACTGCATAATTATCCTATACACGTCGTCGTCTTATAATGAACACAAAAAACGTCATCGCGTATCCAATAGGCCTAGGGTATACGTCGTTTTCGTCTGTAGTAATGACCGATAATATCGTTTACGTATTTTGACGTATAGCTATGACATTGTGTCTATCAGAGTTGTATGGTCTTGAGACTCGGTCTCGAGATAGGTTTTTTGATGTCTCGGTTTCAAATTATGTCGTAAATTTATGGTTTAAATTTTAAAATCGTTTAGAAGATTTGATGCCTGAAATATTTAATTTCTTTACGCTATTCAGTAGGGTGGAGTGAAAAAAAGTTTTTTTGAGCAAACGTTATCTAATCGTGATGAAAAGTCGCCAGTAGGCCGATTTTAGAGTAGGCCTAAGTATAGTGTCCAAAATATTTTTGATTTTGCTTTGAGTCTTCTGCCCTCTACCTGCGGTAAAAATTTTTAATATGCAAAATTCTTTGGAAACGCATCAATGTAGTGCATTTTTTCTTGAACTGTGGCCGAAGCTTCAGATCGATCCGCCAGATCAGATCAGGCAGTTGCAGAAATCGCATCTGGTGTGATAGGTTACGGGATTGTGGAAGCGTAGGCCCTAATGCCCAACGAGTGCAACGACGTCATCGACAGGAACAAAATTAGGAGAGATCGAAGGAAGTGCCGAAGCTCTGCTAAAGTATATAGGAAGCCCCTGCTCTCCGCTGGTGACTCCACACTATAGCCATGGCACCTTTAAACAGGTCCTATAATAATAATAATAATAATAATAATAATAATAAGTTCTTAATAATAATAATAATAATAATAATAATAATAATAATAATAATAATAATAATAATAATAATAATAATAATAATAATAATAATAACAATAACAATAACAATAATAATAATAATAATAATAATAATAATAATAATAATAAGGTTAAGACTCAATGACGAAGAGATGAGGGTGGCGGTGGGCTTGAGACTGGGAGCGGTCATCTGTGCCCCACACGCTTGTCCATGCATGTGGTAGCCTACAATGGTTTCAGCCAGAGGATCGCACGGTATGGCTTAATATTGCACGTTGGGTTTCGGCAGACAAGCCAGACACTCTTCAATCAATGAAATCGTGCTACGCAGCCTCATCAGGGCAGGTACACCGTCGATCAGGGAATCGGCTGGCCTCGCCCGACTGGATAGGAAAAGACCAGGGGCCAAACCCTGATTCCATGGAACAACGGGCGTTTCCTGATTTGGGATGTCACAATTGTAGACACATTTGCGCCATCGTACTTGGTCGAGACAGCTGCAGCGGCGGGAGGAGCGGCGGAAAATAGCTGCGACTAGAAAGAAGAAAAATACGAGGAGCTTCAAATAAGATTACATTTTTACCCCAATCACGATAGAGACGATGGGACCTTTGGACCAGGAAGGCCTGGCTTTCATCAAGGAACTCGGCAGACGGTTGACCAGAACAACGGAAGATCAACAAGAAACCTTCTTCCTGTTTCAAAAATCTCTGTTACGGTCCAGCGGTTCAACGCTGTCGCATGCCTTGGAACAATGGATATGAATGGAAGAAGAACGGGTTTGAATTAGGGTAACTTGGGGTTGCATGGACCCTGGGGCTATATGGACCATGGTGAGTTACCAACTAACGTAGGTAGTCACTGGCTTTTAAATAAGTTTGTCTCTATTGGATGTTCTAATTTACAATAATACTCTATGTTTTGGGCGTGCCAGATGTTGTTACTGATGTCGTTTGTGACGGTTTGTCCGATCTACGATATCACGTATAAAGTTCGTCAGCTACTATTTGTTACTGAAATTTACCACCCAAAATAAAGACTAGTTGCAAACGTCGGATAAATATAACCAATATATCATTTTTTCGTTGAAATGTCGCGCTTTTGAAGATTATACATTGTCATGCAACGTGAACGATAATATATTGCTTAGCTGTGGCGGCAGTCGTGGCCCCTGTTTGGGGCTGTATGGACCCACTGTGAAGGGGCTGCATGGACCACGGTCCATGCAACCCTATAGCATTGACACACTGTGAAGGGGCTGCATGGACCACGGTCCATGCAACCCCATAGAGCCTATCTCAATTGAATTCTATCCTGTTTGAATACAATAGTGATTGAATCTATTTGTATTAAGCCCTATTAGGCCTGTATTATTATTATTATTATTATTATTATTATTATTATTATTATTATTATTATTATTATTATTATTATTATTATTATTATTATTATTATTATTAATTATTGTTAATATTATTATTATTATTATTATTATTATTATAATTATTAAAAATTATTATTTTAATAATAATTATTATTATCATCATCATCATAATCATGGATTCAGTGCCAAATATATACCCCTTTTAGGTGTGTCCATACAGCCCCGACATGGGGCAATATGGACCTTTTTGTAGGTTTTATTTTTTTTTATATTGTGAAATAAAATTATGTTAATTGTTCACAAACAATTCTTTTTTTATGTCGTTATGATGAAAGTGTTTGGATGCAATTTAATTGGACTGTAAGGATGCTCAATTTTGCTTAGAAAGACTCATTTAAGTTAAGGGGTCCATATTACCCCATGTTACCCTAAACACAAATCTGTCAAGCATCCGTAAAGGGATCAGATGGTACAATATCGATAAATAGAGCGACAATAATAATAATAATAATAATAATAATAATAATAATAATAATAATAATAATAATAATAATAACTTGGTCGCATTCAACGGCACTTTTCCTGCAAACCCTGAAGACGAGGCCTGACCCTCCAGACAAATTTCCTGCCCTTATAGCAATTTTTCATAAATCCTGAGGGATCCTTGATACCTCGGGTAAAAAATAATAATAATAATAACACCGACTAATAATAAATAATAATAAATTAGAGTAAGCAATAATAAATAGGCCTATGAAAAAAATAAACAATGAGGCAGAGTAATGTGAATTATAGTTAATAACAATAGGCCTATCGTAGGTATCAGGAAAAATTGTAAAGACAGGAATTTATTTTTTGAACTTAAACACCTTTAACAACATGAGCTACAGATTTTATATAACAGTTCGATTGCGCTCAATAATATTGCATTGTTTAGTGGTTCAAATTAGCCTATGTCATTCAATTGGGAGACGATTCGTCTACAAGTGAACGAAGCATTTTCAAAACCGAAAAAAATAATAATAATTATAATTATAATAATAATAATATTCTTTATTGAAACAACTCACAAGAACACATATAACAGAAGACATAAATCTTAACTACTAACAGAACAGACAGCCTGCAATACACGGCGCTAATAGCAGCCTACAAAGCATGATCCCGGTACCTCTCGCTCTCTATGCCAGTGTGTTATCCAATGCGCTATAAGGCCCCTTGCGATCGCCTTATGCCCGTGCTGCAATCCTTTATCATTCCTTGCGTGTGTTGACGTCTTATCTATCGTGTAAGCCTATCGTTCGGTCATTATGTCTTTTCAGAGTTATTATGGTCTCTAGACGTTTTGAGACAGGTTTTTTGACGAATGAATGACTACGACAATTTCTACATCGCCGTAACACGGCACATGCCGTGATGTCTCGGTCTCGGTCTTGGAACCTATAGTATATAGGCCTATTATATTGTCCTGATCTCGGTTTTGGTCTCGCGGTCATTTCTTGACTTTTGGAAACTGTCTTGAAGCGAAAATGTTGTATGGGCATTGGGCACTTGTAACGGAAAGCAAGAAGTCTGAGATTCTCTCGCCTCTTTTTGGAAAAAACCCATTCTGCATACCTTCAACTTCAGCTGCTGTAGAAAGGGTTTTCAGACATCATCGGCCTTTTTAATGCGCCTTGAGACAGGCTTTTTGATGAATGAATGACTACGACAATTTCACGTCTATAGGCGACGCTATGCTTGAGGGTCTCTTATTCATAAAATGTAATGGTATATTATACAGGCAAGTAGGGGGAACCGGTGCATGAGTTTTTTTCGTTTATTCCGTAATCTCTGGTACCCTTTGGAATAAATGCCGAAAAGCCTCAGTCTTGAACTGCCTTGGACATTGTGTCTTGGTACCCCATTGTCTTGGTCTCAGTCTCGGTATTGGAACTCAACTGTCTTGGTCTTGTCTCGGTCTTGAAGTTTTAAGTCTTGCATACAATCTGTGTCTTGTTTGTGGTAGGCCTATGTACGAGTGTGCCTTTTGTCATGCGTCTTCTTGTCATGTATAGCCTATATGGTTCTGCCATTGCTTTCTTCATGACTGGCAAAAGTCCTTGAGAGGGTTTGAGCGCTATATAAATGTTGAGATACATATATCAGGTATGATGCATTTTAGTCCGACTGTGAATGCGACTGTGAGTGTGTCTGTCATATGCTTCATAGTCATGACATGCCCTCCTTTCATATACTGTTATATCGGGCCTATAAGTTACAGTATACGCGCATTCATGTCATGTCTCTTCCTGTGAATAAGCCGGCGCCTGGTATTTAGCCTCTAACCAGTTTACGATTAGGCCTACTATTAGACCTACGATTCTGTCCTGCACCTGTACCTTCCGGAAGTCTTGTGTCATTCCATCACGCAGCTGTCTTCCCTTCTACAGCGGCCATCTTGTGCCTGCCTGCCATGCGTCCGTCCGTCCTTTCGCCTGTACATCCGTCATCCTTCTTCTGCATGAAGTCGCTTTCTTTTCTTCCTATCGTCGTTCTCTTGTCGCTGGTGCGCCTCACTCCGCCGCCGCCGCCATTTCGCGGCAAGCAGACGACGCGTTTGCAGCGCCATCTGTCCGCTGGCGACCGCCGTTGCCGCCGCAATCCGTCGTCCATTGAGCACGTCTGTTCATCGGTCTTAGTATTTATATCCGTCGCCAGAGGCCAGCTCTTTCCGGCTGAGCAGAGTTCGCGGAACGAACTGAAACTCCGGACAGACTGCGTTCCGCTCGGAACAAACAGAACGAACGTATCGTGAATTCCGATCAGATCTAGATTTACGGTCGATAGTTGATGTCTCCTGGATCTGGACTCGGCCGGAAGCCGGAAGGAAGTCCGTCGGCGAGATGGTAGTACAGAAAGTCAGAAATTACGACATTGTCAGATCTTGGATTGTGCGCCGCGGAGTTCTCTGAACTTCAGTGGAATTTCCTGATCACTTCGACTCGATCTGTATTGATGTATTTTTCGACCTGATCGATAGTTGGGTGAAGAATAAACCGCGTAAATCCGCTCGATACTTTGGCCTGCTTCTGAATTAGATAAAACCATCCTTTCAATAATCTTCGATGGATTTGCGACATTGTATAGGCATTCGTCGAGAGAACACAATGGTTTTAGGCCTACTTCTGATGAACAATAGGCTAGATGGAATTTAATTGCGTGTTATTCACTCTTGAAGAGCTCAATAAGAAGGTGCATTAAGGTAGGATTGTTGTTGTTGTGACTTGATTTAGAACGTGTTCCTCTGGCCTTTTGTAATTAAGGGTAATTTGGCGCGCTTATCTGGCCAGATAATCAGTGTGCAGAATGCGTCTGGGTAATTGTATTGCTTTCTGGGTCGTCTGGGGTCAGATTGGGGGCACTGGTTCTTCTGCCTGCCCAAGAGGAATCACTAATGGGGTTTGGCATTAATCAATGGAGGTCAGAGGTTGGGATTTGAATGGGCAGTTGGCTCACGAGACCTTTCCGGAATATATGAGTCTGTGAATGAGTGCGCTGCACTCTCATTGTTGAGTGACAAAGTTGTAAATGAGTTAATAATGTCTGGTTTTGTGGCTGACTGACTGACTGGCACTTTGGCTGATGAAGTGACTGATTGACTGGATCACTGGGTGAGTGTGATTGTATGAGTGAATGACCTCATATGAATGATTGAACAATGTCATGCCTTTTGTAATTATTACAGTAGGCCTAATGGTAATTATAAATTTAGGAAGTGCCCATTTAAATAACTAATCAGAGATGATGTCTGTGAATACATGTCAGTACTTCTCAGGTCAATCCTCCAAACTGTGAAAGGTTGGACTGTGTAAACAGTGTGTATTTCTTTGAAGGGTATGGGGTAGTTCATTTGTGCATTTATTCTGTGAAAGGTTGGGCATTCATGTTTTAGGTTCTGTGAAAGGTTGCACAATGGTGTATTATTTTCTGTTAAATAGGCCTACTGTTTATTTATTTGAATGTTTTGTGTATTATTTATGTGAAATGCTTTTGATTACTTTGAAATAGGCTACTATGTGTTATTTATGAGAAACAATGTGCATTATTTTCTGTGAAATACTGTGTATTATTTTCTTTGAAATACTGTATGTTCTTTATGTGAAATACTGTGCTTTATTTTCTGTGAAATACTGTGCATTATTTTCTTTGAAATTCTGTCTATTATATTTATGTGAAACACTGTGCAATATTTTCTTTGAAATACTGTGTATTCTTTATGTGAAATATTGTGCTCTATTTTCTGTTAAATAAGTAATGTGTATTATTTTCTTTGAAATTCTGTGTATTATATTTATGTGAAACACTGTGTATTATTTTCTGTTAAATACTGTGTAGCCTATTATTTTCTTTGAAATTCTGTGTACTATATTTATGTGAAACACTGTGTATTATTTTCTGTAAAATACTGTGTATTGTTTGCTGTGAAAGGTTGGGCTTATATGTATCAATTTCTGTGAAGTCCGGCAAGAAATCCAAGACCTTTTAATTACTTTATGTTAGCGTGGCTTTTCGGTGGTTTTTGTGATCTTGCCTTAGGAAATGCAGGAGTTTATTAACTCTGGTTGAGATCTGATCCGAGCATGCTGGAAATGACATTTCTAATCACCAGAAAACTGTCTGTTTAGGAAGTCACTGAGGTTGAATATGGCTACCATTGTTGTTAAACTGTTGGTGCCTAAGAAGTCGGTGAGACTCCTGACGTTGAATGGCCGTGCCATTGCTGCCTGGTCATCTGTCAAATTGGATTTTGGCCATTAGAGACTGGATAATCATCAGTGAGCTTTCGTGGATGACAGCATCAGTGAATGAGCGTGGGATTCGTTTGATAAGTTGCTCGTTGGCTGTGCTGACAATTTGTTCCCAGAAGTGGTTTCTTTGAAGACTTCTTTCAAAGTTGTACTTCTGTATTTACTCAGATGCAAGGCCGAGTATTCACAATGTAGCCTGCTGCCAGACATTATCATTGTGGTCTGTTGAAGTATATAGGCGAAATTAGTTAATATTAGATGAATCTTGAGTGTTCTTGAATGTTAGACATTGGCATAACTCATATATACCGGTACAGAAATTCAGATTTCTCTGTCGGTAGTAAACACATTTGAATAGCCATATAGTTTTTTAGCAGTTAATTGTCATTAAATGAGCTGGTTATGCATGTTGAAACAGATGAATCTTAATTTCAGGTCAGAATAACTTTAAATAAGCCTTGTTCCAAAGAACTACTACTTACGTTCTCTTTCTCATTCTGGTTCTCTGTTTAATATTTTTATTACCAGTATCATTGTTGTAATCCCATAAATTGTTAAACTTTGAAACTTTTCTACCACTTTGCCAACTCAGTTTGTGTTGATCTTATTTCCACTTTCACTGGAGAATTTGTTTTTTATTCATCTTTGGAGAACCCAACTCCAAACTTCAGAGTACTACATAAAAATATATATTGATTCTCTTCCCTCAATTATAGCACTAATGGTCCAATATTTATGACATTCCTATAGTTTTAATATTTTCTAAACATTGCCTTAATCTAATCTGTAGGCATACAATCGGACCTTAGTTTATCAATGTATAAGTTGCATACTTGTCAGCTTAGTTTTAATAAAAGTAATCATTTTCCTAGCCAAACTGTTGAAACCCACATACATGATCAGGGCAGGCAGTGCTTGCCAGACCTCAGGATACTTGGGGTTCATCCAAAAAATGACCTACCTATAGACCAATCTCTGCTGTATTTACTATCATTTGGCATTGATCTCCCAGCAGACTCTCCTCTGTGGAAGTCAGCACTCTAGCAAAGTCCTAAGACCTGGATTAGGCTACCATATTGATCTGGCAGGCTAATTGTGCTGCAGGGCAGGGGAATGTGATACTACTGTGTCCAACAAAGGAACTCTAATTAGATCCAATGCATGGTGGACTGTCTTCCGGCTGACTGAAGGCGATGTTTAAGGCTTAGGCTATACTGATATAACTCTCTGTACCATATTTTGATCCATTTGTCCACACTGGGCATAACCAACAGTACTAGCCTTAGACAGTATGCGACCTATGTGGACCGCATAGGGCTGCCAAATTTGGGGCCATCAAATTTGATGATGCCTTCTATAGTAAGTTCTTATTTTTATGAACGATAATTTGGCATTCCAGTGAGAATTCAATCGGCAGCCTCAGATCAATCAATCTGGATTTCATGGGCAGTTTAATAGCCCTAGCCCCAGGACATAGAAATAAAACATATTTTACCATTGCCGTTTAGCGATTGTTAGTAGCTTCCTCAATACAGGTATTGTACAATTTGCCAATGCTGTTGTACCCACGACTCGAATCGCTCGAATATTATATCTATGGATTTTTAATCTGAAACTGTCAAACTGGTATATGTCATGCTAATCACAGGTTCACAACAAGATAAGTGAATCTCAAAAGTCAAACAGACTTCTGAGATTGACTTATCTTGTGGTGAACCTGTGATTAACATGACGTAAGCTACACAGTTATTGTCAGTCAAGAATTTGTCCATTGTAACATACAATGTCAGAGTAACTTATCTGTTCTGCGTTGTGTTCCAACGGATCTTAAACTTTGTAATTCTGATTTTGAACTGATTCAAAACAATAGTGGATATTATTAGCAAAAATTGTTTTTCTTTTTTATCTAGGCCTAGATAGCACAAGAGCATGGTTCATGAATGTACCATGTTAAGCTTCAATCGGCACTGATCATGATTCATGATGGCCACAGGCCAAAAAATTTAAGTTTGCATATAGGGCCGCCAAAATGCAAAGGCCAGCACTGATAATCACCCTCTCCTTGTCCTTACTTGGGTGACCCCACTATCCCCCACTCTTTAGATTTCCCAAATAATTATGTGTTCTCATTTAATTTCCCATTTCCAGATTCCCATTTAAATTTGACAGGATACAAAATTGGCCATCAAAGTGACACTGCTTTGTGATATGAAGCTCACCAATCCCTTGTGATGAAGGGTACTCTGTTAAACAATGACTAACAGACTGTCAGTTGTCAATCATTGTTTGAATTTTATCTGCAAACTATTGTCAGCATTTAACAAATCCTAATGTACAAAAAAAGGAATTTAGTCTAACATAGCAGTTTGATTAGATCACTTCTGCAGGTATTTACTTGTAAATAATAGCTACAGTATAGGTTTGATGATGAGTTGAAGTTACAGCATCTATTTTACTATGAAAGGCATGCCATCTGTAGTTCTAACTGTAGTCAAAATGCTTACGGCTTATTTGTTTTCTGACTAAATTGTAGGCTAATTATGCTATATAATTACAGTCGATTTATCCAGTTTATTCTCTAAGTAGCAAAGATTTTATGATGTTATTTTGATTTGTTTTAAAACTGTATTTTTTCTGCCATAGGGCAGACTCCACCAGTTTTGGAGATAGCAGATGATGTAACATTGCCATTATCTATAAAAGTGAAACTATAATATCTACATTTATTTTTCCACAGTTTTTTCCATCACTTCCTCCACAAAAACATTCCCACTATCAACTGTGCCACTTCAACTGTGCCGAGCAGCTGTGAGTGAAGGACTTGCTCATGGTCCCTGAGACCCTGAACAGCAATCATCTTGGTGGAGGCTAGAACCTGGACTCTGAGTTATACAGCAAGCACTCTAACCAGTCGGCTACTGCCTCCCTTCAAATATGGGTCCTGTGACAGTATACTGAGCAATATGTATGAAGTTCTTGTTGCTCTGGAAAGTGTATCGTGCTACTGAATTAATGTTTTTTTGTCTGCTTCCTGCAAAAAATCTGTTAAGCTCAGAATCAATATGCTATTCGGATGGAAATTGCCATTTTTTTTCTTTATCATGGACACTAAGCAGTAAACAGCCAGCAGACTATAGTTCATATACAAGTAGGGTTAATAGTTTGCATCGCATAACCCATTGGCTGGAGGCAATGCATGCAACCCACTTGTTCAGTCTGTAGCTCTGCCATTTGATCATGCCTTGCAATAATAATAAGCTTTTACTGTAATCTTCGGCAAGTGTAAAAGCGGCTGTTCCAGCCACCACTGCCAGGAAGCCGTTTTCCAAAGTTGACCTAAGCCCTCCATTATTCTGGGATCCGGCTGAAGCCTTTTCCGACACCTCTTATCCATCTTCCGGGATTAGGCTAACTCGATCAGCTAAGAGGCCAGATAAGTGTTATCCTGTTCTGTCCCGGCGCTTCTCCTCAGGAAATCCAGAGTAGCAGGTGAAATCCAGAGAGACAGGCAAGTGCAGGCGCGGAGTCTCTCTCGCCAGCACTTGCTAACCCCCAGAAGTAACTCGCCATCCCAAAAGGCGGGTGGCATTAGAACCATTAGAACATGTGAATTGCATTAGAAGTGAATGTAATTGTTCAAGATAAATGGGGAGTTGTATATATAATTCTTCCGTTGTGCTGTGGAATGTCAGGCTGTATCAAGGTAGAGTACATGAAATGCTGTTCAACATCCTTTCTGGCTTGACCTGCTGTCTGACCTCCCTGTTCTCGGAATCTGTCTCCTGGCTTTTAATAAATGACTGATTTCACATTGATTGATGCCTCGCGTGACTTATGCATTTTAAGTCTTCATATTAGATTAGCTTATGTTCCTTACTTTATTCTACCTGCATGAAAAAAGAATTTAATCTCATTGGATTGTTAGCTGCTGAATAAAAGTAGAGTGCAAATGTGGACACAGTTGTGTGCTACACATTAACCTGATTAACCTTTCGTGACAAGTTGCAGACTTACAAAGTTGTTTTAGTTTTCAGAATCTCTGGGTCTGAATTTCAGTGGATCATGTGAAGATAACCATTGGTCATGGAACTGTGTAACCCATAAAAAAGTTGGTTCAGTTGTTGCAATGATGTAGTTGTGTTTGCGATTCAACTAAAAGATCTTCGAAACCCAAATTCAGCTGATTGATCTTTCAACCCAGATTCAGCTGAAAGATCTTTCAACCCAGATTCAGCTGAAAGATCTTTCAACCCAGCTTCAGCTGAAAGATCTTTCAACTCAGATTCAGCTGAAAGATCTTTCAACCCAGCTTCAGCTGAAAGATCTTTCAACTCAGATTCAGCTGAAAGATCTTTCAACCCAGCTTCAGCTGAAAGATCTTTCAACCCAGATTCAGCTGGAAGATCTTTTAACCCAGATTCAGCTGAAAGATCTTTCAACTCAGATTCAGCTGAAAGATCTTTCAACCCAGCTTCAGCTGAAAGATCTTTCAACTCAGATTCAGCTGAAAGATCTTTCAACCCAGCTTCAGCTGAAAGATCTTTCAACTCAGATTCAGCGGAAAGATCTTTCAACCCAGATTCAGCTGAAAAATCTTTTAACTCAGATTCAGCTTAAAGATCTTTCAACCCAGGCCGATGCCACTGGGTATTGCTGCTGGATAAAGTGTGTGATTACCTTGCCTATTCTTACCTTGTGGGGCATGGTGGTTTAGAGGTATGTTCGGTGCCTTGCAGCCAGAGGGTTGCGGGTTCAAATCCACCTCAAGCCGCCGCGTAGGGACCCTGGGCAAGTCCTTCACTCGCAATTGCTCATGCGCTTCGGCGTGAAACTCCGATTCAGTGTCCATGCTGTAATCCGGAGCGCCTCTGAGTAGAAATCTTTAAGGGGCGCTATAACAAGTGCTCATACATGCACACATACATACATACCTTACTGTGACATGGCTGGGTCATAATTTGTTGATTTTTATGTTGCACAAGTCTTACCTAGGATGCATAGTTGAAAGGTAAATGACTTTTGCATTATACCACCAGATTGTGACTCTCAATAGTAAACTGAACTTGAGGAAGTACTTCAGTGATTGAATGACTTAGAAAGGCAGAAAATTGATGCTAGGATGTAATGGAACAACACAATAGCTAACAGGCAAGGGTTTTCCTTGTGCCCCAGTCTGCAGGGACGCGGTGGTGCAGCAGTATTTTCTGTGCCTTGTAACTGGAGGGTCTCAGGTTCGAATCTACCTCAAGCCTGGACAAGTTGCTCACCCACAATTAATTGTCTGTGAGGAAGAAAATGTCTGTGAGGAAGACAATGGGAAACGATCTCACTCGTCTCATCCCGGGTGGCATAAAACCAATGGACCTGCCTTCGGGCAGAGAACTCATCAACATCAGACTGCATGACCTTGGTTTAGACCTGACCTTTCACCTTTGGCTTGGCGTTTCACTATGGAGTGGAAAGCCAATGGCGGATTCAGGGTGGTGCATATAAATGGACTTGAATACTTACACTTGACAATTTTCTTTAATTGTGATTCTCATTACGCCCAAGATCCCTTTATTACATTTGGCCGAAACTTCAAGTCCTGGATCAACCAATGAAAACTGATGCATTATCCTTCAGGCTAAGTTGGTTGAGTCATGACTCCTATATTATATAGAGCTCCTTGGTTGATTGCAGAGGGAATTGAATCAACAGATACAGAGAATTTAGAAACTGTGCTGGGTCTGCGGTTGATGACTATATAGCAGATATCTAAGAGCGCTTGATTACGAAAAAAGGCTGGGGGGGGGGTCCATAGTGTAGTGGTAACATCACTGGCATGAAGAGCAGTAGGTAGAGGGATCACTTCCTGTACCTCCCAAACGTCCACTCAGCCCAAAGCTCGAGGGTACGTACCATACGTATTCTATTTTTTGAAAGGTACGTACGTTTTTTAACGTACCCTATTTTAGGGTACGTAAACAATACAAAAATAATACAAAAATACGTTAACCACGTCATTGCTCATCAGATTATACATAGGTTATGGGTTGCCGAGTAAACCATAAATAAAATTTTCGTGTATGATACGTACCATACGCGTATTCTATTTTTTTAAAGGTACGTACATATTTTAACGTATTCTATTTCAGGGTACGCGTACCCTCGAGCTCTGACTCAGCCTATCATTTTCGAGATGGCGCGTTTGTAAAATGAGATGTAGGATGTGATGGGCGCCTTGCTTGGCTGCTGTATACAGTTAAATTCGACTCCTGTAATAACTTATGATCATCCGTTCATACTGATTTGTAATCATACTGCGTAATTGTCAGTTTTAAAATATTAAATGAAGATATTATTATTATTATTATTATTATTATTATTATTATTATTATTATTATTATTATTAGACCCTATTATTATTATTTGATCCTTAGGTAATCACCATAATTCTGCAGCACCCATACAAGCTAAGCGCTGAAAAAACCAGCTTATTCACAGGTCCAGATGTTTCTAATTATGAACTGGATACTGTTTTGTCAGCACGGTTTAGATCTCTTCTGTTGAAAAGGCATTCTTGGGTTTGTCTTTCAAATTAAATCCACTGTGTAGAACACTTCTCATCCAGTGTAACGTTACTCATCTAACAATCATAAAGTAACTACTTGTCTAAAGGTGCACAACAAACAGCAGTGACAGAATTCTACCTGTTGCAGACAGTCTGGCACACAAAACATTTTTATTAGGATGATTTACTCGTGATTATAATTATACTTCATAATGTACACCAAAATGTGGTTAATAGCAATTGGTTCAATAAAGGATGTACTTACTTAGCTACATGATGAGCAATGCCAGTTAGGGCTTATGGGAGTTGTTAAGATGTTTATTTAAATTTAGACATTGATAACTGGATAAACTGTGAAGGGAAGGAACAGATGGACTGATTTACAGGGACATTATCATCATCATCATCATCATCATCATCATCATCATGCCTGATAGACTAGTGGTTAGTGTGCTGGACTGTCAATGGAGAGGTCAGGGGTTCAGATCCTATCCAGGGTAGAAATTTATGTAGAGAATTCTGCTCTATTAGTGCCCCCAGCCAACTCAGATGGCGTTAGCCAGGGCTGGTCACTTGCCCTCACATGCCTCACGTGCTCAACCCATGGCTGCCTCAGGGCAAGCTTAAGGGACTGCTCCTCTTCTATCATCATTAGCTCTAGCATTTGGTGAGTTTGTTGGGCAAGTGAGACCAGATGTTGACCATACTCTCCCCAAGCCATCCCTTCTGGGTGGCCTGACACCAACCACACACTGGTTTACCACAGGGTCAGTAGTCTGGATGGCATCATCTGGCAGACTGATAATCTATATCACACCTTGTCCACAGACCCATTATCAGTGTCAGCTATCTCATTCAAGGCAGTCAGTTTCCAGCTGCTGCTGCTGGCACTGATGAAGAAGATGCTGACGAGTGATGGCAATGCTACTGCTGCTGCTGCTGCTGCAACTGTGTGTGAGATGATTGTCCTTTATCTGCTCTGTCCCAATGAATCGTGGGTGCCGTTCTCTCTGCCTAAGAGTCTCCTCATTGATTTGGGATTCATTCTGCTGCAGTTTGTGGATTGTATTGCCTGCTTTTGGTTAGTGATGAGGTATTCAGTGAAATTATTCAAACAGAGGTGAATCGGTGCATAGTGTGACTCATTTAAGGATGATATACATTCTAAGCTAATCTAATCTACCCTAATGACTTATTGTAAAATGCAAAAGGCGTGAGTCGTTGAGATTATGTTGGATCAATTGATGGACTGATTAGTGGATGGATAGATGGATGGATGAATGGATGGATGGATGGACTGACTGATGATTGGATGGATGGATGAATAGATGGATGGAGTGACTGATGGATGGATGGATGAATGGATGGATGGATGGACTGACTGATGATTGGATGGATGGATGAATAGATGGATGGAGTGACTGATGGATGGATGGATGAATGGATGGATGGATGGATGGACTGACTGATGATTGGATGGATGGATGAATAGATGGATAGAGTGACTGATGGATGGATGAATGAATGGATTGGTGAATGGATTGGTGAATGGATGGATGAATCAGGATGATACAGAAATGTCAAAAACCCACTTAGTTTCTTTTGATAGATTCAATAGAATAACCACATACGTACTCATATACACACATGCAAACATGCATTCACGCTTAAATGTGCATGCATAGAGTTGCAATAGGTCAAATCATCAAGAGCTATCAATGAATAAAAAAAATATATTTTTTAAGCTAATAAATGTTCAAGCATTTTTTTTATATGATTAATGAATGCATGCATGCATGAATTCGTTAATTTGAGGGGATCTTGAGAGGTCTTATCCAAATGTTCTGAATACATAAATAGATCTGGATGGATAGCTCAGATATATATTGTATGGTTAGACTGTTAGAGGAAGAGAGAGTTTGTTCATTCTGTCAATCATTTGGTCAGTTTACAATTTTAATGACTACTTGCAGCAATTTCTTGAGGCACCAAAAGCTGGTATATTAAGCATATTGTTCTTGCCTTGATAGATACATGCTACAATGTTGTATATGCTGGCCTTAATCATATTAAGTTTGACCAGTTCCAGTCCAGGCTGCATGAGTCCATCTGCATCTCACAGCTGAAGTCTTAAATCATGTCTTTTCTTTCAGGGTCTTTTGCTCTCGGAGCACATCTGATTGGTCTGAACTGCGAGAAACACTTTAGAAATTCTTTAATACAGTACAATACAATACAATGATGCTTTTGTTGCAATTCTTAGACTTGGGTTTATTTATTTCTAGGTAATTCATTTCTTCATTTATGCATGTATGGTTGTATCAAGACACTTAATACAAAGCCTTTTAAGTACCTCACAAAATCACTGCAAAACTTTGACCCCAACCTGCTGATCTGGGTTCAAAACCATCAGATATGGGTTGAGAAGCCATCTGATCTGGAGTTGGACATGAACCACAGACAGATTCAAGTCATCAGTACAGCTACTTTACACATCTTTTGTTGATGGACTGATATATTCAATGCAGATATGTCTTTTATTCTCAGTTTACATCCAGGTAAGCTACACAAGGTTTCATTTCTAACCAGTTCCTGTTTTCTCTTGCACATGAAACTTGTCAGCTATGCGCACGTACTCTACCTCCCGTTGCAGTGCCCAGAGGCCCTTTCATTTCCTACAAGCCGTTTCGCGTCGTAGTGTGTTCATCTTTGCATTCTGTTTTCTGTTTTAGCTGCTTCTTCGAGTTCCTGCATTCCACGGACGCACTCACGATGAACGTCACTGGATTAGCAGAATGAAGACGACTTGTTTAACGCTTGTCTGGCGAATTGTTGTCGTCATCGTGGCTGGTGGCGCCCTCTGCCTCCTGACACCGGATCTCGCGTCGTCCATTGATTTATGTAAGTCTGTGTGACCTAATTGAATTAAGTGACAGTTGTGGTATTATCCGTCTAAAAATAACAGATTTTGAAGCAGTCTCACTTGATTGGGGCTTTGCATGGATGCTGTTCAGTGTCATGTTTTGATACGGGTGGGTGATACGAAGGGAGGTGGGGGGGGGGCGTTCCTAAAACAGTACCCTCCTTCTGTTACTTACTAGCTGCCCTGTGTGGTCTTACATTCCATAAAGCATAGTTGTAAAAACGTTTTTTCGTTTTTTATTATTTTCCCAAAAACGTCGTTTTTTTCGTTTTTTATTTCTCGTCTCGTTTTTTCCCGTTTTTTATTTTTTGTATGTAACTTTATTTATTTATTAACTCTCTGTGACTATTTGTTTTATTTTATTTTTGTCTGATATCCCTTACGTTGTCTCCTTCCTTTCAAGGATTTCATCTATTTACGTCGCTATTTAGTGTCATCAGTTGAGAAATAAACAGCACTGTACAGGAAATAAAATTTATAAAAGTTATTTGAATTTCTAAGTTATCCAAAATGTTGTCTTTGTACTCAGTAATATCTGATTGACTGATAAACTGACGGATATTACTCCATATCAAGTTCTTATAAAAGTCAGAATTGTTAGTAGACCTACAATTTGTAATTAAGTACACTCTATGAATACAAAGTTTAGTTTCTAATTGCTTATATCAGCTTGGATTTATGTGGACTTATGTATACAATTTAAATTTGAAAAGATTTCAATATTTTTAATTTCTCAATTTCTTTTTAAACCAAACTTAGGGAAAAGAAAATAATTGTTGTAGGACCTACATTACTGTTACTTGGTGTTTACTAATAAAGTTATGTTATTTGCTGATTAAAATTAAATTGTGTAATCAAGGTTTTTAATTTTAAATGCAGTAAAAGATGTAGAAAAGTCAAATTAGTTTCTTGTCGTTTTTTTCTCGTTTTTTCCCGTTTTTTATTGTTTCCAATAAAACGACGTTTTTTTCCGTTTTTTATTTTGATTTGACCGTTTTTAACAACTATGCCATAAAGTGTACAACAATTCAATACTTAACTATCCAGTATAGATATGAACATTATCCATATCTATAATTAGTCTTAGCTCCTTTCTAATAACAATAAGTTACGCACTTTTGTAGTTGGCTGCATTATGACAGCCAGTTTTGAATAAACGAAAATACAATACAATACAATGTTGTTGTCTTAGGTGTTTTGCTATATCTGTTCCTTTGTCTGTTTTTCTGTCTGTTTCTCGATCTGCTTCCCATCTGTTCCTGAAATCACGAGACAACTTCATTATTTTTACAAGTAGGCACTGTCTAAACTGTAGAGCGAGGCCTGATCGTCTCTAGACACGATTGTCTGCTAATAAAGTATGGTTGCTGTGGTCTATGGTTAGATGCATGTTGTCAGGCTTTTAATCGTAACTAGGCAGTGCTTCAGCCTGAATCCATTACAAAATGATTAGAGTTTCAGGAGGACTAATCTAATCTAATCTGATCTAATCTGATCTAATCTAATGGGTTCTATAGTGCCATTGTCATGATGCCCACAATGTGAATCAATATTCACTTGGAGTAAAATCGCAATAAACAGTCATTTTATTGGAACTGTCGGTTTGAAATCCGATAGATCAGGAAGTATTTATTACCTTTCCGTGTTATGGTTGCAAATTGTCATTTTAAAAATGGCTATAAGACCTTTTTTCCTCTGTTTCCTTCCAGGTGAGCCTCCAAAGGTTTTATTTCTAGCCAATTCCTGTTTTCCAATGTGTAGTAATTCCACAATACAGCAGAAGAATCATATATACCACTCCATCTAACCACACAGGAACATCTGTTTCATCTGTACTGCATCGTGTAATTCATTTTGAACAATTACATTAACTTCTAATTCAATTTACATGTTTTAAAGAACATGGCTCCCTTGCCCTTTTGGGACCAGCACTGTTATAGACACAGTGCAGTTCTGAGCCTATGAACTTACTGGTAGCATAGTCCTGCTCTGGTAAAATTCTGTTTATAGGGAAATTTAGTGTTGTATGACCATTGTTGGAAAGCCAACTTCAAATAAGACAGACCAGGTCTTTGATGTTGTGGAATGTTTGTGCCATAAAATTGCTACAAACATCTGACTCTATGCGATATAGAATGCAGATTTTAAATCATTGATGGCTTTCAAACTGTGACTGAGTTTAATCTTAACAGTGTACAAATTGTAAATGTAAATCTCTATAACATCAAAAGCATTGTCCTGAGGATGATTTGATGCAGACATCAACATTGCAATCCATGGACAGTACACCTGTCTTTCCTAACCTCTTAACCTGTATTGGTATTCTAAATATTATGTCTACCTATTCCACAGATATTTAAGCAAATGGGCAAAAAGCATGGGATTATAGAGTGTCCTTGTTGGCATTCTTAATGGAGAAGCAGATGGTAAAAAGGACTGGGAGAGCTTTGAAAAGAGAAGGGAAAATAAAAGAACAAGAAAGGGAAAGCTTTAGGAGAACAATTTAAGGAAAGAAAAGAATGACAGAAGAAATGTGACTTTTATGCATCAGATAGGGAAAGAATCTTTAACTTGAGAAACACAAGTTGAGAAAAGAACAATGAGAATTGGAACTAAAAGCAGAAAAGGAAACAATGAATGACGAGTTGTCGTTGTCTATGTAGCATAGAGTGAGTATGGGTGATGAAGATGAGTCTGTTTAGTGATGATATCGGTTTTTTAAGGCTAAGTTGGCCTGATAACGTGCCTAGCATAGTGAGACATCAGATGCACGCAATATTCCCTCAACAGTCTTTTCATCGATTTCTTCATATTGCACATACATATTTCACTGTCAGTTTTGTTGTCTCTCTTCCTAAAAAACACTGCATTTAAAATGACGTATTTGGCTGTGTTTCACTGAGGCACAGAGTTTTATTATAAAAATATAAGAAATGATGTTATGATGCTAAATTGTGTTGATCATACAGAGTTACAGACACTAACATGTGGTCACCAGATTCAGTGATCAATGATAGCATTGCAGACTTATATAATTTAGTTTCTCTTTTAGATCATAATAATGAAACTATGTCTGTTGCGGAACTACTGTTGTGGCTTTTGCAACAGAAGTGCCCCTCTGTCACAGAAGATTTATGACTGGTGGAGGAATATTATTAGAATACTATTGTATTACACTGAATTACCCCACTGAATCTTCCTGGGATCTTTAGTTTCCTATTGATTCACTGTATCTTATAAATTGCTGATCAACATATTCTATTGATGCTATCGTTTGTATTGGCTTTTTATTTCGTCTGCAGTGTCTGAACTGTTATAAAACTATTCCGCTAAAAAAAGGCACTAGTGATGGGTCAGAGGTCTATGTATCTTTTTAAGATGCAAAAAGCCAGACAGACAGTAAAAAGAAGCGATCAATGCTAAAGTGGAAGTTGTGCGGTGACATAATGCATGTGTGTCAAGAATTCTCATGCATTAGTCAACATGTTTTTTATGTTGGGAAGAGGAATGTCTGGGTCTTGGTCACTGAGACCGATATTTTATGTCAGTTTATTTTAGACAATTTATGTGTTTGAGTGCTTTGATCGCTATACCGTGTAAAGGTTGAGGCCCAGTGGAAAGGATAATTTTTCCATGTCTTCAATTGCTATCCATCAATCTCCTCTCTGCCCTTCGTCTCACTGCTCTGTCCCTTCAGCTGTGCTTGTGTGTTCTTTTACTGAGACTTTGGGTTCAGTGATTCTCCTGACAGGTCCATCTGTGTTTCTGGGCGTCTCATTCAGCAAACTGAAATTAGAAGCCTCATGGACAGAACAACGAGTAGTTGGAAGCATTCAAGAGTACTCATTGGAAGCATTCAAGACACTCATTACATGGTGTCCTTTGCAGTTAGACAGGTCGTAAAGGCAGCTGTCAGTCGTCTGGTATGACTGTGGTTAGAACCAAGTCAGGTTTTTCAGTCAGGTGTTTGTCTGACTCATTTACGTGAAAGTTGGAGAACTAATGTCAGAGAGATGCTTCTGTGCAAAACCTGCAGTGATGGGTAAAAGTGAACTGAAAAGTTGAAAACTTTTAGTTAAACTTTAATTTTTTAGTTAAGGATGAAAGTTTAACTGGAGAAAAATAGTTAAGTTGAAACCAAAGTTTAACTAATATTGTTCAGTTAGTAACTGAAAAGTTTAACTAAAAAATCAGCAACTACCCATCTATCTGCTGCAATGATTGTCATGAGTAACTGGCGTTATCACTCAAGTCAAGTGAACTGCATAGTTTGTAAAAAAGTTGGCATAAGTGTAACTAACTATTTTTAGTTTAGTTAACTTATTTACAAGATCAGTGGCCAAATTTAGTTAAACTGTTTTATTTTAGTTGAAAAATAGTGTAAGTTTAACTAACAAAAATTAGTTTAATGCCCATCACTGAAAACCTGTAGACAGTCAATTTGAAATAGTGTTTGATTTAGTGTCCTGTTGATTATGTCATGTGTTTTCAATTTCTGCGTGGTTTATAAACATGTGTAGAACCAAAGATAATCCAGTCAATGTTTTATTCACGGTTGAGCATTATAACTTGTTAAGTAAGTTGTCAAAGAAGTCCTTGAATTGATGCCTTGTTTTCACTTCAGTCAAAAATTCTTCAGGTTCACGAACAGGGCAACTCTCAGGACTACTCTGATACAGACCGGCAAAAATAGTGATTGCTGTTGCTTACCTTACGTCTTCCTCTATCAGTAATTAATTGTAATTATAAATTTCTATAATATAGTTTCTTTAAGAGAAACTTATCAGAAGTGGGGCACGGTGTTGTAGGGGTATGTTCGGTGCCTTGCAGCTGGAGGGTTGCGGGTTCGAAACCACCTCAAGCCGCCGCATAGGGACCCTGGGCAAGTCCTTCACTCGCAATAGCTCATGCGCTTCGGCGTGAAACTCCGATTCAGTGTCCGCGCTGTAGTCGGGAGCACCTCTGAGTAGAAATCTTGAAGGGGCGCTGTAACAAGTGCTCATAAATACATACATACAGAAGTGCTCTCAATGATGGGTTAAATTGAATTGAATAGCCTAAGCAATGTTTAATGTAATTAAAAACACAGAATTGATTACATGTAGTTGGAAAGCATTGCTGTGATAAGAAGAAAAGTCACCAGTGGGGGGGCTCCACATGTAGAGCCCAAACAATGGATTGTCATCCAACGCTGATAGATGGAATCATGTTCAGAGTTCACGGACTGCTTGGCATTGTGTATGAAGAGTAAATAACTCTGTGGTGATTATCAACAGAACAGGAGTGCCGTAAATCTTCTGTCATGGGACATGCGTCATTGTTCAGTGATTGTTCTAGGAGTCTATATAAGGTAAGGAAACAGGAATCGTAATAATATTTGCAAACTTGAAAATTTCTAAAGTGGTACTTGTACTTAAAAGCTAAGTGCATGGGACCAGCTTAGTCACCAATGCTATGTCAAGTCAGAAGGGTTGTCTAGAGATACTGTACCTAGAACAGGATATGGTAGCTGAGGGACCAGAGAGGGAAGGAGGCATACTGGAACTATGAATGAGTGAATCGGTAAAGGTATTAATGACGGACTGAGTGAGTGGAACAGTGGATAATGCTTTGACCGCTTATACTTGTCCATACAGGGCTTAGCACTTTGCGTCAGGTGCTACAGCACTTGAGGGACCGAGTGCAGAGTGAGACACAGATAAGTAATATCTCTGAAAATCACCGAAACATCTGGCGTGTGTTTGTGGAATCCCGTTATTACTCCCGATGGATAATTTACTGGCGATCACAAGTGCAATTATTATGGCATACTATTGTACTTCCCGACATGTCTGACTCTCAGTAAAGCAATAATTATTAGAAGGAAGCAAGGGAATAAACAAATAACTGGGGAGTAAGTAAATAAAAATTTGACAGGCAAATAATTTCATCGGTACTAGAACAATACTTTTCATCAATATCCTGGGTATGAACTTTTCTTCTGATACAGATGGAATTTGTCATGCAGTTGATGTTGTCTGAGTAACTTCGGTTTTACTTCATTGTTTGATCAATAGGTTACGTTTGATTCATGTTAAGCAGAAGTAGATTGATTTAGTTGTCATTTATCTTTTTTGGTGCTTCAGTGCACTCTGGCCAGAAAAATTCATTCATCAATTCATAACAGCTGGTTCTGTGTGTGGCCTGAGCAAGACTGCTCATTGTTAGCTTTGAGAATAGCACTGACTAATGCAGCTCTGAAAAAGGCTTGCAGATGGCAAATTTGTGAGAAGAACCATAACTTACTTCGCAAGAGAGGACATCCTTTCATGCTGACTTTTGTTAAATCTAAATTGTTTAGAAGTAGTTTTGTTGATTGATGTATCTTGAGTTAGGCCCTATATCCTCTGACGGGCTTGACTTCTTCGTTCCCTGTGTTAGAAACACAATGGCTCAATCCAGATCCTTTGCCTGCATAGGTCCCTGTCTTTGGAATGGACTTCCTCCTTCTCTACGCTCTGTCATTCTCTCTAGTGGCATCTCTGCCTTTTCTCACCTTAAAACCTTCCTTTTCTCTCTGAGTACCTCGCACTGGGAGTTCTTCTGAAAGGCTTATGATGTGAGAAGCTCTTTAGAAATGATCAAATATAACACAGTACAATAGTTGTGCATTTATAATCTGCTTCTGTTATAGTTTATTTTTTAAATGTGTGTAATCATTGTATACAGTGTAATGCATGTGTGCTTGTGAGATGCAAATATAGGCTACTTACTTACTTAAAAGTAATTGTAATTGCAATTGACTAAATACAAAAGTAATTGTAATTTAATTGAACTTTTTATTTACCAAAGCCTGATGGTCTGTAGCATAGTCTTCGTGCATACAACTATCCAAGTGTATGATCATTTACATGTTCAGACTCTTATGTGTGTGCACTTGCTTGTGCAAGTCCAGTGCTCTTGCTTGATTAGTGATCTGTTTGCTTCATCATCAGTCCACTGTAAGCAGGAAAAATCTGGCAGGACAATCGCTTGAATTATCTGGACAGGCTTTATCTTACCCACACCTAATGAAGTGTACAAAAGACGCGTCTTGTACAGAAAGTGACTTCATTCGATTACAGGCTGCAATTACGACGCATGAAACAGTAATTTCATTTTCCGAGATGCGCCGCACCATCGTCCGCGTGGACCACCATCAATGGAAAAAACAGGCGACTGGCCACAGCACTAGCTGCGGCTTTCCAGCTCCATCTTTATGGTGCAAAGTTCTGCGGATGTAATCCTACTGCATCAGCAGTCAACTTTATTGGGCTCGTTGTGGTTGTTGTCAACATTTCATTTGCTGTTCTGTTTTATTACAGCCATTTTCGTGGAACTGGCCCAGATTTTTTGGTATTTGATGGTTGAAAAAATCAAAATAACTCGGCTGTAGATGGTCAGTGAGCGATCAAACTGACCATTAATGGCATCTGACCGGGATATAACGAGCAGAATGCGTTTGAGTTTATGAGCATGAGATATTGGTAAGGTTAATCAACATCACTTGTTTCTAAATATCTTGAGCAGATGCTGTATGTTTTAAGCAAGATAAGACAGGAGCAATGCTCATTTCGTTAATAGCATTTGTCAGTAATAAACTTAGCAACAGATGTCAAATGCCTCAGACCCCACAGAGCTAATGTCACTATTTTGTCTAGGTGTTTGCGGCTGTAGATATATAATATATATAGATATAATCTCCTTTTTGTATATATATATGTATATATATATATATATATATATATATATATATATATATATTATATATATGTTTTCCAAGAAAAGTCATGGAAAGTCGTGGAATCTGAAAATAGTGGATTTTTAGCTAGGTCATAGGAAGTCATGGGAAATGGAAAAATCATTAACTGCTCTAGTTTGTAACTTCTTATATCTATGAAAGAAAAGAACAATATCCAGTAAATGGTTCAATAAAATATTACATCAATAAAACAGATAGAAAGTTGGTCCTTTTTCGTGTAAAATAAGTCTTAAAAGTCATGGGAAAAGGTCATGGAAAGTCATGGAATTTTGTTTTATTAACCTTGTGGCAACCCTGATATTCATCTGCACAGGAGGCAATTACAACTTTATTGAGAGACTGGCAGCAAAACCAGAATCCAGTCTGAGCACAAATTAAGCATAGCACTTTTTATAGGGGCGACTTTTCCAACCCAATTCCCAGATGGCCGACAACTTACAACAAATCTGTAAACACATGCGGCTCAGTTGAGAAGTGTACACAAAATATTCCTGTCAACATCAGCGGGCTTTGATGCCGTAAAGTGTTCTTAACTGTTAGAGCAAATCCAACTTATTGCAACTTAATTTACTCAGTCCTATCCCTAGATTCCGTATGTAACATTGTATGGGTGTGTGTGGGTGTAGGTGTGTGAAGGTGTGTGTGTATGTGTGGCTGCATTATAATGTATTGTCTACATTTATGCAAAGTAAATGCAACAATATCTGAAGTCAGCAGGGCACTGGGGCCAGTGACAACTCTTCCCTCACTTTGATGTCATCAAGATTTTAAGCAAGGATGTGCCAGTGGGTTTCCTTGATCAAGGTATTGCTACAACATGTTAATCTCGGTATTGGTGGAATTCTGTAACCATTTTGTTTTTAGAATTTCTTAATCCCAATATGACTACAATTTCTGTTCAGGCATACATGTGCATTCAGTCTTAATTGTTAATCTACACGTGATCATAACCAGAGTTGTATTGTCTCGAGACACTGTCTCGGTCTCGAGACGTCTCGAGACAGGTTTTTCGATGTCTCGGTCTCGGTCTCGGTCTCGGACCCCACTGTCTCGGTCTCGGTCTCGGTCTCGAGGTCATTTCTCGACTTTTTGGAAACTGTCTCGAAACGAAAGTCTTGTCTTTTTGGAAACTGTCTCGAAGCGAAAGTCTTGTTCTCTTTTAGAAGCGGTCTCCAAAGTTCTCGTACAAACTGTATTTTGTTCGGAACTTCGTACAGTATTGCGCTGTAAAATTGTCTTGTGCCGAATGGTGTTTCTGATATTAAGATTTAAGAGTATTGAAAAGGCAGTCTTAAGTTTGCACTTTCAGTCCAAAATTTCCAAATATCTTAAAATGTCTCATAAAGAACCTGAAATCGTGAAATTTGCATTCACGCAGTTTGAAATCAATGAAAACCAAAATAAATGGCATGCCGTTCGTCGTTTGTGTAAAGCCAACATATTATTAAGCGAAACTCTTTTAACAGCATCTAGTTTCTCAAGGTGAGTGATGTGACTTATGTCGCTAAATCGCTAATAGGCCTAGGGCCTATATGGAATTGTGTTGGTTTAAATTTTAGAATCATTTAGAAGATTTCAGAATGGCTGAGATATTTAATTTCTTTATAGTTTATACAATTCAGGTGATCGGCTGATTTCAGTGACTTGACCCTTGTATTAGACTTCAAAAGTTGAGAAAAATTGTTTCGGGACTTGGGTGCAATGTGCATTTCACTCGTTTTGAACTGTCTCGAACTGTCTCGGACCTGGTGTCTCGTCTCGGTCTCGGTCTCGGACCCCACTGTCTCGGTCTCGGTCTCGAACCCCACTGTCTCGGTCTCGGTCTCGGTCTCGAGTTTTATGTCTCGTATACAAGTCTGATCATAACAGAGAATTCCTAAATCTAGGCATTAGTAGAATTCCCCAGTCAAAGTGCTACTGGATAACTGGAATGCCTGCTTCCAGGTGTTGCTGATGGAAGGTGCCTCTCTGACTGGACACACTGAATGCAGAGCAGACGAACTGATGGCGCGGCTGCAGGAAAGCAGACTCCTTGAGAACAGTTAATGCTTATGATTAATATCGCGGCTTTCTGTTGCCCATTGTAGGAAGACAGCTTCTCAGACGAACGGTCCTTTTATTTACCACACAGCAGACTATTCAGTCACGCTCGTCCCTTGTGTCGAGATTTATCGTCTCCAGCCTTCTAGCGACAATTCGACTGAAAGCCCTTTAGCTAATAAAGGGTTTAAACCGCAAGAATAGGTCTCTCAGAACTACTCGGACCTGGTACATATTTTATCAGCACGCTGATGGCTTCAAATTGCGGTCGCTAGTTTTATTGATTGAGACGAGACCGCGGGCTGGTTAGTTAAACGTGTTTGGCAGTGGCGTGCTGGCCAGTTGAAATGGTGACTGGTCTGATTGGCTTGGTGGATTCGCTGTGTAAAATATTCAGTCATTAGTGAGGTAGAGGCTAAGTCATAGGTCATGTAGTCACGTGATGGACTATAGTGGGTCAAGTCAGGTTTGTTCTGTTTAGATTGAAGTTGATAGGGTATATATGTAAGACCTTGATCAAGGTGAGCAATTGTATTGTTTCAAAGTTGTATTTTTTTATTAAAATAAGTAAAATTCGATGTTCTCGTGAGACTCACTTTTTTATATTCGCTTATTAATTCAAACTGACAAGTATGCAGTAAGGTTATCTGATATAGTAGTAACAGATGATAACAAGTTTAACAGGAGTCAAGTTTTAACTGTATGGCAGCCTGCAAGGTGCCCATCTGTCCTACTGCTCATTTTACAGTCACCATCTAGCGAGTTGAAAACTGAGTCAACCTTCAATATGGGGCTAACAGGTTTCGAACAAACATCCTGATTTCATGCCAGCATGTTACCATTCAACCATCTCCCTGCCCCACTTTTGGATTTACCTCTTGGTGCGGGTAAACTTCAAGGTGACTCCTATGGGCTGGTATAATAATTTTCTGTTCTGCAGTTCGGGTGCTGTATGTGACTCAAACCTATCATTTCGTGAACACGCTATGCCGTTCTATCCACTACCATTTCCATGATATCCACAGGATTAAACACCACAGTCCATTTTCTGCCCTGATTTATTGGCTAATAATCCCCGTCTTGAAAGCTGCCACTCTGGCATTTCAAAAGTTAACTTGATGAAGCTTCAGAGAAACCTAAATGCCTTGGCCAGAACTTTAACTAAAACTCAAAAAATCTAACAGCACAATCAATCAACATATATGAACATACATCACTGATCCTTAAATCATTGCTTTGTCTGCCCAAAGAAAAGCCATTGACTTTTAAGACTGGGCTAATTTGCATACAAGACTCTACATTTCAGTCAACTTTCAGATCTCAACTTAGACTCATCACGGGGGGGGGGCCCGTGGCGCATTGGATAACATCTGGCACACAGACCGACCGAGAGGTACCGAGTTCGAGCCCCCGTTGGGCGGATATGTTTGTAAGCTGCTATTAGCGCCGTTGTATTGCAAGCTGTCTGTGCTGTTAGTAGTTAAGATTTAAATTGCATAACATGTAAATGTACAGCGCTGTGCGTTTGTCAGGCGCTTATTAAAGAAAAGATATTATTTTATTATTATTTATATATGTTCCTGGTCTCATTTCCTCCATAGACTGTTTCTATGTCATCTTGTCTCCCTTCTTGGCTTTTGACTGGACTCACTCTGGAATTTGGCTTGCACAACAGTCTTGCATAGTAGTCTGATGCATTGAGCATCAATGTCATGCTAGCAAGTAGTCAACTCTCCTGATGTTGGTTAAACAATTTTGGTAAATGAAATGCTAGGCTTTGATTGGCATAATTATTTGATTGACTGTCTGTTAGACGAGTAGATGGATTTGATTGACTTTCTAAGTAAGCTAGGTTCTTAGTTGAATTGTTCCAGTTCTGATATGCTTGATTGATTTGCTAATTAACTATTGCTGGTTTTATATAATTATATTTTGTACTAATTTATTGTTTATCTATCCTTTATGCTCTCTCATGATGATTCACACAGCTGAAGGTAAAATTTAAGTTCAATTTGGCTGATAGCATTCTGTTTCTTAGGTGATTTTGTTTGATCTAAACTGTTTAGAATAGTGTGCTTTCATAAATCTTTCTTCTTTATGATTTTGGCCATTCTTGTTGTCGTTTGTTTAATGAGTTGCTTAATTTAATTGGTATTTGCTGTTGCTTATTATTTGTCTACAAGTTGTATATAGTAAATTTTAGTCTCCTATGATCATATCTATTTATTAATTAAAGAGATTTATGTAGAGCCTTTCGAGGAAACTAATTAGAGGCGCTCTCTGCACTAGCCTAAACAATGCTGAATGTCATTAAGTTGAGATCATTTATCAGTAAGCAAATATTGCTCAGATAACTGCAAGAGTCACCAGTGGCCTGCCAGTGCACATATGCAGAGCCCTCCACAAGATTCCCAACTAGAGTTGATAGATGACAGCAAGTTCAGAATTCCCAAATCACGTAGAATCGTGAATGAGTAACGAAGATAGGCGATGTGATCCGATGGTATTGTTAAAGAAGCTTAGGTATGGTAGTGTAGGGTAAGGGAAGGTGAGATAAGATTAGGTAATGTACGGGAGGGTGATGTGAGGTAGGTTAATAAAGGGAAGATTTGGGTATAGGTAAGGCATTCTAATATAAGAGAAGATGAAGAGTAGTCCCTTAACCTAGCCTGAATGGCAGCCGTGGGTATGAGGTATTAGCGACTTAATTTTTTTAGCCTTGGCATGTGAAGGTGGCTGGCCAGTCCTCTCCCTTGCCATCTCATCTTCCCACTGACAGTGTGCGGTCGGTGTACTCATTTGGCCATGGGGCGTAGATGGAGCAGAAATCATTAACCTAATTTCTGCTCTGGATTTACTCCCCATCATGCCAACCACAACACTATCGAACCACCCCACCATCAAGCACCCCCATAAAATTAGGTAAATTAGAACTTGATAAACAAGTACTGGTGCGGTAAAGTAATATGTGGTAGGGCATTGGTTAAATGTGAGGTAGGCATTGTAAGTTAGACAAAATGGTTAAAGGCAATTAGAAAGGAAGGTAGGTAATTTACTTTGTGGAATGTGGGTTGCAGAGTGATAATTTTTGTCCAGCTCTTCTTGATAAATCAGCCCAGAAGTTCACAGAGCTTGACAGTTTCTTCTTAGAATCAGCATGGATAATATACTTATATGCTTCATAATGTACACCAAAATGCAGTTAGCAATTGGTTCAATAAAGGATATACTTACTTACTTAATATTTTCCTTTGGATTAAATATAAAATTGGATTAGAATGCATTTCTCACAACTAGTCAGGAAGGCTGTTAAGCTGTATTTAAACAGAGAGGGTATATCTAGAATATCGCCTGACATCGGAAAGTAACACGCATAACAAATGGACTATTAGCACAGTTTCTCTTGCCTTAAGTAAGAGTTCCATTTTATTAAGAGGCCTTGGTTTCATTTGGATTTATCGCATTTTCTTGTTTTTATCTAATTGTACTTGTGTAGCTAACTGCCGACGCGGTCTCGGCATGCAGTCCGGAGCCATTCCAGATCACGCAATCCGTGCCAGTTCCTCTTATGATCCAGCCAGTGTGGGACCATCTAATGCCAGGTCAGACCGAGAATTTATTGTGGTAGTTGGAATAGCTAAGTGGTAATGATCTGGTCGTATGTTGATGCTTTAGAGGTTTGAATCCTGTACTTCACTGCCTTTGCTGTTTGGTAATGAACCTAAATATTTCAGTGATGCTTAAGCTTTGAAATTCTTTACTTTATCATGATGTCTAGTAGTCTCGCATTTGACAGGTTATCTGAAAACGGATTCCTTTATCATATATTTATGTGTATATGTATGAATGGATGATAAATATTTTTATGTGTAGATATGTATTTATGTATGTGTGTGTAGTGTACTTGTATGTATCTGTTCATAATATGGCTTCTATTAAATTATTTCTTAAGTTCTGAGTTTTTTGGATTTGCTACTACTAATACATTATTATTATTATTATTATTATTATTATTATTATTATTATTATTATTATTATTATTATTATTATTATTATTATTATTATTATTATTATTATTATTATTATTATTATTATTATTATTATTATTATTATTATTATTATTATTATTATTATTATTATTATTATTATTATTATTATTATTATTATTATTATTATTATTATTATTATTATTATTATTATTATTATTATTATTATTATTATTATTATTATTATTATTATTATTATTATTATTATTATTATTATTATTATTATTATTATTATTATTATTATTGAATGAGAGTATTTACAATGGCTGTAATAGCTATTTTTCCTACTGTTTGAATGAAATTATCTTCTTATAACAAAGCATTAACCTCTGTGACCTAAGCTTAGCAGAGGTTACCAATGTTCTCGCCATTGCCCTGGGGTTCAACCATCTCCACAGAGTGTGTCCTCGGGGTTAGAATGGAGTCAGTAAATGTCAAATGAGTCCTGCAACCAACATAAAGGCATCTCACAATAACTCGGTTTCAGTGCCCTATCCGTTTTCCTCGGGGCAATGAGCCGACCTGGAATAGGTCATTAAACGACTTTACGTGTTCTAGAATTCGAACGGAGCGCAACGGTGGAGCATGGTGTCCGAAGCAGCAGATCTCCAAAGACATCCAGGAGTGGATCGAGGTTGACCTTCAGGAGGTGAAGGTCATCACGCAGGTGGAGACGCAGGGCAGATTTGGAAATGGACAGGTATTGAACTGCTCTGCATTTCAAGTGGAAATTGTGGTGTTATTTCGCTGATATATATATATGCCCAGTCATTCTCTATTGGCTGATGTCTGTAAAGGATTTAAAAGCATGTATGCCATCAGAGGGAAGCTGCTATAGGATCGGAGCCGTGAGGGGTGATTAGTCCCTGTGGGAGACATTGTCCATGGGAGATAAGAAGACAGTGCAATCTAGAAGGGAAAGGGAAACAACTTGGAGAGCAGTTTAATCTGGAAGGAGAGGGAGACATCCTGCACGAGAGACAAGACACAGTAGTCATAAAAACTGTCAACTCTAGAGCTAGATGTAGATCCTACCAATCGATGCAATGTAAATTTTCTAAGTCACTGGAATATCATAAGAAGATCCAGTTCTGTAAGAGCCGGCTTTAGGTATAGGCGATATAGGCGGCTGCCTAGAGCAGCATTTTTCAAGGGGTGGCGAATTCCGGAAAAATAAAGCAAGAAAAGCAGAATTTTCGTGAAATTTTACTATTAAATATAAAAAGGGCGGAATTTTTATCCTTGCCTATAGTGCAAAACTGTCAGAGTCACTGAGTTCTGTGCTTCTACTACATTTTTGCAAGACATAATTTTTATAGCCTTCGATAATGTTTTGCATCAGATAGAAACAATCTTGCCTTTAAAAATGGAGCAGGAAAAACAGTCCACGATAAGTAGACAGAAGGACAAAGGTGGAAGATTGTTGGCATCTGTAAAATGAGAGGAAGTAGACGTAATTAGGAAGTGGCTGGACTAGGAAATGGAATAACCTGTACTGACAAGAGAAAAACAGTTTGCATTGCCACAGAGATCCTCATCGAGTACTTACTGAGCACAAACAGAGCATATCTAAATGTATCAAGTGTACTGGTAACAGTGGCATAATTATTCAGTTTGATACATTCTTATGACAAATTTTAATTAAATCATTCATGTTTAATGTTTTCATGTTTAATTTACTTGTCAATTTATTCATCTGTCTGCTCTTCTATGTTCCTTGAAACTCTGTGTAATTATCTATTTTTTCAATACATCCATCCAGTCATCTATGCGTGGATGGATGTATTGTGTCTAATTTCCATACATCTTGTAATTGTAATTGTAATTTGATAGTTATAAAGCGCCACTTCAAGAAAAGTGGTGCATGAACATTAGACACGACTTTATATCCTTGTATGGATGCACGAATTGATAAATTCATTCATTCAGTCATTCTTCTGTCCAATTGACCATCTAGCCATTCATTTCTTTGTCAGGGCCAGGAGTTTGTTGAAGTATACTCGCTCGATTATCAGCGGATCGAGTCGGGGCCATGGATCAAATATCGGGATCGAAAATCAAACGAAGTGAGTCTGGGACTACTGATCAGTGAAACATATTGATCATCTGATATGCACGCTGTTTCTGGTTTGCAATTGAGGGAGACGGGGGGGGAATGGGGACTAAATGAGACCTTTGGGTTGGTGTTGCGGTGGGGGAATGCGGACGAAATGAGACCTTTGGGTTGGTGTTGTGGTGACTTGGGAATATACATCCAAGTCTTATCTTGTAAGAGGAGAGTTTCCTGACTTTACTCCAAAAATTGCAGCACGTTGTTATGCTTGCCTTGCAGATATAGGTTTTATTGCCATTCAAAATAGTTTAATGTTCAGGTTTGGAAGTGAGTTACTGGCCGAGATTGTTGAACTGCCTATCTTAGCTGTTTGGGTGAAGCATCTTTATTGTGTCTAAATAAAAGAATATTTAAAGGTTTATGCATAAAGATTTCATTGTTAAGAAATGAGTTACATTCGAAAATATGAGAAACTGATGTTTTTATTGTAATGTGCTTCTTTTTCTGCGGTGTGGCTATTCTATGTAGGATTTGTGTAAGTGCTGTAATTGTAATTTCAACTGTAATTTTTAATTGTAATATTAACTGTAAATGTAATTTTAATTGTAATTGTAATTGTAATATTAACTTAAATGTAATTTTAATTGTAATTTTTAATTGTAATGGGAACTGTAATTGTAATTTTTAACTGTAATTTAATTGTAATTGTAATATTAGCTGTAATTGTAATTTTAATTTTAATTGTAATTGTAATATTAATTGTAAATGTAATTTTAATTGTAATTGTAAATACAAAGATTTCTATAGCATCGTCAGTAGTAATAATAACAACAATTTATATGGCGCCGTAACGCTACTTCTAGGATGCTTCACACGCACTGTCAGATGCGACTGACTGTAATCATAATATTGATTGTGTGTTGGAATGCGGAACGACATCAGCGCATTAATAAGTATGACAGCTTGGCTCGCCTAGACCTCGTCACACTCTGACGATCCTAGCGCTGTTGGTGTTGGCAGTTCGCACCAAAACGTGGCCACGCGTGACTGCGCTGTCCATCCAGATCGGAAGCAGATCCGACTGAGGCCTTCCCATCACCCATCAATCAATATGGCACGCTTTCTGCTCTTCAGTGCTCGCAAACCAGCCATTTGAATGGAAGGAGGGATGGACGGATGGATGGACTACTGACTGACGGACAGTGGCGTCTGCCAGTGGGGGGGCGTGGGAGAACGGTCTCCAATGGTTACCAGAAGTGGGGGTTCAACGTTTTGGACATGAACTGGGGGCCGTTGATTTCCGATAATATAATGGCCTACAATCATGGGCATAGCCAGGAAAATATTTCGGAGGAGGTTTTAAGATTTCGGGGGTTTCCATTGGAGATGGTCGCAGAATTAAGGTTTTTGGGTATTTCCCATGTAAAAGCATATAAAATAATTTTCAGATACTTATATCAGGGACAGAAGGATGGTTTAAAACCGTAAAATCACCCCTAAATACGCCCATGCCTGCAATATGAAAATGAAATGTTGGTTTTTGCAATGAATCAGAACGTCCAAATCATTCGTAGAAAAGTATCGCAATAGAGGAACATTTGGCTTCTCCATGGGAAGATGATAGCAGCCAGACAAACTGACATTGATAAATATTTAATAATCGGCCAGAGTGGGGAGTGGGTTTGTTCTCCCATTCCAGGTGGGGAGGGGGGGGTTAGACGCCAATGCTGACGGATGACCTTGTGCAAGTGTACTGGGATTCGTTCATCGGCTTTTTTCCTTGACCTTATCTCTAACAGATAAAAAACGGGAAACTCAAACGAACTCTGTTGACTCGGGTAGTCTGCTTGTGCCGAGACATATTGAGAAACGGATGGATGGACAAATGGATGGACAGACCAGACAATGCTCACTGGACGCAGTGTCCGTTGACCGCTTAGATTTACCGAGGGAAAAATATAATAGATGCATGCGTGCACCTGCGAATCCACCTTAGGGGGTGGGTAGCCGTCCTTGCGTGCACGCAATCACACAGATGTGCACAATCGCACAGAGGCACACTATGGCTCAGACACGCATGCCAAATGAGTGTAATGAATAGCCTCTCCTTGGTTCATCTGCTGTTGTTACCTCTGAGGAAAAATCTGAGGATTATTGAATTGAAGTTTTATGGCTGTGTGTCACAGGGTTATTAATAATGATTTTTCCATCTATCTTCCTTTTGCCATGCACCCAATGAACCTGAATGAGAACATTAGATGCAGCAGCGATTGCTTTTCTGTAGGCTTTATTACAGTGGCTCAGAAATGGTCAGAAATTGCCATGCAGGCAAGCAGCTAGTGCATTTTACAATGTTTGGAGACCTGACATAATGTCACCACCAACAACTAACTAACTATCAGAGGTTTACTTGCTACAGAGGCAAACATCTGGCAGCTTGTGATGGTGGCATTGGCAGTGGTGGTTCCGTTATTATCAGGGACGTAACTAGCATTGGGCTGGGGAAGGCTTAAGCGGTTAAGCCCCCCCTCCCAAACGAAGCTGAAGCCCCCAAAATAAATCAAGTCCCTGGCCCCACTATAGGCTCGTGCTACCACACTTGTCATGCTCAAGGCTTAAAGCCCCCTCCCCACCAAACCAAAAGTCCTAGTTATGCTACTGGTTATTATTATTATTGTTATTATATGAAGATTTTTAAAGCACCAATTAGTATAACTAAACACACCAGATGTAGGCCTACACTAGTAGTAGCTCTGCTTAGTCAAATGACGTGAATAGGTAAGTCTTTAATTTCTTCCAGAAGCTATTGATAGAAAATTTCTAAACATGAAGTTTGATGACCATTGGGTCAGATGCAATATGTACGTATTGGTTATGAAGATTTATGCAGCATCTTTTACAAACCTCTTAAACACATAGAAAGATCTAACCAGGTGTGACTAAGATTATTGTTCCAAGATGGATGCTGTAGTCATAAAGCATCTTAATTTCTTAAACGCTTGACTTTTAAACAGTTACCTGAAAACAGGGTTGCTTTCTTACCAACTCACCACCAACACTGGTACAATATGAAAATCTATATTTGTGAGTTTGTTTCAAATTTTAAACTACTTGATACCCAGTGGTGTGCTGACATTTTACACCAGTGTTTTTTTCTAGGATCCCATTTCATGTTTTGTCATGAAGCAGATTGCTTGAGGTCTTAGTGAAGCTTCTCCAGTTTCTGAGTTCTAGTTAAATAATAGAGACTTCAATGCTGAATAAGACATTCTGCAGTATGAAAAACCTGGGACCTATTTGAGAACAAAAGGCTGCATTAGTGTTTCAGAAGAAGCACCTGGTCCAGTTCTTTGGCAGGATGCTGTCATGATGAATGGGACATCTCAGGAACTTGATACCATTGCTGTGAATGTGACATTCGTGACAAAGATGAGCACTGAGTCTGAGCCATGAGTCTGCTTCTGAGTCTTTGTAGATGTCAGTGTTAGTGGACAAGAGATGGCAGTAGCAAAGTAAAATAAGCAAACTTGAAGACAAAGTGAAGACAATAGCAGAAGATGTTAGTAGTGATACAAGGGAGAGTTCTACCCCAGTCGATCCTGATTGGTCGACGCCAACCACGTGACCTATGACGTCATGCATATAAGTGGCACAAAGGCTCCGTAGCGCTGTAGGGTTTCACAAGGGACCCGTAGCGCTGTAGGGTTTCACAAGGGACCCGTATCGCTGTAGGGTTTCACAAGGGCACCCTAGCGCTGTAGGGTTTCACAAGGGCACCGTACAGCAGCATGATTTCGCAATGGCACCGAACCACTGTATGTTTTCACAAGGGTTCCATACCACTGTATGTTTTAACAATGTCCACATACCACTGTATGGTTTAGCAAAGGATCCCAACCACTGTATATTTTCGCAAGGGCACCGAACCACTGTATGTTTTCACAGCGGTATGGTACTCTTATACAACAAGCCTATGCATTTAGCTGGAATTATAGAAAACGGGTTTGAAATAGAGAGCTCAAGCCTTTTTTCACTTGTAATCAATTATTTATTATGTACACGAAGCACATTTGGGTAACATGCATTTTCATGTCGAGTGAGTTCACAGACACTGACAACCCCTTGTATTTAGCTTGAATTATAGAAAAAGGGTGGAAATAGTGCGCTCAAGCTTTTTTTTCACTTCTTAGCATTTATTTATTATGCTCACTAAGCACTTTTGCAAAACGTGCTTTTACATTTAGGTATGTCTCAAACTATGCTATCTAGAATTATCAAGTGTCTTAAATTTAAAGTCAGCAACTTGGGTTTTCTCTAGACATGATGAGGTGGCTGAGTCGTTTTAAAATTTAAGAACTTGTAATTTTCCACCCTTTGCATTTCAGAACTTCTCGTTTGCAAATTTAAAATGTCAGAACTTCTCGTTTTCAATCCTTTAAATTTCTGATCTTCTCGTTTTAATTTTCAGAACATCAAGTTTGCATCTTTTAGAATTCAGACGTTGTGGGTTCCAACTTTAAAATTTCGGAACGTGCGGCTTTCAAACCTTTGCATTTCAGATGGTGTGGTTTGCATCTTTTAGATTTCAGACCTGGTGGTTTTCAAAATTTTAATTTCAAAACTTCTCGTTTGCAAATTTAAAATTTCGGAACTTGTGGTTTTCCATCCTTTAGATTTCAGAACTTCTCGTTTTCAAACCTTTAGATTTCAGATTGTGTGGTTTGCAACTTTAAAATTTCAGAACTTCAAGTTTGCATCTTTTACATTTCAGACGTCGTGCTTTGCAACTTTAAAATTTTCAGACGTTCTGGTTTGAATCTTTTAGATTTAAGACCTGGTGGTTTTCAAATTTTAATTTTCAGTACATCAAGTTTGCATCTTTTAGATTTCAGACGATGTGCTTTCCAACTTTAAAATTTCAGACATTCTGGTTGCATCTTTTAGGTTTCAGACCAGGTGGTTTTCAAAATTTTAATTTTCAAACATTCTGGTTTGCATCTTTTAGATTTCAGACTTGGTGGTTTTCAAAATTTTAATTTCAAAACTTCTCGTTTGCAAATTTAAAATTTCGGAACTAGTGGTTTTCCATCCTTTAGATTTCAGAACTTCTCGTTTTCAAACCTCTAGATTTCAGATTGTGTGGTTTGCAACTTTAAAATTTCTGAACTTCTTCATTGCATCTTTAAAATTTCTGATCTTCTCGTTTACAACTTTAAAATTTCTGATCTTTGCAACTTTAAAATTTCTGAACTTATCTTTTGCCACTTTAAAATTTCTGATCTTCTCGTTTGCAACTTTAAAATTTCTGAGCTTCTCATTTGCAACTTTAAAATTTCTGAACTTCTCTTTTGCCACTTTAAAATTTCTGATCTTATCGGTTGCAACTTTAAAATTTCAGATCTTCTCGTTTGCAACTTTAAAATTTCTGAACTTCTTATTTGCAAATTTAAAATTTGAGATCTTCACGTTTGCAACTTTAAAATTTCTGATCTTCTCATTTGCAACTTTACAATTTCTGAACTTCTCTTTTGCCACTTTAAAATTTCTGGTCTTATCGTTTGCAACTTTAAAATTTCAGATCTTCTCGTTTGCAACTTTAAAATATCTGAACTTCTTATTTTCAAATTTAAAATTTGAGATCTTCACGTTTGCAACTTTAAAATTTCAGATCTTCTTATTTGCGATCTTCTCGTTTGCAAAATATTTAAAATTTTCAGATCTTATTTGCCATCTTCTCGTTTGCAACTTTAAAATTTAAGAACAGGTGGTTTTCCATCCTTCACATTTCACACCATATGGATTGTAAATTTAAAATTTCAGAACTTCAGCTTTGTATCGTTTAGCTTTCAGACTTTTAGATATCTCAGTTTGATATGAGGGTGTCTTCTTTGAAAAGTTGCTGAATGTGAGTTAAAATGAGATCTTTTAATGGACACAACATTTTTCAAATTTACATGAACGAGAGAAACTCACAAATTTTAGACCCTGAAACGGAGGCGAACTGGGCAAACTTAAGACTGTAGCTTGTATGGCACCATTTAAGACGGATCGCTCCTCGAATTTACATGTTTTTAGCTGAAATAACCGAATGAATGAAAGCCTGTACAGGTCTTCTATTAGTTTGGAAAGCTAAAGAGGAAGGGCTATGAGATTGGTAATGTTGCATCTCTTAGGTTGAGCAATGCTATTTTTCTTACTAAACCACCAACTTGCGCTGTTTCAAGTGTTTCAAAAATGAATGTTTTAATCTATTTGCAGCTCGTTCTCTGCTTGTGCACAGAAGAGTGGCAGCGAAGCTGCCACTCTGTTACGGCGGCGGAGGCGGCGGGGCCTCCCCTGATCTTACCAGTATCCATGGGCATGGCCATCGTATACAAGCTAATCGGAACATGTCCAAGTCTTTTAATTTTTGAGTTTATACTGCAAACAGAGTATCAAACTTGAAATTCTCTAAAGCTCAGAAAGAGGTCAACTGAGCGATGAGAACTGAGAGATGGGAAACCTGAAACATTCAACTCTGAAAGATGCGAATGCAAAGTTGTGAAAACGGAAAAATGGAAACCTTTGCAATAGGTTTTAAATTTGCAACTTCAGCACTCGCATCTTTCAGAGTTGAATGTTTCAGATTTCCCATCTCTCAGTTCTCATCGCTCAGTTGACCTCTTTCTGAGCTTTAGAGAATTTCAAGTTTGATACTCTGTTTGCAGTATAAACTCAAAAATTAAAAGACTTGGACATGTTCCGATTAGCTTGTATACGATGGCCATGCCCATGGATACTGGTAAGATCAGGGGAGGCCCCGCCGCCGCCTCCGCCGCCGTTACAGAGTGGCAGCTTCGCTGCCACTCTTCTGTGCACAAGCAGAGAACGAGCTGCAAATAGATTAAAACATTCATTTTTGAAACACTTGAAACAGCGCAAGTTGGTGGTTTAGTAAGAAAAATAGCATTGCTCAACCTAAGAGATGCAACATTACCAATCTCATAGCCCTTCCTCTTTAGCTTTCCAAACTAATAGAAGACCTGTACAGGCTTTCATTCATTCGGTTATTTCAGCTAAAAACATGTAAATTCGAGGAGCGATCCGTCTTAAATGGTGCCATACAAGCTACAGTCTTAAGTTTGCCCAGTTCGCCTCCGTTTCAGGGTCTAAAATTTGTGAGTTTCTCTCGTTCATGTAAATTTGAAAAATGTTGTGTCCATTAAAAGATCTCATTTTAACTCACATTCAGCAACTTTTCAAAGAAGACACCCTCATATCAAACTGAGATATCTAAAAGTCTGAAAGCTAAACGATACAAAGCTGAAGTTCTGAAATTTTAAATTTACAATCCATATGGTGTGAAATGTGAAGGATGGAAAACCACCTGTTCTTAAATTTTAAAGTTGCAAACGAGAAGATGGCAAATAAGATCTGAAAATTTTAAATATTTTGCAAACGAGAAGATCGCAAATAAGAAGATCTGAAATTTTAAAGTTGCAAACGTGAAGATCTCAAATTTTAAATTTGAAAATAAGAAGTTCAGATATTTTAAAGTTGCAAACGAGAAGATCTGAAATTTTAAAGTTGCAAACGATAAGACCAGAAATTTTAAAGTGGCAAAAGAGAAGTTCAGAAATTGTAAAGTTGCAAATGAGAAGATCAGAAATTTTAAAGTTGCAAACGTGAAGATCTCAAATTTTAAATTTGCAAATAAGAAGTTCAGAAATTTTAAAGTTGCAAACGAGAAGATCTGAAATGTTAAAGTTGCAACCGATAAGATCAGAAATTTTAAAGTGGCAAAAGAGAAGTTCAGAAATTTTAAAGTTGCAAATGAGAAGCTCAGAAATTTTAAAGTTGCAAACGAGAAGATCAGAAATTTTAAAGTGGCAAAAGATAAGTTCAGAAATTTTAAAGTTGCAAAGATCAGAAATTTTAAAGTTGTAAACGAGAAGATCAGAAATTTTAAAGATGCAATGAAGAAGTTCAGAAATTTTAAAGTTGCAAACCACACAATCTGAAATCTAGAGGTTTGAAAACGAGAAGTTCTGAAATCTAAAGGATGGAAAACCACTAGTTCCGAAATTTTAAATTTGCAAACGAGAAGTTTTGAAATTAAAATTTTGAAAACCACCAAGTCTGAAATCTAAAAGATGCAAACCAGAATGTTTGAAAATTAAAATTTTGAAAACCACCTGGTCTGAAACCTAAAAGATGCAAACCAGAATGTCTGAAATTTTAAAGTTGGAAAGCACATCGTCTGAAATCTAAAAGATGCAAACTTGATGTACTGAAAATTAAAATTTGAAAACCACCAGGTCTTAAATCTAAAAGATTCAAACCAGAACGTCTGAAAATTTTAAAGTTGCAAAGCACGACGTCTGAAATGTAAAAGATGCAAACTTGAAGTTCTGAAATTTTAAAGTTGCAAACCACACAATCTGAAATCTAAAGGTTTGAAAACGAGAAGTTCTGAAATCTAAAGGATGGAAAACCACAAGTTCCGAAATTTTAAATTTGCAAACGAGAAGTTTTGAAATTAAAATTTTGAAAACCACCAGGTCTGAAATCTAAAAGATGCAAACCACACCATCTGAAATGCAAAGGTTTGAAAGCCGCACGTTCCGAAATTTTAAAGTTGGAACCCACAACGTCTGAATTCTAAAAGATGCAAACTTGATGTTCTGAAAATTAAAACGAGAAGATCAGAAATTTAAAGGATTGAAAACGAGAAGTTCTGACATTTTAAATTTGCAAACGAGAAGTTCTGAAATGCAAAGGGTGGAAAATTACAAGTTCTTAAATTTTAAAACGACTCAGCCACCTCATCATGTCTAGAGAAAACCCAAGTTGCTGACTTTAAATTTAAGACACTTGATAATTCTAGATAGCATAGTTTGAGACATACCTAAATGTAAAAGCACGTTTTGCAAAAGTGCTTAGTGAGCATAATAAATAAATGCTAAGAAGTGAAAAAAAAAGCTTGAGCGCACTATTTCCACCCTTTTTCTATAATTCAAGCTAAATACAAGGGGTTGTCAGTGTCTGTGAACTCACTCGACATGAAAATGCATGTTACCCAAATGTGCTTCGTGTACATAATAAATAATTGATTACAAGTGAAAAAAGGCTTGAGCTCTCTATTTCAAACCCGTTTTCTATAATTCCAGCTAAATGCATAGGCTTGTTGTATAAGAGTACCATACCGCTGTGAAAACATACAGTGGTTCGGTGCCCTTGCGAAAATATACAGTGGTTGGGATCCTTTGCTAAACCATACAGTGGTATGTGGACATTGTTAAAACATACAGTGGTATGGAACCCTTGTGAAAACATACAGTGGTTCGGTGCCATTGCGAAATCATGCTGCTGTACGGTGCCCTTGTGAAACCCTACAGCGCTAGGGTGCCCTTGTGAAACCCTACAGCGATACGGGTCCCTTGTGAAACCCTACAGCGCTACGGGTCCCTTGTGAAACCCTACAGCGCTACGGAGCCTTTGTGCCACTTATATGCATGACGTCATAGGTCACGTGGTTGGCGTCGACCAATCAGGATCGACTGGGGTAGAACTCTCCCTTGTATCACTACTGATGTTCTTTCAATTTCAGTCTGTTTTTGTCAACGGGAGCCACCAGTGTGCTTTCATTTTGGGAAATGAATTCGTCGGTTGCTACCCTTATTGTTGCTAACCACTTTCAGCTGGGCAAGAGGACGATTTGACCATTAACCACCTTGTGTACTAGTTAGTTATAAATGTAGCCTCAGCTCAAAGAGCTGTCCCTGAAAACAAATGGTCTCAACAAATAGATTGGCTTCTGTGTATATTGGCACTGGTCAGATGTGAATTAGCTGCTTGTTAGTTGGTAATTCAGCATACTTCCTACGGGTGGGTATCCGGTAACCTGTTTACTCTCATTGGCCACGTAAAAATTCAGCAGTCACCAAAAGTTGACCGATTTTTATATCCACCAGTTTCTGAATGATGTACAGTTCTTGGCAATATCTGTGTGTGGGGTGGTTCCTCTCACTGATTTCCAGAAACCAGGCAGAAAAATCATCCTAGGAATAAACGACTATCTATTTCAGACCCATAAGGTAGACATTACCAGAGAGGAATTCTGCTTCGGTGATCAGGTGGCATTGTAGTTCGTTAGAAGCACATCCGGGTGCGTGCAACGGAAGCGTTGTCGGCCGGGTCGATAACTCATTGCCGGATGTCGCTAAGCACCGCTCGTTATCACTGACGCCAGGTGGCGTTAGTCATGTTTTCTCTGTACTCGGCCTCTCTTCATGGCGCTGCTTTGTCTCCAGTAATTAGAAATTATTCATATTACTTCCGAAGAAACAACATGTTATTTTCGCAGAATTTGTACGTTTGTGCGTGTAGTCTTACAAACAACGAACGCATTGCTGTTCAGTAAGCTGGTGCCCTGTGTTTCGTTTTAGAGCAGCGCTTTAGAAATTCGGAGTTCACGATTATGATTACAGTCTAATGTTTGCTTAGAACTTGAAACATACAACGTCTTAATTAAATTTGTCAGTGGCGCTATTACTTCCCTTAGTTATATTTCAGTCAGAATATTTGTAAGAATGAAATAGTCCTGACAATTTTTATACTGTGAAGTAAGACCATGCGGGGTATGCTGTTAACAATATTTTTAACACTTTAATGATGAGCGTGTACTAAAAGTGACTGGGAAAACAATGCAGCTCGTTAAATTGTTAAGTGAACAGAACATTCAGTGACAGTATGGTGCCTGTTTCCTGATGACTTAACACATGTGACGTCTGGTTAACCTAGGGGTGTTGGATGTGTATTCTGGATCTCACTCATGTTTATCGAGAGAAACTTTTGCTGTATACAATACAATACAACTGTATTTGATAGTGCCCTCCTTCCAAAGCTCTGAAGTGCACACGACCATGCAAGAGAACATCGATGGCGCTGAGTAACTGTGAGTGAAGGAATTGCTCAAGGTCCCTACACAGTCACTGCCTCAGATGAGGCTCGAATCCATGATCGCCGTGTTACAGTCCGAGTGCTCTAACCAATCGGCCACCACTGTTGCCTTAGTGTTCAATGTTGGTTTTTACCTATTCAATAAATAGAATTATTTCAGTTTGCATATATTTTATTTAAAGATATGTTATGAATGATCTCATTTTGGGTAGAATATTATGACAGAATTTAAAAGTCAAGCTGATATCACCCATTATGTTACACTGAATAGGTACAGACTTATTGCATGGCCCCGAGGTTAGGTTGGCGCCATGGTGTCTTCTAGGGCTAGAAATCATTTATTTTCCCTGACACTTTATAGGAACTAAATAAATGAAGCTGCTGACAAGAAGGGTGTTATTCCATAAAACCTCACTCCAATATCCTGGAATTTTCCTTGGTAAACCGACCGTCTGACAACGGGAGAAAGAACATGGACATTTTTTGTCTGTTTGCAGCTGCAGCACAATAGACTTGTGTATTGTAACAGATTTGCCGCTGGGGTTATGCTTCAATATGTGTCCAACTTTTCAGCTCTTCACCGGCAACAGTAATACATACATCGCCGAACTGAGAGAAATCAATCCGCCAATTATAGCACGCATGGTTCGCGTTGTGCCTCAGAGCTCCTATCCACGCACCATCTGCCTTCGGCTGGAACTCTATGGATGTCAATGGAGAGGTCAGCTCTTATCGTCATGTCAGATATGGTTAGGTTTGGTATTGTAACTGCTGTTCATTTATTACAAACCTCGCCATCAGAAATAAAACTTCAAAGTGAATTACGAATTTCAGAAGTGGTGCAAAGGACCAAGATGCAATCTACCATGTCATTTATCTTAACGATGTCGTAATGTCATAACTCTATTGCTTTATATCTGCAGTGAGTGAGTAGTTAGGTCAGTTGTTACATTGCTTTCTGTTGCTTTTTATCATGCCAATCATTATTCCATTTAATTTGTGACACGATGGATGGTATGTTGATCATTTGTGTCTACAATTCCATGATATCTTGTGTGAAATCTGTGATTGAAGAAATTCGAATAGAAGGAGGTTGCAAGGCAATGAGATCATGCTGCATATTCTTCAGCAGTTGAAGTGTTTAACCCTTTAATGACGAGCTGCTTTGGTTTCCCAGTAAGTTTTAGTACATGCTCAGTGTTAAAGTGTTAAAGGTCCAGGCAATGCAGGTTCCTTTGCTGCAAGTGAAGAGGTTTGAGAAAGGATTTTAGTCATAGCAGTTGTAATTGTAAGTATTGTAATTACAACCCATACATGAAAAATTAAATTAAACAGCACTACCAGTCATCTACCTGAAAACATTTTTTGGAACGACTTCAGATGTCCACTGCATAAGAAATGTGTCAGCTGCCATTTTTTTACTCCTTGAATAGACTCACTGACTAGTAGCAGTAACCGAAATGTCGGGCGGACTATCGTACATTTCTCAGTTGCTATCTATAACTAAAGATCTATTCACAATGCCTATCCGTGTATTCAGTACTGTTCTGTGTCTTATGATGTAGTATTTCTTAGATAGTCACAGTAGTCGTCCAAATGACTTCAAATTTCGATTTTTTCAGTATAACATTGCCTGAGAATTATCTTCTCATATCTTCAGTTTTTTCTAAAAGTAGTTTAGAGTTGATTTGTAGCAGAAATTTTTACCTTTCTTCAGTTTCAATGACTAGGAGATACGGCAGGTTCTTTTAAGGATGTTCAACCAAACTTACCTGTTGTATGTCCTGCTTCCAGAAAACTTTTATCGTATCTCCACCTCTGTACCTGTACAAATCTCTGATCGGCAATTATTCATATAATACAAGGTCAGCTACAAATATAACCCTGTCAATCAAACACAGGGAGAGCCGAAACAACTTTGCTTCATAAGCACAATTTAATACACAGCGGGCTGAGAAACAAGACCTTTTTTAATGAGGTATCTGACAAAATGTTTTGGTTTTTCAGATGGTATCCTTTCCTACAGCATGCCACAGGGAGAACGCAGAGGAACAGAAGTTGACCTGTACGACTTCACATATGATGGTAATACCGGCAATGACTACCTCTCCGGTGGACTTGGCCAGTTGACTGATGGCGCAGAAGGTCACACAAACTTCCGCCTTGACCCAGACAACTCGGGTAAGAAAGGATACGAATGGGTCGGCTGGAAAAACGACACGGTTGGCCGACCACCAATCGAGATGCTCTTTGAATTCGACCGACTGCGAAACTTCTCGGCAGTTCGGTTCCACTGCAACAATATGTTCAGCAAAGAGGTGCGGGTGTTCAGAAGGGCGCAGTTCCACTTCAGTAGTTATGGTGACACGGTGTTTCAGGGCCAGCCAGTCATCTATGACTACATGAGGGACACGCTGATTGAATTCGCAAGGAACGTCATCGTGCCAATTCCAAACAGGGTCGGGAAATTCGTTCAGGTGGAACTGTATTTTGATGCCAAGTGGATGATGGTCAGCGAAGTCAGATTCGAATCAGGTGTGAAGACATTGTTGTTCTTGGTTTACTACTTTCTTTTTATGCTTTACTGTTTTGTTTTGGTAATAAATGCTAAATAATTGACTATTATGGCATAGATATTTAATGCACAAGAGTTCATTTTGTCTAAAACTTTGGTCATCTAACTACCTAAGAGTACCCTGGGTATTCAAATATATATTATTGGGTAGAATCCCTATTGATTCACCTACTGTTAGACATATATGGTGCCCCAGACAAGGCCCAGGTTATTCTTTTGGGTAAGTGTGATGTCAGCGCAGCCGCTGTTGATCATGCCATTCTAATTACCCATCTGTTACTATCATTTGGTATAATCTGGCGAGGCACTTGAAAGGCTCGGTTTGCATAGGTTCACGCCCCCGCACTGTCTTTGTGTCCACTCGATTTCTCTGGGTTACCACTCCTTTTGACTTGCCACAAGGCTCCATTCTTGTCCTCTGCTGTGCATCTTTTATGTACACTGCCAATATTCCAACTGTCCTGGCCTCCTGTCTTGTTCTAAGTCAGCTCTATGCTGACAATATCCAGACTTTATCTGCATTGCATGACAACTGAAGCTCTCACTGCAACGGCTACAAAGCCACAGGCTACGGTGACACTTGGGACTTGGACGTCCGTCGTCCAATTGTCTCTGCCTCAGTCTATGCTAAACATAATTTGTATGACTAGGCTTTAAGAAGCAGCTGAGAAAACAGACTTTGGTAGCATATTTATCACTAATAGGATTGACTACTGTTTTGGAACCAATAAACGAATATAATAACAAAACTACTATAGTGCCATCTATCTGTAGAATCTGTAGATGCCTTCTGCTACCTTAGTAGCTTCATAACAGCGGACAGCAGCTGCGATAGAGAAATAAAGATACATATAAGATAAAGATACATTGAAGTGGATGGGGCATGTGAACCTCTGAGTAGAAATCTTGAAGGGGCTCTATAACAAGTGACCTTAATAAAATAAATAAATAAAATAAATATAGGGAAGGCAAATGCTGCATATGAGAAGCTTACTAAGATCTGGAAGAAAAACGGATTTAGTGTGAAAACTAAGCTTCGCCTGTACATTGCCAGAGTTTTGAGCATGCTTCTGTATGGATCTGAAACATGGCCAATGACGGTAGCAAACAGGAGAAGATTGGAAGCTGCACATCATAAATGGCTGAGAAGAATCCTACATGTATCATGGCGCGACAAGATAACAAACGAAACCATCAGAGAGAGAGGACGGGTCAAGAAAATATGGAAAGCATCATCAGAAAGAGAAGATTGAAGTGGATGGGGCATGTCTGGCATATGGAAAAGATAGAAGAGCCAAACAAGTGATGTCCTGGAATTCTGGAGAGAGAAGGAAGAGAGGAAGACCAGGGAAGAATTGGCGGGGACTATCAGCGACGACTTGAGATACCTGGAGATGTCGTGGGAGAAGGCAGAGCAGCTGGCGATGAACAGAGACGAGTGGAAGAGATGCGGACCTGCACAGGAAGGTCTAAGTACTGAGTAATTGCCATCTATATAGGCCTGCTAGGCTTGCTGGTGGCATCAAGTTTTGACCAAGTCTCGCATTTTATGCATGACGTACTTCACTGGCTGCATATTTTGCAGTGCATTTTATTTTGGGTCAAGGTCTGGTGATGTTCTTCATTATTTACTGAAGTAATATTTATATAGATAATAATTTTAAAATTATGCTTCCTCATTTGCACTCGCAGTGTATGTGATTCTTAGTAATTCTGTTTGGAACTTTACGTACTGTGAATTTTTACATATTATGACCTGAAATAGACCAGAGACCAGTAACCGCAATTTTGGTTTATGATTGTCGTGTGACCTTTGTGAATAAAACATCAACCAGCTGCAGATCTAATCTCTGGTTTCTTTATTATTGATGCTGTTGTATTACTCAAGTGTCAATTTTCCTCAGAGGAAGGACTTGTCTCCATTCCGTTGTTTTATAGCAGTGTGTTTCACTGTAAACCTTGACATGTTTGGCAGATGTGGTAATGGGAAACTACACAGGGGAGTCGGCTCCAGTTGGTGAGAAGATGAATGTCAAGGTCACTGTGTCACCAGAAGTACTCCGTGCCAGCAGCCAAGGAAATGAGTCCAGTATGTATTTACTGGAGCATATGCATCCAAGACTTTGTTGATCATCTCATGTAGTTCTTAGTGGATTTTTGTGTGATTTCCATCACTAGGCTATCTTGGCAAATAATGGATTATATGTGTGTGTGTGTGTGTGTGTGTGTGTGTGTGTGTGTGTGTGTGTGTGTGTGTGTGTGTGTGTGTGTGTGTGTGTGTGTGTGTGTGTGTGTGTGTGAGGGGGTAAGGGGTAGGTGAGAAAGGGAGGGAGTGGGGACTGGATAAAGAGGTGGGAAGAGGGAGAAACTGGGAGCCACAGGGCATTTTCTTCAGGAGGAACATTTAGCACAACTAATGCCCAGATGCTCTGCACAGGATGAGCTAGTATAAATAATATTGTCTTATAATTGTTCTAGATAATTGTCTCCCGAAACCTCTGCAGTTAATTTTTATTTATATCAACATTGTTTTGGCTTGTTGGCATTATTAGTAATATATAATTATTTATTATTTCTAAGCTAAGACAGGGCCCACTTTTCAAGATCACAGGTAGCCTAGCAGTTTTACTGCTTAATTAATTGACCTTGTTGGGATTATTACCATAACCATAACCATCATTTTATTGTAGCCAAACAGGTATTACACAGATGATATTACATACAAGTATTTCGAGTGGTTACAATAGGGGGACCAGAAGGGACCTTGGTCCCACTAAGTAGGGCCCCCTAATTATCAGTTTCAGTATTGGATGGCGATTAGTTAAACAATAACGGTTGCAGTTTTACAATTTGACATTATGTAAATATTTACAACGTAGGCAGCAGTCTGTGGTAACCGACCTCGACCCGTTCATAAACAAACTGACAATGTAACAGTAATGACACATTTCTAGCAAACCACATATTTAGGCATCAATCTTAGGTAGTTGTCACAATGTAACCAGCTTATCAACAAAAACAGAACACAAAAACATATTTCTAGCAAACCACATATTTTAGCATCAATCTTAGGTAGTTGTCTGAATGTAACTAGCTTATCAACAAAAACAGGGGAGGTACAGACATAGACAGGTTATGCAAGTGACAGTGAGCCTTAAAGAGACCAAGGCATTTTGAATCAGCTTAGTGATCAACTAACCATGAGTGCACCTTTTTTTAAATAAGCTTAAGTTGGGTATGGACTGGAGATCTTTTGGTAGGGCATTCCATGCTGCTGGACTGCTGCTGGATTATTAATAATATATATGTATTTTGACTAAACTCAAGCAGGGCCGACAGGAGCCCACTTTTCAAGATCAGAGGTGGCAGTTTTTACAGCTTAATGACCAGGTTGCTGTAGACAGTCAATCACTAATTTGTGCCTTGAAGTGATGCTATATAAATCCCTGTATGCTTCTTGGCATTTCATTTAATGGACTTTGCAGAGGAGTCAGCTGACCTAATAATTGCCTGGAGGCTGTTGGTGTCTTCCTGCTTCCGAGAACACTGTTTCAATTAATTATGAGATCCGCATTTTCACCTCTGACAGCCAGCCATAATTGAAGACAGCATATGCTGAGGAGGGGTGTTATACATATACGTATGAATGTCCTGCAGCAGGACTTGCATATGTTGCTACAGTTCGACCTCCGAAGGCCAAGCACCAACCGAGGTCAACGGTGATTTATCCCTTTCGCGAATTGCTTTGTATGGATAGAACAAAGAAAGATCGAAGCCTCGTCTCATCCATCCTAACAAACGGTCTAATGCTGAAATCGATGCGTAAGATAACAAAGCCAAATGCTTTCTCTCGTTTCCGAATTGATCGGTCCGTCCTGCTGTTCGTTTCGTCCATGTGCCGTATGGCTTCTAATCTTGTCTCGAGCACCCATTCTATCGGCCGGTGATCTTAGCCGATCAGGGCACGCAAGATCAACCGTCCACCTATCTGACCATATGCTTTTATAGATGGCAGAAAAATTTACCATTCAGATTTTCTATTTTCATTATTCGATAGTTGATACTCATCCATTTGTTAGTATTGGCGGTAAACAGCTTTAGAAATCGGGCGTAATTAGGTGCCTGTATCATTGGCACTGGAATGCTGACTTTGTTGCTTGGGAGTCTTTCGTACTTTGATTTGGCTGAAAAAATACTTGTATAATTATGTAAAAGGCTTACATATATTGTATCATAATTGTATGTATTTATTCGAAGCATTTCTAAGTGTCTCGTCAGGTCAGCTATGCACAAATGGAACAGCAGTCCAACCCCTACTGCAGTTTTGACCTGTTAACCTCTGGTTTAGAAATTTGTGCACACACTGACTCGTATCTGAACACACTTGATTGATGTGTGATCATCAGTTTGGGATGGTTTGTTCCATTCTTGCCCACTGATGAGTTTTTGTTTCTTTGTGAACTTTAGCTTCATTTAGACTAGACTATGCAGCTCTTTTGCAAGATACTTAGAAAAGCGCTATAACAATTGTATAGATTGCTAACTAAATCACCACTTGGTTGTTACACTTCTCCCACATAAAACACTAATATATTTGCTGAACTCTTTTCTTCAACAATAGATTACTTACAGACTGATAGTTTCCATAATGGCAGCACAAGTGGAGGCGCCGATCCGGTGGCACTGTTTGACGACCAGCTGATTGGGATTGTGGTTGGACTTCTTGGTGCATCCATTCTGCTTCTGTTGGCTGTTGTTACGTCATGTATCATGTGTCGCTGTCAGCACCAGAAATACGGAAGTGCCACCAGAAAAATTGTTGGCACTCAACAGGTGAAGCTGAGATTTCGTGATTCATTGGGTTCGTCGCACTTTTCTGGCACGCCGTCGCGAAAACTGTCCAACGGGAACACATACAGCAACATTGTGACATGTGACACAGATGGAACAACTCTGGACATGTTAGGGGCAAAGATTATGCCTGTCACGAATGGGGGTACCTACAGACAACCGGATTATATACAGACAAGGCGGCTACCAGAGATACCAAACATACCTATTGACACAGCAGGTTAGTCAACAAAGCTTTTTAACAATCGTATGACTGTCATTGACTTTTGAACTAATGTATTGTACAGCGCCATTTCCTTTGGCGTCAGCTGTGCTACAGCGCTATAGAAATCATCTTATTATTATTATTATTATTATTATTTTTTACCAGAGGTAATTCTAATCCCTTGGGCTGCTAAATTATTATTATTATTATTATTATTATTATTATTATTATTATTATTATTATTATTATTATCATTATTATTAGTTTAAAGGTTTATGAATAAATGTATGATTTACAAAGGTATAATTTATTTAATTCTCATTTATTTGTGCATTTTATTATTAACGATTTACAAGTGGGACAAAATACAATTCCACTTGAAAGACTGTCTAGTGTGAGGTCTGAATTCAGTGCCAAGTGCATCATGTGGTATTAGCCATATTTTTGTCTATTCTCACTTTCTACGAGGACAGGATCGAATAGGTTCTGAGAGAAGGACAGATTGGAATTGGCAATCAGTTGGCATGGCAAGCACATTTCTTGCAAGTCACACTCCTGTGCAAGAGGTCATCAGATTGCCTCTCTGTCTGATTACCATAAATCTGATATTTGTATCTTGGACTTGTGCTGTCTGCTCACCAGTTTGGATGGGCAGCCTTGATTGTTCTGCCAAGGTGTCAAGAACTAATGCTTATACTCACTGTACTGTTAACTCTGAATAAGAATATAAGGAGAAGTTATATAGCACCCTTCTAAATTTTTAACTGCTCAGAGTAACAGTATTAACAATGAAAGATGATGACACAGTAATAAAGTTCTCGCACAATGAAACTACCGCACTTCAGCAATAAAATAAAAGTGTTCAGCGAATGATTGGTGCTCAGTGATTGTGAACTTACATGTAAGCTGTAATGTATTACTGAAACATCTGTCATAATTCGTAAAATCCAAGCCAGTGTCTGTGGCTATCAGGTAATGCAGATTTGAATGCAGTTCATTTGACATTTCACTTCATAAGTGTATGCATGAGGACCGCACTTCTCTCTAAGTAGTGAAATCAGACCTGGGACAGGATGGCATTTGTCTCTTGCTCGTAGTTTCTACTAACTTATGAACTTGAATTTTGAAGCTGAATTCTGAAGTATGTCGTCCACTATTTGCCACATACTATTTTCATTGTTGCTGTTGTGACAAATTAATTTCACAATCCTTAAAACAGGAGATTTATGGAATTGCTTAGTCAGATGGATGCGGTTGGCAGCACCTTGCAGTTTTTAATGTCTAAATTGATCGATCAAAAGAGGGCCGGTGGTCTCGGATATCAGACACATGATTGGGTCAGAACAACTGGTCCAACAAACTGTGATGACCATGTCATTTGGTCCAAGTTGGTGAATTACAGAGGTCATCGTGAGTCACCAAACACAAGTGACACTGGCTCTCAGTCATAGAGAATGCCATGCATAATCAGATGATTATGATTGCACTACTTACATGCATAATTGCATATGTGAGTAAGTAAGTAAGTAACTAGTAAAGATTAATTTCAACAGCAAGATCATGTGATGAGGAGACTTCTGCAGAGTCTATCCCTTGGTAATAATTTGTTTCAATGCATACCTCGACCATTGGTTTCATTGTCTTCTGTCCAAATTATCAGATGATCAACCACAAATTAGTCTGCAATGGTCTTAAGTAGTAATTTTGATTCAATACAGCTGGTATTGGCAAATAGCCGATATTCAGCACAACACGTCAGCCAATTTTTATTTGGGAAGGTTGTGTCAGTCATGTGTTCATCTGTGGATATAAATGCTGACTGGGGTATTTTTACTTTCAAGTGCCGTGACACCATTACTAGATTTCGGACATCAGGAACTCCAACTGGACATCAGGGATTGTGAAAAAGGTGTTAATGCAGAACACATGAAAGATCCTTGGAAAGACACTATGAAAAATACCCGATATGAATGTGAGGATATGTATGTATGCATCAGGCATCTATGCATACATATACCAATATAAACAGATATGCATCAGGGATTATATGTACTTTTTATATATGCATATGTAGGCATGATTGCCTACATATGATGGTTTAGTGGTATGTTCTGTGCCCTGTAAACGGAGGGTCCAGGTTCGAATCTACATCAAGCTACTCCATTGCAACCTTGGACAAGTTGCTCACCCATAATTGTCTGTGAGGATGGCAATGGGAAACCACCTTACTCATCTCATCCCCGGGTGGCGTAAAAACCCAATGGATCTGCCTTCTGGCAGAGAACTCATCATCATCAGGCATGATTGAATAGTTGATATTTCAGATTTCATGTTTCTGCCATTGATCATAGCTTTGATCGTTCCTGCAGGCCTTTCTCAGTTTCACCGAAAATCATAATGTCAAATCACAGCCTTACAATGTCTAGTTTCTTCATTTTTGTGGAGTAAATTCAGCAACCTATGCACATATATTATTTTACTGTGTATTTATTTGTGATGTTTATTTCTTATAGTTATATAGCAGCATCAATCAATGTCACTAAGACGTTGTGTTGAGAACTTGTTCATGGTCTGTTCATGGTGTGTTAATGCACTAGTACTTGTTTAAGTTGCAGCTGCGTTAACTTGATTTTTCTTCTAATAAACGAATATGTGATGATGATGATGGTGATGGTGGTGGTGGTGGTGGTGGTGGTGGTGGTGGTGGTGGTGGTGGTGGTGGTGGTGGTGGTGGTGGTGGTGGTGGTGGTGGTGGTGGTGGTGGTGGTGGTGGTGGTGGTGGTGGTGGTGGTGGTGGTGGTGGTGGTGGTGGTGGTGGTGGTGGTGGTGGTGGTGGTGGTGGTGGTGGTGGTGGTGGTGGTGGTGGTGGTGGTGATGATGATGATGATGATGATGATGATGATGATGATGATGATGATGATGATGATAGCAGTCATCTCAGGAAAGATCCAAAACTAAACCCAGAACCCAAAACTGCATACTTCGTGCTACAAGATGAACATAAAAATTGGCTGATATGTTGTGCTGAATATCAGCTATTTGCAAATACCTGCTATACTGAATCAGAATTACTACTTCAGACCATTGCAGAATAATTTTTGGATTTTCTTTAACAAATTATACCTTTGTTATTTTACTTTTAAGTTTCAAATGATGTTTTCTCTTTATTTTCTATTTGTATGATATTTAGTTTAGTAGGAAAATCTACTAATGTGTCTTAGCATGCTAATGTCTATTTCATATAATATATTCTGTATATATATTTATATACAATTATACATATATTTTTTATTTTTAGATTTTGTCTCAGACATGAATCCGTCAACCTACACTGCATTTGGCATAGGTTGTGCAGGGAACTCTGTCTCATCAGCGCTCATTGGTAGCCAGTACGTGCCACTTCCTGTGTCTTTTTCACCAGAAGACAATCAGAGGTTCTTCATGGCATCGACCTTGACACACATGGTACCATGCCCTGGCAGAGAGACTTACCTGGGTCAGGCTTTTGCCACATGTGATGCCAGGGTCTGTGCTCAAAGCATCCTTGACTGGAATGATGACCTTCCAGCGCTGGAGTTTCCACGAGAGAGCCTGTCATTCCGGGAGAAACTTGGGGAAGGCATGTTCGGTGAGGTGAGATGAGTTTCTGTGTTATGCTGCATTAAACTTTCTAATTCTGAATGTTATTGTTTTCTTACAAATTTATATTGATCTGCTTATATAACTGATGTGTTTTATATAACTGATTTGATGTGTTGCTCACAGTTACTGAGTACTATTTGTCTTTTGAAAAACATTACCAGGTTGTTGGACAGCGCCACAAAATTTGTCTGTCTATAAAACAACGTGTGTCTTTGTGTAATTTTCTCATTTTTTCCTCAGAATTTTCAATTTTTTGAGTTGAAAAATATGTTAAAATGCTGTATCTGCTGCTGTGCTTCATAGATTGCTTTATTTTTGGCCATGTAATGATTTTCTGTTAAAGCTGCACTTGTGTGAGGTTATCTTCAGTCCAAGTGATAACCCAGTTCATGGCTCAACCAAAAGCAGAAATAGGATCGTGGCCGTTAAAGTTCTCAGTAAAACGTTGTTAACGAGAACCAGGTAAGCAGCACATTCATTTCTAAGTATCATAAATTTTTATTTTTTACAGTATTTTATTTATAATGTTTTAAGCGTTATTCATTTTGAGCTTTGTTTATCGAGACAGTTTAATTTAATCGTATTGTCCACTTTGGCAGATAATGTCTTGAAAATTATATACAGTAAGTTCTATAATGATTACTTTCACACAGAAACGGTAGTACAACAAGGATGTATCTTATGTACATACAGTATTTAACCTAGTATTGGAGGCAGTAATGTCACTCGGTCTTAAATTAACAGCACCGAGGCAGGAATCAATTGAATGGAGGGTTGATAAATAATCTCCAATTTGCTGAGGACATTGGCCAAAAAACTACAGGATATCAACGACTCAGATTGACGAAACCAGTAGAAGATTCAGCCTAATGATCAATGCAGAGAAAACAAAACAATGGTGATTGAAAAGACCAAAGAGACATCGATAACTATCAACATCAAAGGAGAAACTATTAAACAAATAGAATAATTTGTCTGCCTATAGGAGGGCTAATAAACGTGGATGGCAGCCATGCAAAAGACATACAATGGAGAGTTGAACGCACTTCAGAAGCATTTAGAATAATGAACAGGATATGGAGAGCAGAGAATTAACAAAGAAAACCAAGATAAACATATACGAGAATGATGATACAACCGATTTTCTTATACGGATCGGAATGTTGGACAATGCGAAAACTAGATGAAAAAGAATTCTTACAGCATAAATGAGTTGGCTACAGAATATTGCAGGGATTTCAAGACTACAGAAAATAAGAAACGATGACATATAAGACAATCTTTAGGTATTCAAACAACTGTGTTGGATAAAGTTGTTCAACAATGACTCCGATGGTTTGAATATGTAGAGAAAATGCCAGTTGACTGAATCCCAAACAATGCTCTACGTGCAAGATTCGCAGAGGAAAAAAGCAAATGCAGACCAAGACTATGCTGGATAGATAATATAAATGAGGACTTTACATCCCTTGGAGTAACAATGAGGGTAGCACTGGACGTGACGAGTGACCGAGGATAATGGAGATCATTCATTCGTAGACGTCGCCACCAATTGGCTTGTGTCAGGAACTGATGATGATGATAATGATAATAATAAAAACTGTTACAAAATACTTTGTAAGTAATGTCTGGTGACCTCAGGCTCTAGTGTAGCCATTTTGCATATGTATTATGTGTGTATGTATCAGGATGATGCTTAATATAGCAAATGTTTAAGCTCGACATAGAAGCACTGACTGATGTAAACAGTTGTGTTTTAAGACAATTAGTAAATGTATGCTTCACAGAGAGTCAAAGGCAACAGTACATAAGTGCAGTGGCAGACTGTTCCAGGAGGACAGTCAACACACGAGAAGGCACAGTGGGCATGAGTTGAAGTGCAACAACATGGCACCTGCACATTGCCAATTCTTCATGGGCCGCAGAGTGCAACGATCGTATATAAATCATTTACTAATGAAATTCAGTATCAGTAATGTGGCCTTTTGTGGTATTTTGTATAAGAGTATGTGACGTCATTAAAACCCTCAGTTTTTAAAGCTCATTCTTAACTTTCAGGCAGGACGTTTATAAAGAAGTGCGAATAATGTCACGCCTGAGAGATCCGAATATTCTCGGTCTGGTGGGAGTCTGCACGAAAGCGGAACCGTTTTGCATCATTGTCGAATATCTGCAGCATGGGGACCTGTGTCAATTCTTGCGATGTCATGCGCATTCCGAAAACTTCAACAATGGCTGTCGAGAAAGTAAAACTCTCAGGTAGTTGGTTCTATAAACATTGTAAAACAGAAGAAGGGTTACTTTAGGTATTTACAGTTTAAATGCAAGATAAGTAGGATTAAGAACTTGGTTTTATTATAAAGAAACTACTCATCAAATACAAACATGTGGGAAGTGATGCATAGTTTACTGAAGATATTTCAGTTTTTCTTTAGTGCCATCTGTTGCCTAAATTTTGTGTAATATGTTGCACATAATTCTAACAGTTACAAGTGGATCGTGTCAGTTGGTGTATGATCAGCCAACATATGTCCTGGACTCTCGAGGTGAATATACGATGATGTGTTTGAAGTTTTGCATTAAGTTAAGTTTGAAATTAAGAAGGAGGCAATATGATTTTATGTGTACCAAGTACTTAAAGTATTCAATAGAAGATGTGTCATATTATCTGTCAGAGTTAGTGTAGAAGGAAAGACAGAGCCTGTATCAAAATCATAATTGCAAAAATTACATTGGTTAACTTGTAATGTGTTGACAAAATAGTAAAAACAAATAATTCTGTAAAAACAAATAATTCTGTCAACCAGGAGGTTGGGGGATTCCAATCTGCACAGGACAGAAAGACATTTTGAGATGTATGTTCTTCTTGTGCTGTCTGGCAAAACTGGGCTGTAAAACGAGTAAAATTACCATATACTGTCACTGGTAAGATTAGGGGACGAGGAAATGCTGGCAATGTGCTCTTATATGACTAAGAATGTGCAGTTGCTAATTTGTCATGCTTTTGGCTACCTCTCAGGGTTAGAATAAGGGCCTGCTGTTTTTCTTACTAGATTACCTTTCTGTGTGTTGTAGCTACGGTTGTCTGGTCTACATGGCAACACAGGTTGCATCTGGGATGAAGTTTCTGGAGACACACAATGTGGTTCATCGTGACCTTGCAACCAGAAACTGTCTTGTTGGCAGTCAGTATACGATAAAAATCTGTGACTTTGGTATGAGCCAGAGTCTGTACAATCCCGACTACTATCGGGTGGATGGTAAGGCAGTCCTTCCCATACGATGGATGGCCTGGGAGTCTGTTCTACTGGTTAGTCGTGCTGCATATTTGTATGGTTCAAACAGTCAACTTTATCATATACTATCATAAAATAGGCTCAGTAGATGTTATCACTTATTGTACTATATTGTATTTATTAATTTACTAGCAGTTTTTACCCGGCGTTCGCCCGGGTTTTTCCCAGACGTAATATGTAACGGCTGCAAATAAAGGCTATTTACTTACTTACTATATTTGATGATAGGCCTATATCTGAACGGAAACGACATTTAGAGGTGAAAGTAGTTGTTTTGCCCGTGTACTGCACGGGTTATCTCTACGCTACCTTAGGCTATATAGGCTTATTATTTATTCCCCGGGCTAAATAATTATAATAGACTAAGCTCGGTCGTTTTTCTATAACCTATTTTCTATTATCGACGTAAGCTATTATTTGTTCCCCGGGCTAAATATAATAGACGAAGTTCGGCCGTTATTGCGATTATAATTTTTCGGAGCGACTCGCGTCTTTTAACGAAAGCGCCTGATTTGAAAATTAAGTATGCGTGACGTAAGATTACATAATTAGCATGCGTGACGTGACCAAATGGCCATAGGCCTACCAATGGCGCATTTTCGCCGATCCTAGGTGAGTAGAGCAACAATTTTCTGACTAATCAGGATAATTTATCGTTTTAACGCTTTAAATTATTTTATATAGGATAACTTTAAATAGAAGCTGGATTGGCGACAATAACTCTTGCTTCAGAAGAAGTTGGATTGATGAAAATAATTCTTCCATAAACAGAAAGTGGATTAAAGAAGAAATAATTCTTGCTTAAATAGAAGCTGGATTGATGAAAAATATTTCTTGCCTAAGTAGAAGTTGGATTGATGACAATTATCCTAGACATTGGTATTGAAATGCCATGCATATAATATTATTAAGTAAGCAAAAACGATAAATTATCCTGACTAGTCCGAAATTTTTTGCTCTACTCACCTGGGATCGGCGAAAATGCTACCATGGCCTGTATAATTAAAATAAACTCGTCGAAACAGTTGGAAATAATGTAAAATGTCCATATATCGGCGTTTAAATAAAATTGCGAGCTGAAAATAGTCGCGTGGACCTAGACGTGGCGTCATAACGTTTCGTAAAATTTTGTAAATCGCTAAAGCGTTCCGTTTCGGAGCCTTTACATAAGGACAAACATACATACAAACAAACAAACAAACAAACAAACAGAAAAACGTAAACAGACTTCGGCTTATATTAATAGATATAGCGCCGCTGACAGCAGTGACCATTCAGTAGCGCTCCCAGTGCGAGAACCCCTAGAGAAGTAGAAGGTTTTGAGGAGGGAGAAGGCTGTAGGAAGAGACCTAGAAAGAATGGTAACACGTAGAGAGGAGGGAAGGGCATGACATTAAGGCATTACATATCAAAATAGTTAAAATAGTTGAACTGGTCAGTATCGCATCCGACTTGCTAAACTATGCTAGACATGTTGTCATGTATCCTAAGTGGTTGAAATGGGCTAACTGTTTGGTGAAGCTTGTCTCTTTTTAAAAAATTAGAATTTAACTGTTTGAAATTGTCATCTGTAACAGTAATGATACTGCTTTTATTTTACAAAGTCATGCTACACGTCAACATTTCATCATTCTGGAGTTCATGTGAAGCTGGGTGATGTGAAATGATTGTCTGTACCTTGATTGGTGTCAATCTGTATTTAACTCTTTAATGACAAGTGTGTACTAAAAGTTACTGGGAAACCAATGCAGCTCATCATCAAAGGAATAAGCCAAAATTCTACAACTTAAAGACCTTGTCTCAGAGGGCTATACATACATTGTATATACGCAATTGATAAAGTTATGATGGTCCTAGTTGTTAATTTCTTTTGGACCTGGGCTGTATGATATCTTTCTTATTGCTAAAGTTCTCTTATGCTGATTACTTAGTTTTGCTTTAGTAGTAAGCAACATGGTAGTACCGCAAGCAACATCCTTCTCATGGTGAATGAACATTAAGTCAGGCACAGAAATTCCGTTCTGGATTCTGGTTATGTTTCAGACTGGGAAGACTGCAAACCAGGGCCAGAATCTGGCACTATTTGACCGTATGCCATTTTGCTAACTACTGCTTTATTTGAAGTTAAAACAGGAGATTGTGAACAGCTCTGTGTCTTATTCTTTTCTTAAGATGCACAATTACCGAAGTCTGGCCATAATACACTTCATTTATAGCACTAATTCTCATATATAGCAGGCCGAGACATGGATCCCAAATTTAATTCCCCTGTAGAAAATGACCACATTTTAACATGGTTTCATTACAAGGTGGTTCTTGTTATGGCACCAAAGACAGCAATATAACAAGTTTTTTTGTACGTATTTGTCTTGACTTCTGTATGCCATGTGAACTGAGAAACAAGACTAAAAGATATTCGTGCTTAAGAATAGATAAGATAAGAATATTATTTAATTGACCAATTGCTATCTGCATTTTCCTGTACAGACATGGTGACAAACATTCCTCATCAATAGAGCTGTGCAAGACGACAGTCAAATATTCTAAAATCACACATATTATCCTAAATCCGAGATCCCATATATCATCCTAAAGATGAAAGTTTTCCTCATCATGCCAATGCCAGAGGGATTGTGTGGTTATGGGCACATGGGCGCAGGTGGTAGAAAGCAGCTTTGACCAGCATGAGCAGGTCATGACGTACATGACCTCCATCTACCAGGACAGTAATAAAGGTCTCTGTAAGGTGAAGCCTTCAATTTCATGAAGTCTTTCTGGATGAATCTTATCTTTATGACACCAAAGACAGCAAGATTACGAATTTCTTTTGTACTTGACTTGTATATACCGTGTGAACTGAGAAACTAGACTAAAAGATATGCGAGCTTAAGAATAGATCTATTAAAGGTGAACCCTTAAATTTATGAAGTCTTTCAGGATTAATCTTATCTTTCTTTTACAGGGTAATTTTTCGACAAAGAGTGATGTATGGTCGTTTGGTGTCACCGTGTGGGAAATCCTGACGTTAGCACGTGAACAGCCTCTGAGTTTACTCGGCGACGATGAAGTCATCGAGAACTGTGGTCGCTGTTACCATGGTGATACGCAACGGATGACGCCTGCTCAGCCTTCGAACTGTCCCAAGGAACTTTACGACCTGATGGTGGAGTGCTGGAACTTGAATGACTCTCTGCGCCCATCGTTTCTCGAGATCCACATGTTTCTCCAGCGGAAAAACATGGGCTATCGGCCGGTCGCCGACTACGATCATTCCGCCATCAGCGGAACGTTGCTTCAAAATAACCTAGTTGACTGCAGCTTTTCTTAAGTGACCTATGCCTCAAAGGGGTTTTTCAAAGTGGCGCTATATAAATGCTTGATTTAGGTTACATTACATGATGTAGCATCTCAAGCTGAAAAGTAGTGAGAGTAATTGTTTTTCTTTCGTACAGTATTTCTGTTGGTGGAATTTTGCTACTAAATTGCTAAGAATACTTCAGCATTTGTTGAGTAAGAATAAAAGTGGTATAAACCTGAGTTGTTTTGCAAAAGTCATGCTGTATGGGGTCATTACCGTTTTCGACCCACCCACCCACGCTGTAACGCTTCGTAACGTTTCCGTAGAACAACCCACCCCAGCGTTACGTAATAATTATTGGTACGAAAAATCATTTTAGATTTACTATGTGAAAGCGCAAATAATTCATATTTTATAGCGAATTTGATATGGTATGTGAAATATACATAATGTTTTATTTATATAAATGACAGTCATGTCTGAAATGCAATTTTTTTTAAGCTTTACGTTAAGAGTTAAAAGTTTAACACACTGCTGAAAAGTGCCATTGACTAAATTGCTTATTAATAATTAATCAAAAGTAAGATGAACTAATTATTTGCTTAGTCTTAGCACTTCGATAATTATTAATACAAATATCACCCAGTTTTTGTCGGTCATCAATTTTAAATGTTTGAAATTCGTGCCCACGAAGTAAAATATGCTTTAACCCTCGGGCTACCAAGGGGTGGTTGCCACCCCCCCCCTAGGTTTTTTTCATCTCAAACTTTTTCCGTTTGGAATAAAAATTTGACCTTTTAGGTAGCTGTAGGGGGTTCATTTACACACGTTTTGAGGTAAAATGTGAGATGATATCTCGCACCGTTCAAAAGTTATACCCAATATACCCGAGGTACCAGAGGGGTGGATACCACCCCCCTAGATTTTCGACTATATCTTATCCGTCATTTAATATTAAGAGACACAAATTATACCATTCTATAGAGGGAATGTGGGGCTACATTTCTATGGTCACTGAGTTGACCTGAGACAACCGGAAGTGCTCAAAATAAATAATACGCGTAATATGCGTGAAAAATGGCTGAATGGAAGCACTCCCCTTAGTTTTTTGTCTATAGCGTATTCATTTGTCTTCCTGGAAGAGAAACAACGATACCATTCTTTAGAGGGAATGTAGGGCTTCATTTGCATACCTACATCTTTGTCTTTTGAATACCGGAAGTGATCAAAATAAATAATAATACGCGTAATCTGTGTGAAAATGGCTGAATACAGCATTACAACGTAAACCGATATATATGCATGGATATATATGTATGGATGTACATATATACTATATAAACATGTGTAGGGATGATTGGGTGTATCTTTTATACATAGATTAGTTTCAAAACACACATAATCTTATATTTGTTTATCCAAAAAGTACAAAATGTATGCAATAATATACAATATTGCTAATTAATGGGTTCCGTTGTTAAAAGTGATGTGATTTCGAGGTGCATTCACATAATGTACAACTAAATATATCATTCTGTGCCGAAAGGAATGCTGAATCCATTGCTATATTACAAGTTATGATATGTAAAACCAAACACGAAATCCAGGGGTGGTAACCACCCCCCCTTGGTAGCCAGTGTTACAAAAAAGCTTGGTAGCCCTAGGGTTAAAGTGGTTGTTCGAGGTCAGGAATCCAAGAAGAATTACCACGTTGTTCCGACGCTAAAAATATTAAAGATCCAAACAATTGGAACAGTGGTTGCCAGTTTGCACAAACGGGAGAACAGATCTGAACTTTCGCTGGTGTCTGCTACCGGATCTTCTTCGGCTACTGAGGCAACAGTTACTGCCGGTATTGGATCCTTCGGCGGCAGTGTATTAAACACTAACTAGTGTTGATTTATACTATTGCGTGTTTTTAGTTAAGTTTTAAATCAATGGCACGAAGTTTGAACTTCGATTACATAGTGTCTAAGGTGTCATTCGATGTTTAAACTTCATTAAACTGTTGGTAAAAGCGTTACGTAACGTTCAGCTAGACCCACCCACCCTCGTAACGTTTCGTAACGTTTTCAAGGACCCCACCCACCCTGGAGCGTTACGTAGGCCTAATTATGCAATGACCCCTATGTGGGTTTGGTTTCATCACACCCAGAGCTTCTCATTTGGAAATAGATGGCGATTTGAAAATCGATCGCGCTGGTTTGAGTAGGCGATCGACGCGCGGTCGACCACGCGGTACCTTTTGTGTACAGCGTATTTTGTGTATCGTTTTCGTATAGCTGCCTGTAATATGGTTGTCCATTGACTGCTAGAGTATACGCAACACTCATTAACCGTCGATAAGCCTCCTCTGCTTGTCGATGCAATGTTGTATCGATCCTAGCCTGAACTTTTACAAGTAGGCCTATTGTAAATTAAATAGATGAAATAATGGTTTGTCTCCAGGTTCCTCTTGGAGCGCGATCGATTTACCGATCGCCCAGACATTTCCTAGGCGATTGACCAAGGAGATCGATCGATCGATCGCCTCAAATGAGAAGCTCTGATCACACCAATTTACGTAGAAGATGTCAACACCAGAAAATGTCAACTGATAAGTTGATGGTTTAAATTCCCCCCAAAACAGAAAGGTATTTTGAGTTTTATGTTCTGCATGATTGTACCCAGTGGCGTAAATCATGGGGGGGGACAGAGGGGACAGTCCCCCAAAGTTTTGACTTAAGCCCTGCTGTCCCCCCAAAATCCGGCCCTCGTAGGTACTCTGTCCCCCCCAAAGTTATGTATAGATTTTCGCCTCTGCATGTACCCCCCCCCCCTTGGGATTGGGAACTTGGCTTTTTAAGGAGTGCATCCCTCTCTAGTCTCTCGACAACATCCGGATGCTACACTTCTTTGGATTGAGCTAGAAATCTAAGTTTATGATTTGTAATTCCTTCTTCAATAAGGAATGAAGAGTGATAGGCCTATAGTGGTTTTGAGTTTGTTGTTTTGCTCTCTGATTAAATCCAAACGAATTAACGATCGATGTTTTCGCTTCTGTCGAATGTATCGTTAAATATCTGATTCTCATCAAAGGTCTGATTCTGCAGCTTATAAGTTCACAGAGGAAAATAGTCCCATGAATCCCATTTTCAGTTCTTATCGTCATACAGGAGATTGTCTAAGCCTGCATAAACTCTATCATCAGATTGTGTCATGAGCTGTTCGACTTTTGTTTCCCTTCTAACCAGTAAGTCGTCTGCAGGCCTTTACCCTACAGAAAAATACAAATGGTATTATGTCTTTTTTATTACGTATATATATATATATATATATATATATATATATATATATATATATATATATATATATATATATATATATATATATATATATATATATATATAGCTGATTCAAGACTACAGAAAATAAGAAACAATGACATAAGATTAGGTATTCAAACAACTCTGCTAGACAAATTCATTCAATGAAGACTCCGATGGTTTGGACATGTAGAAAGAATGCCAGTTGACTGAATCCCACTCAATGCACTACATGCAAGATTCAAAGGAAAAAGAAATAAAGGCAGACCAAGACTACACTGGATAGAAAATAAAAATGAGAACATGACATCACTTGGATTAACACTAAGGGAGCAATGGACTTGACAATGACCAAGGAAAGCGGAGATCAATTTGATTCTCGTAGCCTACCCATCGCCGCCAAATGGCTGGCATCAGGAACTGATGATGATCACCTGATGATCTATGGCCGATATACACAGTATAAATAGAATGCCTTTACATCTGCCGTATGGCCACTCACCTTGACTTCTATTTGACCCCTCATCCTCATCGTGTAACCGATTCTCGAAGACTTCAGAGCCTCGTGCACACGTTCACTAATCTGGATGCACATCGCTGTAAATATATCAGACAATGAGAAACAGACTGATTTACGAAAAGCATTGTGGTCAGAAACTATTGAGGCATTTCGCAGTGTCACAGACTACATGTGGTTTTGGATCGAGTATATATATATATATATATATATATATATATATATATATATATATATATATTAGGGATCCTGAGTGGCCGAGTGGGTTGGTTCCCGCTTGCCGCGCCGGCGCCCCGGGTTCGCTTCCCGGTCGGGTCGGATTATCAGAGATTAATTTCTCGGATCTTTACTGCGGGTGGCTCGGTCGCAATATAAACGTGGAGTACAATACAACACACAATACAACACATCACAATACAACTGGGGCGCGGTGGTGTAGGGGTATGTTCGGTGCCTTGCAGCTGGAGGGTTGCGGGTTCGAATCCACCTCAAAGTCGCCGCGTAGGGACCCTGGGCAAGTCCTTCACTCGCAATTGCTCATGCGCTTCGGCGTGAAACTCCGATTCAGCGTTCGCGCAGTAGTCAGGAGCGCCTCTGAATGGGAAATCTGGTTGGGGCGCTATAACAAGTGTTCAAATACAATACAATACAATATATATATTGGTTAATAGAAGTTCCAGCATATAAAGAAAGTTGCCTCCTCGTGGCAGTTATATATATATATATATATATATATATATATATATTTTATATATATATATATATATATATATATATATATATATATACAGGGTGGGCCAGCATAAATGCACCGACTTTGGATGCATATAACTTCACCAAATTTCGTAAGTTATTTATACTTAATGCGTGAAATTAAAGATATTTCATTCTAGTATTAAAATTTAAACACATTTGTTATTGTAGCTTTACCCTACATGATGTAGATCGTGACATAACAACAGTCATCGTTTTTGCAGTAACTATAGCTAATAAAATAATTCATGACAATTTTTACAGTAACTGCACACAAAATATAAACCATATAGCGAGAAATTTGTGCAGCACAGCAAATTAATTATTTAATTAGGAGATAGTCTGTTGCAATCCTTTCTAGTCAAATGAATATTCAATATGTCTACCACGTGCTGCAACAGGGACACACGAGCAATGTTAGCGGGTGTGCGAGCAGTGCGTACCGATTCGCGTGGTTTACGACGCGAACTTCCTGTTTCATCAATTTTCCGTATCAGACGATTCAACGTATTTTTATTTTATCCTCTGTTAGGAAACTCTTTAATAATTTGAAACGCATCAAATCCCTTATCAGTTAGCAAAATTCAGATCAAAACTTGATCATCGTCTGTCAACGGCGCCATATTTCGTCACTGATAACAACAAAATATGGTAGCCTACCTAGCGCTGTTTCAAAGATTTCCTTAAAGTTTGAAATAGTACCAGTTCGACTTTTTCAAGGCTAATACTAGAGTGAAATATCTTTAATTTCACGTATCAAGCATAAATAAGTTATAAAAATTGGCGGAGTTATATTGTATTTTTTGTATTGTATTTGAACACTTGTTATAGCGCCCCAACCAGATTTCCCATTCAGAGGCGCTCCCGACTACTGCGCGAACGCTGAATCGGAGTTTCACGCCGAAGCGCATGAGCAATTGCGAGTGAAGGACTTGCCCAGGGTCCCTACGCGGCGACTTTGAGGTGGATCCGAACCCGCAACCCTCGAGCTGCAAGGCACCGAACATACCCCTACACCACCGCGCCCCAGTTGTATTGTGATGTGTTGTATTGTGTGTTGTATTGTACTCCACGTTTATAATGCGACCGAGCCACCCGCAGTAAAGATCCGAGAAATTAATCTCTGATAAACCGACCCGACCGGGAAGCGAACCCGGGGCGCCGACGCGGCGAGCGGGCACCAACCCACTCGGCCACTCAGGATCCTTGGTATACCTATATATATGCATGCAAAGTCGGTGCATTTATGCTGGCCCACCCTGTATATCAATATATATTTGATATATATATATATCAATATATATTTGATACATATATATATTATATATATATATATATATATATATATACCGGGTTGCGCATAAAAAACGTTCCCAAACTTTGCTAACCTGGCAAAGATCTAATTTCAGAGATATCAAATTTTAATTTATACCAAAATGTTAAGCAATTATTTCTGTGCACAAATGTCAAATTTCAAGAGAGTATGTTTATTAAGTCACACCCTGCGGCAAGGTTATGACGTCATACCTGTGTACAAATTTTGCACAAAACTACGTCATTTATTTCGCCGCGAAGTAACGAGAGTATCTTGATTAAACTAGTCCTCGAAGTCAGGCCGGCCGCATTTTCGCCGAACCAAGGTGAGTAGAGCAACAATTTTTGGACTAAACAGGATAATTTATCGTTTTAACGCTCTAAACTATTTTATATAGAACAACTTTAAATAGAACCTGGATTGGTGACAATACATCTTGCTTCAGTAGAAGTTGGATTGATGAAAATAATTCTGCCATAAATAGAAAATGGATTAAAGAAGAAATAATTCTTGCTTAAATAGAAGCTGGATTGATGAAAAATATTTCTTGCCTAAGCAGAAGTTGGATTAATGACTGTTATCCAAGGCATTGGTATTGAAATGCCATGCATATATCATTATTAAGAAAGCAAAAACGATAAATTACTCTGACTAGTCCGAATTTTTTTGCTCTACTCACCTTGGATCGGCGAAAATGCAGGCCGGCCCAAGCCTAAATGGCGCCCCAGGCAAAGCATACATTTGGCGCCCTCTGATCCCGTGTCCGCGGTCCACCCCACGTCACAACTCAATGATGAACCCGCCAAAAGATTTACGCTCAACTGAGTTATATATTTATTATTACTTTTTATTTAGTAGGCCTACTCTCAACCCTGGATAATTTTGAATTTGGAGGGATGGTAACAAGCAAAAAGACTTCGAATTAGACCTTCGAAAAATTCAAATTAGGCCTACCGAAAAAGAAAAAATATTTATTAGAAAAATTTCATCTGTTTTAGTAATCAAAAATCTGTTCTGCTTGTAGTTTTTCACCAACAGGTTTCGGTTGATCAAAATTGTATTTTTATAAAGCTGAAAGCAATTTAAGAAAATATCCTCAATGCTAGTATTTTACAAACGAATAGTAGGCCTATACTATCTGATGACGGGGCACTAACCAGTAGTGTAGTCCTAAAAAATGAAGTGGGGGAACGCCTGCATATTGAAGTAAGCAAACAGTGCAATCTTGCAAGAATTTTGCATAGTGTGAAAAAAAAAGTGGGGGAACGGCGTTCCAAACGAATAGTATACTACACTGATGACTGGGCACTAACACAAACAGCTAAAGTAGTTTCAGTTTCGTTGAAATAGTTGAAAAGCCATCCTTTATGCTTTTTGAAACAACTTCTCTGTCGTGTTTTTCTTACAATTTAGATTTTAGAGTACCCGACAACTTCTGTCGCTTCACAGGGCTTTACCTAATTTTTAAAATTACAATTTTTATCTTATAAGATCAAATCTATAAATTGATTTAGATATAATTAAGAAAACTGTTATTAAAATCTAAATGTACAGATTTTTACAGGTAGACCTAATTGACTTAGTTGATGCAACTGCGATGTCTGCTCTGCAGTCAACTAATAAAGCTACATTGATTAAATATATTTTAATACTACAATAATATATCTTCAGTTGCTGTCATTTCAGTCGAAGCTGTCAGTATGTATGTCGGCATCAGATAAACGGATGGTCAGGTCTAGGCCTATTACAGACACAAACTACAGAGTAGCCTACAGACACGCGTGAATAATTGAATTTTAATGGTTAAAATAAAATGTGTGGGGTGTCGAAATTGAATTAGGTCTAACGAAAAAGGTTCAATGAAACCAATAATTGGTTTAGAATTTGCTCCATACGCAAAAGTTTTGAATTCAAATGAAAATAATCATTTTAATTGAAAAATGGCTAAAAAGTGAAAAACTTTTAAAACACACTTTTTGTGAAAATGGCGCCCCCAAGATTGTGGCGCCCTAGGCAACTGCCTGCTTTGCCTGTGCCTAAGGCCGGCCCTGCTCGAAGTAGTAGGCCCTAAACATTAAAACGTGGTGTTTTCAAATGATGATCTCGCTGTTATTAAGATATCATTTGAGGAGAAGGGTTGGCGAGGCAAGCGAATCGTTCAGGAAAATCCGCGTAAAACTGGTCAAGACAAAGCATAAACCGAGTCAGAATAGCCGCGTTTACGGCTCTAGCAATGAACGAAAGTCTTCAATTGCGCCAGAAAGACTTTATGATGAGACTAGTCGTTTCTCTAAAAAATTAATGGTATCTGCTGGAGTTTCGATGCACGGTAAAACAGACATCATCTTCATTGATCCTCAGAAAACCAAAGTCAATGGAGAGCATTACGTCGGCTTGTTACGCGATAAGCTCATTCTCCAATGTCGTAGACTCTATCCTGACGACAATTACATCTTTCAACAAGACAGTGCTCCTTCACATCGTTGCAGATTGGCTCAGCAATTTCTTCAAGCAAACACCCCTGATTTTATCCACAGTGATGCCTGGCCACCAAACTCTCCCGATCTAAATCCTCTGGACTACTATGTATGGAACGCCCTAAAGGAGCTGGTGTATGCTGGTCGCAGAAAACCGTTTCTAAATACTGACGAACTTAAGCAGGTCATTGAAGCAAAATGGTCTCTTTTAGACGACACACAGATACAAAAGTCAATAGGACAGTGGAAACAGCGTTTAAGGGTCGTTACAAGAGAAGGCGGAGGAACATGTGTTCGCGTAAAGCGTCATCATAAAACAATTGTGCAAAATTTTGACCATGGGTCATACAGTTCTAACAACAATTTCTCTCAAACTGTTGAGTATTTTGCGCTACATTTTGGCTGTGTTGTACAAATATGAATTATGATTAGTTTGATGTAGGCCTACTGTGATTCAATTTACTTTAAAATTGTTTAATTGCCAGGTTAACAAAATTTGGGAACGTTTTTAATGCGCCACCCGGTATATATATATATATATATATATATATATATATAACTGCCACGAGGAGGCAGTTGCCTCCTCTTTCTTTCTTTATATGCTGGAACTTCTATTAACCAATTACCCCCAATAACCAGCATTTTGCCAATGGTCTGTGAGGTTGCCTCCTCTTGAATTTAAGTCTGGCTACGCTTCTGAGCTACATGTATATCCTTGCAGTAATTTTATCCAAGTAGGCTACTTAATTGGCTTGCGGATTTTTCGGCCATCCCTCAATTTGCCCCTTGGAAATTTAGCCTGCCACTTACAAGGTATTGCCCACGACATTGAATGCTAGACATTTGCCATTCTACGTGTTGTTTCTAACTTCTATATTTTTTACTTCAAACTGAACTACTTTTATAATTCATCAAACGTGCTGTATCTTCTAAATTTCAGAATGGTACATACACTCACACATACACAAACACATATACACAGTGTTACACACACTCACACTCACGCATACACAAACACACAATACATTCACAAGCACATACATATATGTATATAGCCTTAACCGGTATATATATTATATATATATATATATATATTTGATTATGTATACATGCTGCGTCACTTCAGCTATCCTAATCAGTTGAGCTTGGGCATATAATTATTATAAAATATTATGTCTATATGGGCTGTACACGTTTTGCCCATAATAGCATAATAGATATAGGCCAATGTATGTATCATATTCTGCCTATTGTGTCGAATCTAAGCAGCGCCTTTGAAATCGATCGAAAGAATCGTTATATATGCGTAGGCCTACGTTCCATCCCATGCATTGCCAAAATCGATAAGACTGTGCATTCCAGAGCCAGTAATAAGGTACACGAAAGGCTGAAACCGGTTCAGGTGTCTCGTAGGGCTATCTGCAAAGATCTTAACATAGCTAGAATTGATACAACATACAACAATATGCAAAGCATACAATATAATGTATTTGGTTTTTTGTTGAACAGTTCGTGTTTATGATCATCGCCATTGTTCTGTGTTGTGCCATTGACAAAGAAAAAGTGGACGTCGCATGATTCATATGTTTCTGTCTCCCTCCCCCACTATCCTACTACTCAAGCACATCTTCTGTCTTTCAGTCTGTCCCTGTCTTTTCCTCTTTCTCCACCCCTTTACAATTCCCTCATCCTCTCCCTCTGTCTCTCTGTCTGTGTCTCTGTCTCTGCCTGTGTCTCTCTGCTTCTCTGTCTCTGTCTGTCTCTCTTTGTCTATCTCTCTCCCACTCTCCTGCTTCCTTTCTCTTTCGACACAATTCCCTCTCTCTTCGTTGACTTCCTTTTCCTTTCTTTCCTTGCTTCTCCTTTTGCTCACTCTCACGCCCATTTTTATCCTCGATCGATCCGTTCTTTCTTCCTCCTCCTGTGAGGCTGTGTCTCTCTCAACTCCCTTTCCCCTCTGTTTTCTTTTTGTCATCTCTGTCTATAGACCTACCACTCCTTGTTCTCCTCCTTTCCCTGTCTTCGTCTCCACTACCTCTCAGGAGTTTTCCGTTCTTTCTTTCTCTCTCGCTCTGTGTTCTTGAATATTTTCAATGGACCATCCATCTGGTAGGTCTTACCTGTATACATAGCCTGCACCAGATGACGATACATATGAAGCATCACTCACTTGGCAGATACGTATGAAAATCAACGGAGAAACTAAAGATCTGCACCTGCATTGAATTCTATATAAGATTATCTCTTGGTCACGGCTATCTCAAAATAACCATTGTAATAATGATTAAGAACGTTTCTGCCGTTAAAACTGTCTTCAACTCATTGATTCCAACCCTCGTTGGTATCAGTGAAGATTATTATTGTCAATAATAATAATAATCTTCGTTAGTAATGAAAACTATTAACCGAGTTAGATCTGACGATATCTGGGGATCAATTAAAAATCGGATATGCCATTACGATCGCTGACTTAGATGATGCATGTGGCTGAAAAACCCAGTTTCGGTTGAAGATGAAATTTTTTAATGCATACTTCTACAGTCCAGCATATAAGTTTTGCTGTTGTCCGTCCATCGTAATGGAACAACTGCAATGTGAGCTTCTCAGGATCTCTTTGTCTCTTTTCCGCAAACGCTTGAAGACCATTAAGTTTTTTGTTCGATCGTGGTTTCATTGTGTTTTGTAGGGAGCGCCGCTGATGAGTCTCTCTTGAAGTGTTGTAAGTAATTATAATTATAATTATAAATTAATTAATTGCAAGTTGCTATATAAATTTGCAATTAGGCCTACCATTACAATAATGGTTCCGCTAGTTTGACCGCTGAAGTCAAACTGTCATAGGACAATATGCAGGTAGGGTAATGTATTTTGTATTGAATAAGTTTGAACTGAAAGCTGTTAGCATTACGTGTAACATGTAATATTTATACAATTTAGGCATTATTGATATGGAACAACAGTACTGTGAGCTGAAAACAGTTGTTGAATTGTTGTGTGTAACATATGAAATGCAATCTAGTCAATCGATATTGAACAACTGAAGGCTGAATTAAGTGTAGTATGTAATAATTATACTGTAAAGACAACAAATAACGTTAAAGAAGAACTGAATTTTCATTAGTGAACTATAGATCTACATTACTTCACATCGTGATGATTTATTTTTAATTGAATCAAGTTCTTAATTCTCTGTCTTAGATTTAAATCGTATGATTAATCAGTTCTACAAACACAATAGATTATTAGCAAAATAAATGACGAATGACAATTACAGGCGTTGGGATTGCATTTTTATGTAAGAACTTCCTGTGCTTTGCTTCGAATTGTTCATATCCGAAGTGTATGTTTTATACGAGTGCTTACTGGGCTGCAGGAGTGTGTTAGCGTGATGATCGAAGTATCAACCATCTGGTCAGGTTTTAAATCCCGCCACGATAGAAATTTGTCTCAAGATTTCAGTCCCACCTGTAGTCAACTCATCACTGATGAGTCTACCATCTATACATTGTTGGTGGGAAGATCAGACAGCAGAAGAGAGAACTGGCCACCCGTTCGTGTATGCCGAGGGCCCGAGCCTAAGAAAGAGGAAGTCTCCAGCATTCAAAACCCATTGCTGCTTCTCACGCGAGCTTAAGAGTACAGCTCTTCTGTTCTTCTTATGCTGCATATGCAGCATATCAGGCCAAATTATCCCAATTAAGCTATTCAAGTAGCTTAATTGGGATCATCATCATCATCATCATCATCATCATCATCATCATCATCATCATCATCATCGTCATCGTCGTCATCGTCATCGTCATCGTCATCGTCATCGTCATCATCATCATCATCATCATCATCATCATCATCATCATCATCATCATCATCAAATTTTGTTCTTTTGTTCCTTTTCTTTTAATTCTTACTACCACTACTACTACTGCTGCTGCTGCTGCTGCTGCTGCTACTACTACTACACTCTTTGTCCATAATACAATTTCGAAGTTTTTTACCACCTTCAACCTAGTCCCTTTTACGACATGTCCTTCATGATAAAGGGGTCCTATTCTCACCCCTGAACCGCAGGAGCCTCCAGTAAGTCGCCTTTTACGACATGCACAGAGAAGGCAGCGGTCCTATTCGCATTCCCGAAACCGCAGGGGCTCTAAGTCGCCTTTTACGACATGCAGGGAGCAGGCAGCGGTCCTATTCTCAGTCCCGAAACCGCAGGGGCTCTTAGTCGCCTTTTACGACATGCAGGGAGCAGGCAGCGGTCCTATTCTCAAACCCGAAACCGCAGGGGCTCTTAGTCGCCTTTTGCGACATGCACAGAGAAGGCAGCGGTCCTATTCTCAGTCCCGAAACCGCAGGGGCTCTTAGTCGCCTTTTACGACATGCAGAGAGAAGGCAGCGGTCCTATTCTCAAACCCGAAACCGCAGGGGCTTTTAGTCGCCTTTTACGACATGCACGGAGCAGGCAGCGGTCCTATTCTCAAACCCGAAACCGCAGGGGCTCCTTAGTCGCCTTTTACGACATGCAGGGAGCAGGCAGCGGTCCTATTCTCAAACCCGAAACCGCAGGGGCTCCTTAGTCGCCTTTTACGACATGCACAGAGAAGGCAGCGGTCCTATTCGCATTCCCGAAACCGCAGGGGCTCCTTAGTCGCCTTTTACGACATGCAGGGAGCAGGCAGCGGTCCTATTCTCAAACCCGAAACCGCAGGGGCTCTTAGTCGCCTTTTACGACATGCAGGGAGCAGGCAACGGTCCTATTCTCAAACCCGAAACCGCAGGGGCTCTTAGTCGCCTTTTACGACATGCAGGGAGCAGGCAACGGTCCTATTCTCAAACCCGAAACCGCAGGGGCTCTTAGTCGCCTTTTACGACATGCAGGGAGCAGGCAACGGTCCTATTCTCAAACCCGAAACCGCAGGGGCTCTTAGTCGCCTTTTACGACATGCAGGGAGCAGGCAACGGTCCTATTCTCAAACCCGAAACCGCAGGGGCTCTTAGTCGCCTTTTACGACATGCACGGAGCAGGCAGCGGTCCTATTCGCATTCCCGAAACCGCAGGGTCTCCTTAGTCGCCTTTTACGACATGCACGGAGCAGGCAACGGTCCTATTCTGCCCCCGAAACCGCAGGGGCCTCCAGTAAGTCGCCTTTTACGACATGCAGGGAGCAGGCAGCGGTCCTATTCTCAAACCCGAAACCGCAGGGGCTCTTAGTCGCCTTTTACGACATGCAGGGAGCAGGCAACGGTCCTATTCTCAAACCCGAAACCGCAGGGGCTCTTAGTCGCCTTTTACGACATGCAGGGAGCAGGCAACGGTCCTATTCTCAAACCCGAAACCGCAGGGGCTCTTAGTCGCCTTTTACGACATGCAGGGAGCAGGCAACGGTCCTATTCTCAAACCCGAAACCGCAGGGGCTCTTAGTCGCCTTTTACGACATGCAGGGAGCAGGCAACGGTCCTATTCTCAAACCCGAAACCGCAGGGGCTCTTAGTCGCCTTTTACGACATGCAGAGAGCAGGCAGCGGTCCTATTCGCATTCCCGAAACCGCAGGGTCTCCTTAGTCGCCTTTTACGACATGCACGGAGCAGGCAACGGTCCTATTCTCAAACCCGAAACCGCAGGGGCTCCTTAGTCGCCTTTTACGACATGCACGGATCAAGACAACGGTTCTATTCTGCCCCCGAAACCGCAGGGGTCTCCAGCAAGTCGCCTTTGACGACATGCCTGGAGCATACAACGGTCTTGTTCCCGACTGGAACTGCAGGGATGCTAAAAGACAAGCACTTTTCTCTGCATCGACACTTACTGGAATGTCATCTGAGCTCCTTTTATGCATATTAGCGTTTCCAAAAAGGATTGTGTAGTGTCTTATAGGCCAAGACCACATCGAATGAGCTGCGTATACTGCTAAAAGTGTCTGGCATTTTCTGACAGCGTAAAGTGACAATAAATCCACACAGACACATTTGTCTAACAGTAGAGCATACTAAAATAATGTGGTCCCAAACCAGCTATCTGCACTTCGAACCCTTCTATGGTCACAATAAATTCCTTTTGTTGACAGGCAATCGGAATATGGTGACGTCATCGTCGCTTCAGATTCTACGTATTGCAAAAAATTCTCCGGCAACAAATGAAGTAATTTTAAACTGTCATTGGAGTAAAATGACGTCATAACGATAGATCCATCCCAATGAGATATATTATAAGAGCTAGAGAGCGTATGACGTATATTTCCTTCAGGCCGCAGTGAAGTCACAATCGCTAAGCGACCTTGACCACCAAGCTAGGCATTCTAAATATAGATATCGATGTTTACTTTTGTGTAGCCTATCACGGCTGAAGTTGTACTGTGAAATGAAGCTTGCATGATGTCAGCCAGCGCTCATTAACATAATTGGTGACGTGTCCACGCAAACATGTCTATGATGACGTCGATTTCTCTATTATGACGCTCATTTTGGTTAGCTTAAGGTCCAAGGCCGTTTTGAATCGGCAACCTCAACATAGATGGTAGATGCTAGCTAGCTCTAGTGATATATTTAATATATTATACATCTCATATATTATATATCATTAATATAATCATCGATCCCAACTGCAGTTTGTCAGGACATCATTAACCAAACAAACCATCAGGTAGTTAATTATCTTTAACTGCTTTTTGTTTCCATGCAAGTGATGCAACAACATCAACAATAAAAAAATACAGTAATAATAGTACAACAACGATTGCAGTAACAATTACAGCATATAGTATTATAAACAAAATAATAAAATATACAATAATAGCCTACCATAAATACGGTCCAATTATGATGATGATGATGATGACCACGATGAGGATGATGATGATGACGATTTAGATAATTATGTCTTTGATTATTACCAATCTAATGAGCTGATTTTGGAAGAAAAGAAGGTGAAGAGAGGAAGGATGTGTTCCGTTCAGTGTTGGTTACGGAAAGGTAGACGTCGTTGGAGGGAGAGAGTGTTCGTTTAAACTTAACCATACTCTCCCACCCAAGGACAACGCTCAATTTATTCCAAGATCATTATATAGAAATATTTACTAGTTTATTCTAAAATCTTCTAATAAACTTTAATTATCCATTATCACTCATGTTAGCATTTCTGCGTTTTTGTCAGATTGTTTTTCTCAATTAAACGAATATATATATATAAACGTAGTAGGCCTAAGTCTTACCGTCGCAGTAGGTTAGTCTATCCGACCAGGTAGTAGCCTATATCAGATATACTTAGAATGAATTAGGTGGAGAATTATGTCTGTTCAGCCATGGACGCCTGAATACTTTAACCCTCTAAGGGACATATGAAGCATATATGTCCCATGTCAGAAAAAAGTGCCTGGATTTATTAGATTGACCAAATGGGTTTGTTTAACGATTTTATTTATTTGTTGAGTATTTGATCAATCTAACTGTGACCTTTCCATGAGTTCCCGCACATTCTATGGGCAACATATTTTTATTTTAAGATGATTAATTTTTTTAAATAAAATACAAATTTTGTCATTTTTTATTTTTTCCCACAGGGGAATAATGCATTACAAAACTTTTAAATAATGTGCATCGACTCTTCACAAAAGAGGATATTCATTGACAAGAACCATACCCTTGCAGATTTTGAAGAAAATGTTCATGGGACATAGCTACATGTATATATACTTACATATATGCATCCATATGTACATACATATATATACATACATACATGCATTCATAAAAACATATGTATATGCATACATACATACATATATACATGCATAAACATATATATATATACATACAGACAGAAATACATATATACATTGTATACATGTATACGTGCAATGCGTGCATCCATCCATACGTACATCCAAACATGCATGCATACTTACAATGCATACATGCATGCATGCATACATACATACATACATACATGCATACATACATACATACATACATACATACATACATACATACATACATACATACATACATACATACATACATACATACATAAATACATACATACAAATATACCTAAGGCCTGCAAGCATACAAGAATAGACATTCAGTCCCTCTAAACAACGGACAAGCAGATGAACTTTTTGATGTGGATGGACACAAAGGCTGCCCATCTCATATCCAATTCGGAACCATCCCTAGGTACATAACCTATAGATGGACTTCAGAAGGTTCCGCTGTGAAGGTTGTTATCAACGTTCCATCATTGGTGAAAGAATACACCAAACAATTATGTGGGAGGAGTTGATCTGGAAGACCAGCTCAAATCGCATTAAGTAATAGAACTTGATGCCGATAGAAATATGTAACGATTCCATTAGTATTACTACAAACATTCACATCTATTCATATATAAATATATAGGTTTTTATAGGTACAGTAGAAGACTGTATCGTTAATGATTAATTATAGCATTCATTGTGTTAAACTTTAATTAATCAATCAGCGTAGATTAACTGGCGCAATCCAGGGGTATAGGGCAACTAGTAATTAATCTTTATTGTCTGAACGTCATGGATACATTGTTACGATGAAACCATGCCATTGGACAGATTCAAACGATGTCACGGTTGATCAACAGACATTGACCGCGCATGCGTATTAGAAGAATGAGGCGGTGTGCAAAGAACCGTTAAAACAGTTCTTCGTCCGATGCTGGAGAAGGATGGTTACTGCTTGGCGTTTCTAATTGCAATTTGAGGCATTAGAGCGTTAAAAGTTCATCTTATTCGTAGATCGATAAGATTACGATAAGAACTATACTCAAGGAGAGTCGGGTTAGACAAGTATAGGCTTACGCCAGCATAAACTCCTACTGGTAAATGGTGACCCGTCAAAAGCGCCTCGGACAAAAGCGCCCCGACAAAAGCGCCCCGACAAATGCGCCCCGACAAATGCGCCCGCCCCTGCCGACAAAAGCGCTCCGACAAATGCGCCCGCCCCTGCCTGTTGAATGAGACGAAAAATGAGACACAACGAAAGCAGCAGAGTGCACGATATTTAATACATCTATTCTAAATAAACTAGAGAGTAACTAATAAACTAGAGAGTAACTAATAAACTAGAGAGTAACTAATAAACTAGAGAGTAAATAATAAATTAGAGAGTAACTAATAAACTAGAGAGTAACTAATAAACTAGTACGGAACCCCGATATACATCAAACTATAAGTACATTGGCTGGATTTCGTAACTATAGTCCTTCGAAGTTGTTCATAACGAACCTCTAAATAAACACAAACAACCTCTTTCTTGCAGGTATAGAACAAACTCAAGTAATTCTTTGATATTGGGGCGCTACTGCCGGGACGCTTTTGTCAGTTATTTTGGAGCGCTTTTGACGGGGCGCATTTGTTGGGGTTTTTTGCGATTTTTTGGGGCGCATTTGTCGGGGCGCAATTGTCACGGGCGCATTTGTCGGTGAACCTGGTAAACAGTTTGCTTGTGTGGTAATTTTACAAGTACTTTTCTTATATACAGTAGGCCTACTCGAGCCAACAGTAATGTATAACTTTACCATACCTGAAAAAGACGATCGCAATTACATATCGCAATTACATATTGCAGCGCTGGTGATTAAGCTGGTGCCCTAGCTGCGCTTGGCTTTCGAGTGGCTCTTCAGCAGTTTGGATATTACGACTACATATCCCGCATTCTATATAAGAACGCCTACTGACATTGCTTAAGCCTTACGTTGTCCCTATAGGCTACATGTAGGCCTAGAAGCCGAACCATGTAATTTGTACAAGTTGCGTCTGTTTCAGCTTTTGAGTTTCAATAAAAGAGTATTATTTTGTATTGTACTGTATTGTATTGTATTGTATTGTATTGTGTAGCTTGAACCTTTGCCGTCAACATAATCATACGAACCTTCCCCGGTCGATTCCATTCGACTGGCAACGTTGACCGTGTCTCCGAAGAGGCAGTACCTCGGCATGGTCAGTCCTACGACCCCAGCGACCACTGGACCGCAGTGGATTCCAATGCGGACCATCATCTGTTGGTCTGGACGGTGCTTGACCCTGAACTTGCTGACCTCGCTGAGGATCGTCAACGCCATGTCTGCTATCTCTTGTGCGTGTAATGGGTTAACGGTGGGAAGGCCACTGGCCACCATGTACGCATCGCCAATCGTCTCCACCTACAGGCAATGCAAAATAATGAAATACATTGCAATACAACGCTGTATTTATAGTATGTAACCTAACCTATATTGATCAAAACCTCAAAAGCCTATTGCTTAGTCAGTTGATAATCCAAACCGATCAAGTGCGTCTTAAGCCCGCGCTAGAATATTAGAGTGTAATCGTAGTCGTAAACTCATAACTTCTACAGTACGTCATATCCAAAAGCTCAACATACAAGTCAAGTCAAGAAACATGACCTTCGAAGTCAGACTACTGGCATTAGGCCCATATTAAGGACAATAGTTAAACCAGCGCTTATTTAGTGTCAGCCTTGAGTGATTCAAATGGTCAGAATAAATTCCCTGTCGGCTCATGTCTTATTCTACGTCTTGTTGTGTTCAGTGTTGATTTGTCGTGTCTTGCGATGTGTAGGGTGTTGTCCCATCTTAATATTAGTTTCACAAGGTCTTGTTTATAGTGCCACTTTCTCTTGTCTTATTAAGCCTAATCTCGTTTAGTTTAACCTACTCTAGCCTTAGGCCTATCTAGACTTCTCTTGTCTCGCCTTGTCTGTCTGGTCTTGTCTTACGTTTCCTCGTATCATCCTATAGTACCTTGTAAACTTTGAAGGTCGAGATGATGTCGTCGAATGTTATGTAAAGGTCGTTGAGAAGGGTCACGACTTGCATCGGCGTGCTTTCAGCGCACAGGTCAGGGAAGCCGACGATGTCCGAGAAGTAGATGGACACTTCTGGAAAGAGTTCCGGATCAACTCCCGATCCCGACTTCAGCTTATCCGCCACCGTCCTTCACAAACATACCAGCCAGTAACTACACTGGAATTAATTTAATAATTAGTCCTACCAATAGTCATTAAATCATTGTTACGTTGTCTAAGATGGCGGGAGTGACAGCTCCAGCTGTTGTTACAGGAGACCAAGTAAACAAACTTGTACTTTATTTAGCCGAAATTTTTTAACGACCTTTAGTGTGATTTAGTCATTAGGTTCGCTGACGATCTTTTCTCTTACAACATGCTCACTACTGGCTTTCTCTCCGTGGTTTATTAAGTATATTGCATCATACCCTATATTGAAATGTACAAATACAAGAGCAATTGATCAAAGTTATGCAAGAGATATATCGAAAATCATCATGTGCATAAAAGTCGATATAAAGATCACAGAATACTTTCACACGAAAACGGGAGAACGACAAGATGTAGGCCCTGGCCCTATCTTATCCCCAAACATACAGCATTTGACATAGTATTAGAAGTAGTAATATCACTCAGCTTTAACAACCCCGAGACAGGAATCAAATTAAATGGAGGCCCAGTGATCATGCATATATCGAATAATCTTCGATTTGCTGACGACATTGGCCTCCTCACTATAGAAGCGGACCAGAACTACAGTATATTACGACACAGATAGACGAAACCAGTAGGCCTACAAGAAGATTGGGCCTACTGATCAATGCAGAGAACATCAAAACAATAGACCTAGTGAATGTAAAGACCAAAGAGGCACTGATAACTATCACAATCCAAGGAGAGGCTGTTGAGCAAGCAGAACAATGCATCTATCCAGGAAGGCTAATAAGCGCAGATGGCAGCAACGAAAAAGCATACACAGAAGAATTGGACGCCTTACAATATGCACGCGGCATAGCTGCTCAAATAGGGATATTAAACATACTTGGGTAGCATGCTGTCGAGGAGCATGTCTGTCTTTTTCTTTTCCTCGAGCAGTTGTCTGGTGCGTTCCTCGACCACTTCTTCCAGACTGTTCGCGTATTTCTCCATCATGTTCAACATGTTGTCGACGATGTTGAAGTTTCTTAAAAGTAACATTGTATTCATCGGACGCCTATAGATGCAGTGGAAATCGACAGTCCAAAGAATAAATTCTGTTGCATGCATCCAACCTCATTCCTTAGCAGTAACTAAAATCAGCCCTCCCTTCCCCCACTTCCCATCTCCCTCAAATTCCCTCTCTTCCCGCCTCTTTCCCATCCCCTCTCCCCTTCCACTTCTCCCTTCTCCATCCCTCCCCTCCACTTCCCCTCCCATTTCGCCTTCTTTTTATACTAAATTCCTTTTTAATGATTATCTGCTTAGGCTATTCTACCTTGGTATCCAGTTAACCCACACACGTCCTACAGTCCTTTCCTAAAGATATGAGATGCAGTAACGGAACTGATTAATCGAGTTTTCTGACTTACATTCTGAGAACCTCACCTTCCGGTATGGATGGCCGAGAATCGAGTTTTGATCTGCGAGAAATCCGGTCTGACGGTCGGGTCATCGTCCCAACAGTCGCGTATAAGCTGAAGAAATCGCAGATCCGCTCCCTCGGGGTTTCCTAGCATTGGTCGGAAGGGTGGAGCCTCGACGTTCCTTACTTTCTGGATGATGTCTTCAGAAATATAATCCAAATATGCACAGAATAATAATTAATTATACGCGCATAATATTCGAAAGCTATCCAAAAGATTATAATTTCGGATTGCAGTTTGCTTAGAGACGACTAGATTGGTGTCTAGTATTAAATCGTAAATACGAATTAAAATTCGTGTATAGAGCCTTTTTCAAGAGAAACACCTAGCAACACAAGAAGAAAATAATGTGCTTCGTGCAATACGATAAGAAATCAGTCAGAAGTCTACATAAGATTAGATTAAGATAAGATTAATTTATATAAGATTATAATTATAAGTCTGACTATTCTTTGACTGAGTAACTACACCAATCTTGGCAACCAACATCGATTGATGGTTCATATGAGATGTTTTCGAGGCCTACCCTTAGACTTAATGTGTACGTTGTCTCCGAGGAAGAAAGGACCTTCGCGATAAAGAATCTCCTGAAGAATGATGGCGAAGCTGTATACGTCGGCTTTCTGGAGTCCAGCGAGTGGCACTACAGAAGACGGAGTGGCATTCAAGACTTCCGGTGCTGTCCAGAACAGTGCTGTGCAGCAAAACAATTGTCGATTATCATCACCATCGTCGTCGTCGTCGTTGTCGTCCTCATCATCATCATCACCACCATTATCTTATCGTCCGAGGTAGAAACCCCTCAGACTCTAAGAAACTATAGAACTGAGTTAAAGGTTCTCGTCCTCACGTGCTGCTCAAAAGAACCTCTGAAAGCAACGTACCCGAAGTACAATAGTGATCCCTCAGGATTTAAGAAATTATGGATAGCCTTTTTCTGGGATGGATAATCTTTGTTGAAAAAGAATAACATCATCCTCATCATCATCATTATCATCATTGGAAGATGAAGTGAAAGAAGAAAAATAAGCAAAAGAAGATGAAGAAGAAAAAGAAGAAAACCAGTGACAACATTGAATCAACAGCAATGGAAAGTAAAGAAGAAAATTTCGAAATAAAAGTGCAAGAAGAAACGGCAACATATTTGAAAGTGAACGCACTAAGCACAATACAGTGGGCCTAATACACGAACGAATGAACAAACAAACGCTCGGGAACTATTAAACGAGCGACGACCACATTGGAAGACTTCTGACCTGCGTAGGTTTCGTTCTCTGAGTCGTAGATGGTTGGTCGAAGTCTGACGAGACCGAAGTCGGCGATTCTGATGATCCATCGGCGGTCGATGAGAACGTTGGAGCTCTTCAGGCGACCGTGACAAACGAGAGGAGTCTTGTGTAAATACTCCATTCCCTAAATCAATCGGCAGAGCCTTGAATTGTTAGCAGGAAAAGACTGGTGAACAGGACAATGAAACCTAAAATTAATAAGGAATTATTCATACCTCTGTCTGCCTGACCCTCAGGGTTAGTACCCTAAGAGGTTGTTCTTCTTTCACCGGACCAATTCAGTCCGGTGAAAGAACAACCTATTAGGGTACTAACCCTGAGGGTCAGGCAGACAGAGGTATGAATAATTATTGTTAACGACTTCACTTTCTTAGCCGCAGTATATGAAGGAATTCGTCTTGAGTAAGCCAGAAATGTAGTAGGCCTGCTGCGTAGCCTACTTCTAAACGAGTCTTATGTCCTTCAGTACTTTTATTAAAGTTGTTGTAGCTCCAGGCATCGCAATGAGTAATTGGAGCAACCTAAACGAGAATTAGAGTAACAGACTATCCTGAATAATAAACTGATGAGGCGTTTAAAGATTATTATTACTTGGGCTTATTGACTTTCATCGTACTGTTTGGCATAGGTCAAGCATACAGTGATCTGAATTTCAATTTAATAGAACATTAGTATATACTAGATAAATAATTGACTTGGAATTAAACGCTGATTTTTATTAGTATGTTTATTAAACTGCTTGATAATTGGTTTCACCTTGATTATTTCGCTAATGAAAGTCTGCTTGAAGTTTTGATCCAAACTCATCTCTTCGTCATTGAGAATGTCCTACAATGGCGATCAGCATTCAGAAAATTACTGACATTAATTTAAATCGCAGTGCAAAGCTCAGTTGTTTCCTGCAAAAGTTAGGACTAAGCCTACACCGACTTTACTAATCGGAGGGTGATGATCGTAGCCTATGAAGTGAAAAAGTAAGTGACACTAGGAAAAGCTGTGGAAAGCCACGGGGGAATTTCCCCACTGGGTGATAACATTGTGCAATTGCCCGTGGAATTGAAGCGTAGACTAGGGCTTCCGGTTCAGTAATAGTTTGACTGGAGACTGGAATTGAGGCTGAAAATGAGGTCTCTCAGAAATCAAGCCTGGATTACAGTGGGAAAGTAAGCAATCCAGATTGGATATAATATATCCAATCTGGATTGCTTACTTTCCCACTTTCCCATTGTCGGTGATGGTGGTCATTGGGTGGTTCAAGGATATATGATCGATAGCGCATTGGAGAACACACTGGCATAGAGAGCGAGAGGTACAGAGTTCGAGTCCCGTAGGGCGGACATGCTTTGTAGGCTGCTATTAGCGCCGTGTATTGCAGGCTGTCTGTTCTGTTAGTAGTTAAGATTTATGTCTTCTGTCATTTGCGTTCTTGTGAATTGTTTCAATTGCATAACATGTAAATGTACAGCGCAGTACGTTTGTCAGGCGCTTCAATAAAGAAAAAGATTATTATTGTCACCAACTCTTTTCTTTCTTAGTTGTGACCTACCTCAAGAACTTTCCTTATCTCTACATATAAATTGCTCAACGTCTTCTAACTGTTTAAGAATTAAATTGACACAGTTCTTTGAATGTTTCTTTCTTTCTTCAAACACAGTTTAATAACAACAAACTACACTCTTGCCTTAAAACAACTGTACTACACTGTATAGTTCAAATTCACTGTCATCAGCAGTTTCTAAGTTTGGCGCGCTAACTGCACGTGTAAAACAATCTACCGTCAGCCAATGTTTAGGCTACTTTAGGCCAAGCGCCCACGAGCCGACAGCGCAACTAAGGCCTAAGACTAAAACGCTTAACAATCGATACACATTATATATATATCAACCTAAAGAACACCTGTGCTCATTATATATGCAAAACATTTGTTCACATTACCTCCTTCCCTTTCTTTGGATTGAGCAAATTAAATTTAAAAATTTGCGAAATCATCATGTACTAAATTATGCAATAAACTTAATACTATACAATACAGTAAATGAACAATCTTATAATCTAGATAAACAATCTGCTACAACATTTAATCGTCCTTTCTTATAATTAACTTCTACATCAAAAGTTTGCAGTGCTAAAGCCCAACGCACCAGTTTAGCAGACTTAGACATAGATTCAGTCAGATAAGTTAAAGGATTGTGATCGGTAAAGATGTGAACTTTAGATCCAATTATTATCTCTTTCAACTTATTTAGAGCCCAAACAATAGCATAGGCTTCTTTCTCTACAGTTGCCCATCTCTTCTGGGTGTCAGTCAATTTCTGACTTATAAATGATACAGGGCGTTCTATTCCCTTATCATCCAGCTGTGTTAAAACAGCTCCTACTGCAAAATCACTACTATCGCAGTACAAATTAAAAGGTTTTCCAACATCAAAAACATATAAAACAACTTTAGAGCGTACAGCATCTTTAAGTAAATTAAATGCCTGTTGATGTCTATCAGTCCAATCAATCTTATCTGGAACATGTTTGCTTGTCAAATCAGATAGAGGCTTCGCAATCTGTGCAAAATCTTTGATAAACTGTCTATAGTAACCAAAAAATCCAAGCAACTGCTTAACTTGTTTCTTCGTTTCTGGGGTTTTCAAATTAATTAAACTTTCAATTCTATCTGGATTCATTTGAATCGTTCCAGAACCAACCACATGACCGATGAACTTTACCTCACTCTTACCAAAGATACATTTCTTTAAGTTCAGAGTAATGTTATGCAGTCTCATTTGCATTAAATATGCATCTAAATGCTGTAAATGAATCTTCCAGTCATCTGAATGCACAGCAATGTCATCTACATAGGGCTCAGCAAATTCATTTATAGGCTGTAAAACCATGTTAATTGCTTTAACAAATGTTCTTCCTGAGTTGATCATTCCAAAAGGAACACGAGTAAACTCGTACAGTCCATTGTGAGTAACAAAAGCAGTTTTCCATTGATCAGTTTGCTTAACAGGACAAGTCCAGTAAGCACTTCGACAATCAAAAATCGAGATCACATTTGATTTTCCAACTTTGTGCAAAACATCTTTCACAATCGGCATCGGATATTTACAATCCACAGTGAACGAGTTAATGTATCTGTAGTCGCAGGCAAGTCTTAGAGAACCGTCTTTCTTTTTAACAATAACCAACGGACTTGCCATTCTGCTCGAAGATGGTTTTATAATGTTGGCTTGAAGCATTTCTTTAATTTGTCGTTCAACTTCTGCTCGATAGATGAGTGGAATTCGGTAAGCCATAAATTCTTTTTCACGAAATTCCGGTTTCAGTTCAATTTCATGTTCAACCAATGTACATAATCCAGGCTTTTCAGAAAATCGATCGGAATATTTGTTCAGTATTTCCAGCAATTGTTTTTGTTGAGTCAATGTCAAATGGCTAATCTGTTCAGGATCAAGATTCAGTGAATTCTTTTCATCTTGCAAGTCATTCTTCGTCAACAACTCAACCACTGAACCAAAGTCTTCATCTTCTTCAACGATTAATCCACAACTCATTGCTCTTGTAATGTACTTTCTGATTTTATTTGCGTGAATTATCTTTCGACAATCGTCACCCATGTCAATCAAATAAGAGTACTTTGACCTTCGTTGTATGACAGTACATGGACCATGCCATCGTGAAATCAGTTTATTTGTTGACGTCGGATACAACACAATAACTTTTTCACCCGGTTCAAATTCTTTATGTTTCGCTCTTTTGTTGTATTGATTCGTATACTGTAATTGCTTCTCTCGTGAATATGATTCTGCAAACAGTAATGCTTTTTCCATATTTGCTTTCATGTCTTTCAAGTACTTTTCTGGTTGGATTCCAATATGAGGTGGTAAATTAATTTCTCTTGTCCAACTTTCTTTTAAAATTGCCAATGGTCCACGCGGAATCTTTCCATACACCAACATATAAGGAGCAATTCCAGTAGTTGCATTCGGTACTTCTCGTAATGCCCACACTGTAAACGGAATTACTTTATGCCATTGCCTTGGATTGTCAACAATTACATGATGGATCATTTTCTTGAATGTTTGGTTCCATCTTTCTACTAGTCCAGCTGCCTCTGGATGACCTGGCGTATCAAATCTTGGACTACAACCCATTAAATTCAGAAATTCTCTTGTCAGACTCGCAGTAAAATTTGTTCCTTGGTCACTTGTGATCACTGAAGGTACACCAACGTTCATGAACAACTCCATCAAAGCATCACATACAGCTTTCGCAGTTAATGATTTCAACAGAAACACTGTAGGCCATCTTGTGCAAGAATCGACAATACATAAACAGTACTTGTGACCTGCAGCAGATGCTGGCTCGATTGGTCCTACACAATCCATTGTAATTCTTCTAAAGGCTACATCTTCTCTTGGAATTGGAGTGATAGGAACCCTGTCCATCACCAAACTTCTTGCCTTTAACTGACATTTCTCACATGATTTGCAAAATTTCACTATATCTCTTCTCATCTTTGGCCAGGTAAAAGATAACTTTATTCGTTCTCTAGTTTTCTCTTCTCCAAGATGTCCTCCAAATACTGATTCGTGAGCCAACTCCATCACTTTCATTCGTCGCTCTTTTGGTAACACCAATTGATATATCGTTTGCTCTAATATTCGATATCTCTTGTACAGTAAGCCATTTACCACGCAGAATTCAGATTCTTTATCTGGCGCTAAATTCCACCATGCTTTCAATGATTCATCTTGTCTCTGCTGTTCTTCGAATTTCTTTGCGTCTGCAATCTGCATCTGTTGTTCTTCATCTTTCTCATTTTCTTGAAACAAATCTCCTATCGCCACATCACAATCATTATCCTCTTTCGTTTCATTTAGATTACCATTCTTGCATGCAGCCATCTCTTGTTCACTCATCTCTGCTGTTATACCGTCTTGCATTAAACTTTGTTGATCATCACTTTCGTTTTCCTCTTCGCTTGAACTTTCAGTTTCACTTTCCTCTTCGACTTCTATCACTTTCTTTCGCTGACTCTGCAATCTCGTCGTTACATTCGCTTGCACATCTCCTTGTATCATTTTCACTTGTGGCACGGCTTTAAGTTCTGCAATGATTTCTGGATGCAACAAGAATCTTTCTGTGCTTCCCATTTTTGCAATACTAGCACACATCAATGTCACATACGGTGTAAGTGAACATTTGACTTTATGCGGAATTACCTCTTCTTCCACATCGTTACAACACAGCCTTACATCAACTTTCACTAACTTTGCAGGAATGGCATCTCCTGCCACGCATTGTAAGTTCACTTTTCCAATCTGCTCCACCTTCATGCCTTCCAGTAATTCTTCACTAATCACCGGAACCTCTGCTCCAGAATCAATCAGTGCTTTTACTTTTATTGGTTCTTTTCCTGCTGTTCCACGAATTTCTACCTCGACGTACTGTAATAACACTTTCTTTAATGTTGTACTTTCATCTCTTCCAACCATTTCTTTCTGCATTCCATTGTGCAATAGAATTTCTTTCTGAATATCAGGTGAAAGGTGACATTTCATCACTGACTTTACTTCAGTTTCATTGTTCTGATGTTCTGTGGCTTGACTTTCAGAATTATCAACCACTTGAATTCGATTCACCCTCGAATGTTCTTGTTTTCCACCATAATTGGAGGTTGTAACAGGAACTGGACAGAATTTCATCAAATGCCTGTCTGATCCGCAGTTATGACAACGTTTCACCACTGCACCTCGTTGTTCGATGCTTTCTTTTCTCTTATATGGAGTAAACGATGCATTGCCTTCTCTTGCGACAAACCTTGGTGGTGATTTGTTATATACCTGACGTTGTCTGGTCATCATCGATTCTCTATTCTCGTGAACAACCGGAGAATTTGGTTTCACTTCTGCACCTCTGAACTGATTTCCTGTTTCTTGATTGCTCTTCCAATGAAAACCAAAATTTGGAGTGAACTGTTGATTTCTTTTGCCATTAGGAACAAAACCAAAACTTGTCTTATTCGGAATTGCCAAACCAATTCGATTATTAACATGAATGTCCGCTAGGTCTGCCACAACACTAGCTTCGTAACAATCAGTTCCTTCCTTCGACAATACAAACTGTAGTGGACCTGGTGGTAGTGATTCTTTCAACTTATCCGCCACTAATAAATCAAACAGCTTCTCAAAATTCTTTTCCACTTTGCGACTTTTCACATAATAGTTCAGCAAGTTCTTCAGCCTAGCTGTAAACATTGTATATGTTTCTTCAGCTGTCTTCTTCGCATCAATAAACTTCGATCTGTACTCTCTCGGTGTCAACTTGAATTCTTTTAACAAGTGTTGTTTCACGATCTCATAATCGTCTAAATCAGCGAATGACAATCTGTTTAGAACAGTTCTAGCTTTCGGAGTCATCAATGGCAATAGTAACTTCACCCAGAATTGTTCTTGCACGTTGAAACTACGAAACGCATTCTCAACCGTTTCGAAATATAATGGCACCTCCATCATATCGTTTGGCATTTTAGGTAACACGTGTTTCATGGCATCACCAATTTTCTTTATTTTCGAAACCATCGTTTCACTTTCTTCCTGTTTCCTTTTCTGTTCTTCTCGTTCTTCTTGCCTTCTTTGTTCTTGTGCTTCTCTATTTTGTTTCTCCTCTTTGAGTTGTGCTTCTTTTAATGCTATTTTTGTTTTTTCCAACTTTAAACGTTCTTGTCTTTCCTCTTCCGCCTTCTCCATGCTTTCTTTCTGTAATTTCAGTTCTTCTTGTCTAACCTCTTCTGCTCGCTCCAACTCTGAAATTCGCACTTTTTCCTTTTCTTCTTCACGTAGTCTCTTCTCTTCAATCTGTTGCTGACGTATCTCTTCGTCACTTTTCCGCGCCCTTTCAAATTCAATCATCTGCTCTAATCTTCTCCTTTCAGCATCTTCTCGATCTCTTTTCAATTGCTCTAATTGAATCTCAAATTGCTGCTTTTGCAACTCAAGTTCTGCCACACGAACTTGCTCTGCTTTCTCTTCTTTCTCTCTCTGAAGACGTAATTCTTCCTGTCTTGTATTCTCTGCTTTCTCTTCTTTCTCTCTCTGAAGACGTTCTGCCTTCTCTTCTTTCTCTCTCTGAAGACGTAATTCTTCCTGTCGCATTTCTTTCTCTTCTTGTCTCCGTTTCTCCTCTCTTTCTTTCTCGTCTTGTCTTCGTTTCTCCTCTCTTTCTTTCTCTTCTTGTCTCCGTTTCTCCTCTTTCTCTTTCTCTTCTTGTCTCCGTTTCTCCTCTCTTTCTTCTTTCATCATCATCCACTGCATCATCATCTCCATAGACATAAGTCCAGACGGTTTTTCAATAACCTTTTCCACAACACCGCCGACAGCACCTTCTTCTTCTGCTTCTTCCTTAAGCCAGACTTCAGCTAGCGCTTCTAACATGTCCTCACGTGACATATCTTCCAGTTTCTCTTCTTCAAAACCAGCCTTTAACAAGCGCTGTTTTAATCTTTCAGAAGACATCTTCTTCAGTTCTGCTTGTTTCTTGACACTTAATTTCTCCATCTTACTTCTTTACTTCAGTGCTGTCCTTTCTGGAAAACACGAGTTTTCTTTTGTGTTTGAAGTATTGGGGATTGTTCTTTGTTTGATAACAACCAACTTTTATACCTTTGTCGTTGAGGCTTTCGTTGTCGTCAATTTACCAATGATTCAAATGCGTATTCACCAGTCGACGTTGTTTCGAATCCCAGACGTTGTTTCGAATCCCAGACGTTGTTTCGAATCCCAGACGTTGTTTCGAATCCCAGACGTTGTTTCGAATCCCAGACGTTGTTTCGAATCTCACCGCTGCTGCCACCAAATATGTCACCAACTCTTTTCTTTCTTAGTTGTGACCTACCTCAAGAACTTTCCTTATCTCTACATATAAATTGCTCAACGTCTTCTAACTGTTTAAGAATTAAATTGACACAGTTCTTTGAATGTTTCTTTCTTTCTTCAAACACAGTTTAATAACAACAAACTACACTCTTGCCTTAAAACAACTGTACTACACTGTATAGTTCAAATTCACTGTCATCAGCAGTTTCTAAGTTTGGCGCGCTAACTGCACGTGTAAAACAATCTACCGTCAGCCAATGTTTAGGCTACTTTAGGCCAAGCGCCCACGAGCCGACAGCGCAACTAAGGCCTAAGACTAAAACGCTTAACAATCGATACACATTATATATATATCAACCTAAAGAACACCTGTGCTCATTATATATGCAAAACATTTGTTCACAATTATTATTAGATTATTATTACAATACAATACAACTGCATTTGATATTGCCCTTCTTCCAAAGTTCAGAAGAGCACACGCCTCGATGGCGCAGATGCAATTATATTGCAGAGCAACTGTTTTGCGAAGGACTTGCTCACGGTCCCTACACAGTAACCGCCTCGGACGAGGATCGAACCCGTACTCTCCGCGTTACAGGCCGACCGCTCTAACCAATCGGCCACCGTGCCGCGGTAATGAGTTGGTCTACCAGCCCCGGCTCTTGTGAGGCGTCGAGATATTTCGGAGATTTACATTTACATTACATTGTTTGTTATTTCCATTCATTTATTTACATTTACATTACATTGTTTTTTAGTTTCTAAAAATTAATGACATTGTCTTCGCCATCATTGGCATGTGAGCAATGTTAAACATCGACACGATCCTAATAGTTGATTGCGCAGTAGGATTAACTGACGAGCAGACTGCCTCTGGAACAGAAGCCGGTCAATAGACAGATGTTTCCGGGTTCGACGCACATTCCAACGAACGAGTTGAGGTTTTCATGATTCATGTCACTCATCTGCATTGACAGAAACAACCAGTTACAAGATATAACACCTTGAATGTCTTAGATATAACACATCGGTCGATTTATAGAGCGTCTAGATTTTATGGCTTATCTGGTGCCAGTCGTAAAGATGACAGAAAAGGCTTAGGGCATCGATTGATGTGCATAATACGACCCCAGTTTGCGTTGCGTGTTCCTGCGACTCTAGGGTCTAATCGCAGCAATTCAGGGATAACATTCAATACTTCGGAAATGCACTTAGAGAAGTAGCTAGCCGTTCCAGAGTCAATTCTCAACAATGAAGGATACCAGGTAACGTTCAATACTTCAGGAATGCACTTAGAGAAAGTAGTTAACCCGGAAGTTAAAAGCTGCTACTGCAATCGTGAAATTGAGTTTATGTGGCTCGGTGGCCAAATGGTTGAGCACTCGACAACGCAATCAATGTCGAGCCTAGAATTAGAAACTATGTCGCAGAGACGAATAGCCGAAGCTTTAGGCTCTCAGCCACTGTTTCAACTTTTGTAGGTAGGGGCTTACACAGTGAATGTTCAATTATGTAACATCATCCTACATTAGAAATCATAAATCGCTGATTTCAATTTGCCTGTTTAAACGCAGCGACCGACTCACCGCCTTTAGTTCCAGGAGATCTTTTCTCGTGTGTGTGACGTTTTCAATGGTCAGATACTTTATGGCGACCTTCATTCCGTTGTAGTGACCGATTCGCATGTTCAGGACAGATGAACTGAACACACTCGTCTCCGAAACAACTGTGCTTTGCGACGACGTCAGCATACAGGAACGCGCCTGTTCCACATTCAACCCATTCCATCAACTATACTTCCACAGTCCACACGTATATTTATTATGCATACTTATATATACACACACATACATATGCTTATACATACATACATATACATGTATATAGGCCTACATACATACACACACACACACACACACACACACATATATATATATATATATATATATATATATATATATATATATATATATATATATATATATATATATATATATATAACTAAATCTATATAATTATATATAAGGTCAGATAAGCCAGTCAAGAAGAAATTAGGAAGCGACCAATGCGACCATCGATTTTGATTACCAATAAAGCCGCATTGTATATATATATATAGTGCATTATTTACGAGAACGGCGCCATATATAGAAGCCATTCGATCGGATTAGATAGATATAGTCATGCGTATTGTAATGTATTGTATTCAAACATTTATAAAGGGCAGATATACCCACGTCTATAGCTGAGAGGCTTGGCCTCGGCTTAGAGACTACATTTAGTGTCTGAGGCCTCATATATGTCCTCTGAAATCGGCCTTATGTCCTCTGGCCTTGAGAGTTCTGGTGGAGGAGGACGCCTTTGGAGAACTCTGCAGTACTGTTCCGTTGCTAACGTACTTTATGAGACGTGGCCGAGGCCTGACCCCAGAATCAGACATGGCTCTTGCGGACCTGATATGATATAGCGCCGATATTCAGTTATCTGCCTGGCGCAGATTTTGTTTGACAACAGGAAATTTTTTATCTTTATCTTTGTATTTACCTGCACATGACCTTGAAAAAACAGGCAAGCTGCACATCAAATCAATTCATATCTTTTAAAAGAGAGATGGAGATAATGTAATGTAATATAATGTAAATCTTCGAAAATTTATCAGTGTCCACAAAGAGACCAGCTTATTCGCCGGCGATATATCAAATCAAATCCGCAATAGCCAAGTTGTTTTGTTCGTTCCGGTGCCAATTCACAATCCAGTGAGGTCAAAGTCGAGGTTATCCAGTGGGACACAAACAAAATATCCTCATGCAGGTAAACACAAGGAAGCCACAAAGTAAGGGTTAATAGTTACACATTTGATGCGTTATGCTGCAATAGTGAGGAGTGGGGTGCAAATTTTTATAGGCTACTCTATGCACAGATGCTTCAGTGACCTTCAATGTGACAGCAACACAATTGTGAAATATCTTTACGTAGATAGCCTACCATAAACATGCTGCCTTGGTTTCTTTGCATTGCTTTATGAACTACAACATCTTCGTACTTGACTTTCCATCTCATCATCAGGACGTCCTCTTCAAATTTTCTGCGTCTGCAAAAACAAAGTCAGCGGCAAAACTAAGAAAATTTATTACTAGCATAGCAATACATCCGACCGACACGTATGTTCATGACGGTCGGACTGAACCCAGCTTTATAATATTCGTTTATTCAACTCAAACTGACACAACGCAGTATGATTACATGAGATAGTAGGAACGCATGATAACAAGTTATAGAAGAGTCGATTTTATAACTATATGGCAGCCTGTTAGGCGCCGGTCCGTTCTTCTGCTGTTCATTTTACCATCGTTCCCTATGGAGTGGAATGCCGTGTCAACCTTATGGGGCTAGCGGGTATCGAACCTGTGTCCTTCTGCTCTTCGTGCCTGTGTGTTACCATTCAGCCATCACCTTGGTTGGGTTGGAGACCATGATATAGGCCTACGCACGAAGAAAGGAATGGGTCCGTGCAAATAGACCGTAAAATGTCGATTCGGCAACTAATGTAATTATTCTTCAAGAAAATGTTCTGAAATATGTTCTATACAATGCTGCACAGAATGTTCTCAACTTCATGATCTTGGAACTTCTTTCACTTCAAAATGGAAATGGAGTAACGTCCATATACTTTTAATGTTTATTTCGATTTAAAATTGTGCATTCGTTTTGCCAATTTAAATAGCTAGTTAGACAGTTAGTTAGGCAGTTATAATAGACACTCATTTCGGCGCCATTTAAATCACAGATCACAGTGAAGCTGCCTTTGTGTTATACTTAGCAAGTGAGTGGTCCTACTGACCCTGCCAGAATTTCCATGGGCATAAAATGGAATCCATATGAGTTTTATACGGGTCCCATATGGGAATATGGGTCCTACATGGACCCATGTGGGCATGCTCGCAGAGGACTTAAGTGACGAGTCTTGCTTACCTGAAGAATGACGATGACTCACCTGTATAACTGACAGACCAAGCCAGTCATAAGTATCACTAGCAGAACGGAAAGACTGACAGCTGAGACAACAGTTTCATTACGAGCTGTATCATCGAAAGTACAAAAAGTAAAAACTTTACTAACGATGTTTGGTAACAGCTTCAACAGTTTTTCATTCATATATATGATCATTGAATAGGCTAGGCGAACTTAATTTAAGCTAATCTAAGCTAAAATGAGAAGAAGTGAGATACGATGATATAAGATGAGATAAGGTAAGATAGCATCAGATCGGATAGGATTATATCGACCTAAAATAGATTAGATCATCAGAATTCTTAGAATTATTCTAAGATTTGGTCGTCTTAGATCAGACCTGATTAACCTTCGATCATCTCATGCGTGTTGACTTAAGTTCCTAACATGAAGCGGAAACACATGTTTGTGGATACCAGTTGAAGTGTGTAAGAGAATGAGACATTACAGTTTGTGTGGCCGCACCAATAGACAAACACATCACCGCTGAAAATTACCTGCAGGGCATTATAAACGCTTCTGAAATATCTACTATTTTGCCCTTTTCAGATTTGCCTGGCGGCGGATTTCTTCGCTTTATAACCTATAGTGATCTTGCTGCTTCGTAACCACGCGCTCAACAATGAAATAGCTTATCTTACCAATGGCTGAGCTAGCTAGGCCTATATATGGAACAGTTTTCCTCTGCGTCTACGTGTCTTCCTGGGCAAGAAGATAGGGCCTACAAAGCCATACGTGCGATCTTAATCAAAGGTACTGTTCACCGGTTGAAAACGAAATTTTTCTTTTTGTTGTTGCTCGGCTTCCTGGTCGAAATCTTGAATAGGCGCTATATAAATGCAATGCATGAATGCATTGAAAACGAGTTAGTCTAGTATGCGGTCTAGGAGGAACAGGGCTACTCTACAAACGTGTTTCCAGTTAGAATGTCCCAAGGCGTTGTGTAGAACTGTAGATGTATAAATTGCTCTGTTATGCTATAAGCGATAGATGATTTACCTGTGGCAGGTGTACAGTTCTCATTCCGGAATCCGCAGACTGGACGATCGTCCGGAAGTGGTAGACGTTTGACCTTGGAGAGGATCTTGACGGCCTATTCAGAGCAAAAAAGACGAACATTGATGAAGATTTACCAGGCAAGGATTGATCGGGATGGGTAGAAGTACACTGAGTGGATTTTATGTTTGTGATTATGTCACTAGATATATGTTGGAGGTTCTGCATTGGCTTCCTGTCCGACAGGGTATTGAGTATAGTGTTGTATCTCTGGTCTGGCGATGCCAACTTGGAATTGCACCAGCCTACCTAATAGCCGGTATACGGAGGGAGGCCGGGGTAATCGCTCCTTCTGTCTGCTGAGAGGGATGCTCTGGCGGTCCCGTTTGCCCGCACAGCAGCTATGCAGACCGTGCATTCTCTGTGATAGGCTCTAGGGTTTGGAATGGTCTGCCTAGGGAGCTACACCTGTTCCCTAGATCATGTACTGATACGTTTTATGACCATTTGAAAACTTACATCTTTGCTCAGACTGGAGTTGGCAGCGCTTCTGAGTAGTTATCTTGAAGGGGCGCTATATACATTGTTGAATGAATGAATGAAACATCCATCTATCCATCCATTTGTTCCGTAATTGAATGATTGAAATACATGTAGCGTATGCAAAAGCATCTGTACCAGCCAAGGAGTACACTTCGTGACGTTGGTGTAGGCCTGAGTCAGCGGAACGAGCATGTGTGGCTGGTATGTGTCGCCATTTTCTGGCAGATACCAGATCTTGTAGTCCATTATGCGATCGCCCTTGAAGTCGATGACAACTTTGCCAGTTATACCTGAGTCGCATAAAGAAAGCACGTCAACTAACATAACGAACCAGCATCCGCAATTATCAATAGTGTAGCAGATGGCGAGGAAATATATATATCCTAATGTGAGCAGTTTAAAAGCAGGTTCATAAGAATATCATTAGTTCTAAATCGGTAATTAACCCAGTTACTGTCAAAAGCCAGTGTTAGCCAAACAAATCAAGGCCTCTGAATGTCAATGTGNAATTTACCAATGATTCAAATGCGTATTCACCAGTCGACGTTGTTTCGAATCCCAGACGTTGTTTCGAATCCCAGACGTTGTTTCGAATCCCAGACGTTGTTTCGAATCCCAGACGTTGTTTCGAATCCCAGACGTTGTTTCGAATTCCAGACGCTGTTTCCACCAAATATGTCACCAACTCTTTTCTTTCTTAGTTGTGACCTACCTCAAGAACTTTCCTTATCTCTACATATAAATTGCTCAACGTCTTCTAACTGTTTAAGAATTAAATTGACACAGTTCTTTGAATGTTTCTTTCTTTCTTCAAACACAGTTTAATAACAACAAACTACACTCTTGCCTTAAAACAACTGTACTACACTGTATAGTTCAAATTCACTGTCATCAGCAGTTTCTAAGTTTGGCGCGCTAACTGCACGTGTAAAACAATCTACCGTCAGCCAATGTTTAGGCTACTTTAGGCCAAGCGCCCACGAGCCGACAGCGCAACTAAGGCCTAAGACTAAAACGCTTAACAATCGATACACATTATATATATATCAACCTAAAGAACACCTGTGCTCATTATATATGCAAAACATTTGTTCACAATTATTATTAGATTATTATTACAATACAATACAACTGCATTTGATATTGCCCTTCTTCCAAAGTTCAGAAGAGCACACGCCTCGATGGCGCAGATGCAATTATATTGCAGAGCAACTGTTTTGCGAAGGACTTGCTCACGGTCCCTACACAGTAACCGCCTCGGACGAGGATCGAACCCGTACTCTCCGCGTTACAGGCCGACCGCTCTAACCAATCGGCCACCGTGCCGCGGTAATGAGTTGGTCTACCAGCCCCGGCTCTTGTGAGGCGTCGAGATATTTCGGAGATTTACATTTACATTACATTGTTTGTTATTTCCATTCATTTATTTACATTTACATTACATTGTTTTTTAGTTTCTAAAAATTAATGACATTGTCTTCGCCATCATTGGCATGTGAGCAATGTTAAACATCGACACGATCCTAATAGTTGATTGCGCAGTAGGATTAACTGACGAGCAGACTGCCTCTGGAACAGAAGCCGGTCAATAGACAGATGTTTCCGGGTTCGACGCACATTCCAACGAACGAGTTGAGGTTTTCATGATTCATGTCACTCATCTGCATTGACAGAAACAACCAGTTACAAGATATAACACCTTGAATGTCTTAGATATAACACATCGGTCGATTTATAGAGCGTCTAGATTTTATGGCTTATCTGGTGCCAGTCGTAAAGATGACAGAAAAGGCTTAGGGCATCGATTGATGTGCATAATACGACCCCAGTTTGCGTTGCGTGTTCCTGCGACTCTAGGGTCTAATCGCAGCAATTCAGGGATAACATTCAATACTTCGGAAATGCACTTAGAGAAGTAGCTAGCCGTTCCAGAGTCAATTCTCAACAATGAAGGATACCAGGTAACGTTCAATACTTCAGGAATGCACTTAGAGAAAGTAGTTAACCCGGAAGTTAAAAGCTGCTACTGCAATCGTGAAATTGAGTTTATGTGGCTCGGTGGCCAAATGGTTGAGCACTCGACAACGCAATCAATGTCGAGCCTAGAATTAGAAACTATGTCGCAGAGACGAATAGCCGAAGCTTTAGGCTCTCAGCCACTGTTTCAACTTTTGTAGGTAGGGGCTTACACAGTGAATGTTCAATTATGTAACATCATCCTACATTAGAAATCATAAATCGCTGATTTCAATTTGCCTGTTTAAACGCAGCGACCGACTCACCGCCTTTAGTTCCAGGAGATCTTTTCTCGTGTGTGTGACGTTTTCAATGGTCAGATACTTTATGGCGACCTTCATTCCGTTGTAGTGACCGATTCGCATGTTCAGGACAGATGAACTGAACACACTCGTCTCCGAAACAACTGTGCTTTGCGACGACGTCAGCATACAGGAACGCGCCTGTTCCACATTCAACCCATTCCATCAACTATACTTCCACAGTCCACACGTATATTTATTATGCATACTTATATATACACACACATACATATGCTTATACATACATACATATACATGTATATAGGCCTACATACACACACACACACACACACACACACACATATATATATATATATATATATATATATATATATATATATATATATATATATATATATATATATATATATATATAACTAAATCTATATAATTATATATAAGGTCAGATAAGCCAGTCAAGAAGAAATTAGGAAGCGACCAATGCGACCATCGATTTTGATTACCAATAAAGCCGCATTGTATATATATATATAGTGCATTATTTACGAGAACGGCGCCATATATAGAAGCCATTCGATCGGATTAGATAGATATAGTCATGCGTATTGTAATGTATTGTATTCAAACATTTATAAAGGGCAGATATACCCACGTCTATAGCTGAGAGGCTTGGCCTCGGCTTAGAGACTACATTTAGTGTCTGAGGCCTCATATATGTCCTCTGAAATCGGCCTTATGTCCTCTGGCCTTGAGAGTTCTGGTGGAGGAGGACGCCTTTGGAGAACTCTGCAGTACTGTTCCGTTGCTAACGTACTTTATGAGACGTGGCCGAGGCCTGACCCCAGAATCAGACATGGCTCTTGCGGACCTGATATGATATAGCGCCGATATTCAGTTATCTGCCTGGCGCAGATTTTGTTTGACAACAGGAAATTTTTTATCTTTATCTTTGTATTTACCTGCACATGACCTTGAAAAAACAGGCAAGCTGCACATCAAATCAATTCATATCTTTTAAAAGAGAGATGGAGATAATGTAATGTAATATAATGTAAATCTTCGAAAATTTATCAGTGTCCACAAAGAGACCAGCTTATTCGCCGGCGATATATCAAATCAAATCCGCAATAGCCAAGTTGTTTTGTTCGTTCCGGTGCCAATTCACAATCCAGTGAGGTCAAAGTCGAGGTTATCCAGTGGGACACAAACAAAATATCCTCATGCAGGTAAACACAAGGAAGCCACAAAGTAAGGGTTAATAGTTACACATTTGATGCGTTATGCTGCAATAGTGAGGAGTGGGGTGCAAATTTTTATAGGCTACTCTATGCACAGATGCTTCAGTGACCTTCAATGTGACAGCAACACAATTGTGAAATATCTTTACGTAGATAGCCTACCATAAACATGCTGCCTTGGTTTCTTTGCATTGCTTTATGAACTACAACATCTTCGTACTTGACTTTCCATCTCATCATCAGGACGTCCTCTTCAAATTTTCTGCGTCTGCAAAAACAAAGTCAGCGGCAAAACTAAGAAAATTTATTACTAGCATAGCAATACATCCGACCGACACGTATGTTCATGACGGTCGGACTGAACCCAGCTTTATAATATTCGTTTATTCAACTCAAACTGACACAACGCAGTATGATTACATGAGATAGTAGGAACGCATGATAACAAGTTATAGAAGAGTCGATTTTATAACTATATGGCAGCCTGTTAGGCGCCGGTCCGTTCTTCTGCTGTTCATTTTACCATCGTTCCCTATGGAGTGGAATGCCGTGTCAACCTTATGGGGCTAGCGGGTATCGAACCTGTGTCCTTCTGCTCTTCGTGCCTGTGTGTTACCATTCAGCCATCACCTTGGTTGGGTTGGAGACCATGATATAGGCCTACGCACGAAGAAAGGAATGGGTCCGTGCAAATAGACCGTAAAATGTCGATTCGGCAACTAATGTAATTATTCTTCAAGAAAATGTTCTGAAATATGTTCTATACAATGCTGCACAGAATGTTCTCAACTTCATGATCTTGGAACTTCTTTCACTTCAAAATGGAAATGGAGTAACGTCCATATACTTTTAATGTTTATTTCGATTTAAAATTGTGCATTCGTTTTGCCAATTTAAATAGCTAGTTAGACAGTTAGTTAGGCAGTTATAATAGACACTCATTTCGGCGCCATTTAAATCACAGATCACAGTGAAGCTGCCTTTGTGTTATACTTAGCAAGTGAGTGGTCCTACTGACCCTGCCAGAATTTCCATGGGCATAAAATGGAATCCATATGAGTTTTATACGGGTCCCATATGGGAATATGGGTCCTACATGGACCCATGTGGGCATGCTCGCAGAGGACTTAAGTGACGAGTCTTGCTTACCTGAAGAATGACGATGACTCACCTGTATAACTGACAGACCAAGCCAGTCATAAGTATCACTAGCAGAACGGAAAGACTGACAGCTGAGACAACAGTTTCATTACGAGCTGTATCATCGAAAGTACAAAAAGTAAAAACTTTACTAACGATGTTTGGTAACAGCTTCAACAGTTTTTCATTCATATATATGATCATTGAATAGGCTAGGCGAACTTAATTTAAGCTAATCTAAGCTAAAATGAGAAGAAGTGAGATACGATGATATAAGATGAGATAAGGTAAGATAGCATCAGATCGGATAGGATTATATCGACCTAAAATAGATTAGATCATCAGAATTCTTAGAATTATTCTAAGATTTGGTCGTCTTAGATCAGACCTGATTAACCTTCGATCATCTCATGCGTGTTGACTTAAGTTCCTAACATGAAGCGGAAACACATGTTTGTGGATACCAGTTGAAGTGTGTAAGAGAATGAGACATTACAGTTTGTGTGGCCGCACCAATAGACAAACACATCACCGCTGAAAATTACCTGCAGGGCATTATAAACGCTTCTGAAATATCTACTATTTTGCCCTTTTCAGATTTGCCTGGCGGCGGATTTCTTCGCTTTATAACCTATAGTGATCTTGCTGCTTCGTAACCACGCGCTCAACAATGAAATAGCTTATCTTACCAATGGCTGAGCTAGCTAGGCCTATATATGGAACAGTTTTCCTCTGCGTCTACGTGTCTTCCTGGGCAAGAAGATAGGGCCTACAAAGCCATACGTGCGATCTTAATCAAAGGTACTGTTCACCGGTTGAAAACGAAATTTTTCTTTTTGTTGTTGCTCGGCTTCCTGGTCGAAATCTTGAATAGGCGCTATATAAATGCAATGCATGAATGCATTGAAAACGAGTTAGTCTAGTATGCGGTCTAGGAGGAACAGGGCTACTCTACAAACGTGTTTCCAGTTAGAATGTCCCAAGGCGTTGTGTAGAACTGTAGATGTATAAATTGCTCTGTTATGCTATAAGCGATAGATGATTTACCTGTGGCAGGTGTACAGTTCTCATTCCGGAATCCGCAGACTGGACGATCGTCCGGAAGTGGTAGACGTTTGACCTTGGAGAGGATCTTGACGGCCTATTCAGAGCAAAAAAGACGAACATTGATGAAGATTTACCAGGCAAGGATTGATCGGGATGGGTAGAAGTACACTGAGTGGATTTTATGTTTGTGATTATGTCACTAGATATATGTTGGAGGTTCTGCATTGGCTTCCTGTCCGACAGGGTATTGAGTATAGTGTTGTATCTCTGGTCTGGCGATGCCAACTTGGAATTGCACCAGCCTACCTAATAGCCGGTATACGGAGGGAGGCCGGGGTAATCGCTCCTTCTGTCTGCTGAGAGGGATGCTCTGGCGGTCCCGTTTGCCCGCACAGCAGCTATGCAGACCGTGCATTCTCTGTGATAGGCTCTAGGGTTTGGAATGGTCTGCCTAGGGAGCTACACCTGTTCCCTAGATCATGTACTGATACGTTTTATGACCATTTGAAAACTTACATCTTTGCTCAGACTGGAGTTGGCAGCGCTTCTGAGTAGTTATCTTGAAGGGGCGCTATATACATTGTTGAATGAATGAATGAAACATCCATCTATCCATCCATTTGTTCCGTAATTGAATGATTGAAATACATGTAGCGTATGCAAAAGCATCTGTACCAGCCAAGGAGTACACTTCGTGACGTTGGTGTAGGCCTGAGTCAGCGGAACGAGCATGTGTGGCTGGTATGTGTCGCCATTTTCTGGCAGATACCAGATCTTGTAGTCCATTATGCGATCGCCCTTGAAGTCGATGACAACTTTGCCAGTTATACCTGAGTCGCATAAAGAAAGCACGTCAACTAACATAACGAACCAGCATCCGCAATTATCAATAGTGTAGCAGATGGCGAGGAAATATATATATCCTAATGTGAGCAGTTTAAAAGCAGGTTCATAAGAATATCATTAGTTCTAAATCGGTAATTAACCCAGTTACTGTCAAAAGCCAGTGTTAGCCAAACAAATCAAGGCCTCTGAATGTCAATGTGTCATGCTCTGAATGGAGGTCACAGCGAACGGTCTCTTTTAATTGAAGACTTTCATATTTCTTCAAAATGGTTATGCTACTTAGTCACGTACATCACCGTGGCATGTCACCTTAATTTGGCGAATGAATGAATGCATGTAGACCTATACATTTATGCGTGTATGTGTGAGCGTATTCAACGTAATATTGAGCAGTAATCAAGTTTTAAGCGCGCAACTGTATTGGAAAATTGCACGACGTCATTGAGAGGTTAACTTCTTTCTGACTGTGTTGATCACGCGTCTATGGTTACTGGGTGCGCCTAATTGACATTTGACACGCATTGATCCCTCGCCTCGGCTTGCAGGAGGCATCTAGCGGCCACGCATAGAGCACACGTTGGGGTCTTATGACGTCGACTGGCGCGTCATTTATATCGAGGAAAACGTAAAGCCTGCGTGGTGATGAATCAGCTGATAGGTACTGTTGCCATGGAACTGTTTGTTAATTACACGTAATAAAATCAAAGACCGTGTGTTTTATCTCGAGTTAACGCCAGGCTATAAATATGGCGAGTTAAAGTCTGATCGACTGACACCTTGGAAGTCGTCGACACTAAGTTATGTAGAGGGCCAATATTATGTAAGTATGCATGCATGCATAGACACGTACAGTGTCGTACACAGTGTCTCTTTTAGTTAGACTTAAATTTTTTATGTAAAGATGAAGTTTAGCTGGAGAAAAATAGTTTAGTTAAAACCAAAGTTTAAATATATATTGTTTAGTTATTAACTGAAAAGTTTAACTCAAAGTCTCAGACTCAAAGGCACTTTAATACATAGCTAATAATATTACTGAGCGTGGACGGTATGCAACGTGTACGATGTAAGCTTAATGCCATATAGTGATGTGCAGAAGTTAACTAAAAAGTTGAAAACTTTTAGTTAGACTTAAATTTTTTATGTAAAGATGAAGTTTAGCTGGAGAAAAATAGTTTAGTTAAAACCAAAGTTTAAATATATATTGTTTAGTTATTAACTGAAAAGTTTAACTACCAAAATCAGCAACTACGCAACTATCTTCCGCACTGCTTGTGATGAGTAAGAGTAACTGGTTTTATTACGCAAGTCAATTGACATGCATTGCATTGCATGATACATCGTTTGTCTTTAAAACTGTTTTCATTATTTTCTGATAGAACTGTTGTAGGACTATTAGTAGGCCTATAGTACAAATTACATAGTTTGAAAGTGAAATTGTCATTAATGCTGTGCATCATTACAGTTCGCTTAACCTCCGTTATTGTGAAAATGTTAGTGAAAAATGTTTTTTAAAGTTCAAAAAAGTTTAAATAACTATTTTTAGTTTAGTTAACTTATTTACAAAATCAGTTGCCAACTTCAGTTAGACTGTTTTATTATTATAGTTGAACAATAGTTGAAGTTTAACTAAAAGAAATAGTTTAGTGCCCATCACTGGCGCCATACAAGCGAGAGTACTCTATACAGTAAGGAGCAGCTACATCGTAGCCTACCGTCGAAAGTGAGGTTTCTTCCAGCGTTGAGGTAGGCTGTCCCGTCTCGATACAGGTGTGTTCCAGTTGATAGAAACTTCTCGACGAGAATCGCGAGAACGTAGAATGCGTCGTACAGGAACAGTGAATAACGAGAACCCTAGAGATCTCACACAGACCATCAAACAGACCTTTCACTGATGCCTTAGTTTTACGATAACGGCGCTATATAAGTTTCCAATTAGCGTAGCTTAGTTTAGGTTAGATTACATAAAATTAGATTAATACCGATAAACTCTTATTAATTATAGGTTTTCACTAAATATCATCAGAAGATCGACTGCCTCATTGACAACTCATTGCTAGCGTAACACTGAACAACCCTATTAATACATCCAAACCACCGACTCACTCATTTGCAGATTTAAATGGGCCTCGGAAGGAAAGAAGAAGAAGAAGAGAGGAAGAAAGGAAAGAAGGATTGAAAGAGAGAAGAATGGATGATTGACGAAAGAAGAACGGAAGGATGGAAAGAAAGAAGCAATTAAGGAAGAAGGAAGCATAGGAAGGTAGGGAAGAATAGACAAAAGAAGGAAGGAATGAAGAAATAAAGGACGAAAGGAAGAAAACAATGAAAAAGAGGAAGGAAGGGAGGAAAGACGGAAGGAAGGCAGACGATATGTATGATTGTTGTGATTGTGGCTATTTTACTGCTAGAGGGAACAATAAATCCGAATGCACCGAGTAATAGCAATTGATGCACTAGATTAATACAATTGATGTCATGTTGTTCATCTATTGGAGACGCAGAGTTCATCATTTATTCGTTTACCATGCTGCAGAACTTTCGATTAGTTACATCGCGGGTAGTTGGTACCACGAGTTACCACTAATGACGCAGGTGTCATGTGCACTTAATGAGGTGCTTCCTGCTGCAATTGTGCTGTAACACTCATTCAACCCATCCACGCAGACTGCTGAAAGGCGCTATACAAATATTTGCACAGATACACATACGTGAATTAACTCCGCCACTGCCCGTACTCTGTAGTGCCAGTCCCACGCCTGGATAAAGAAGGAGGGCGCCGCTAATCATCTTTGTTTTGACACAGCGTCATTAAATGGCAACAAACCATGAATTAACTTTATTCGCAGACTGCACGGAAGCCTGCTTCAGAATGAGGGCCGACCACTGTGAGGCTGCTGTGATGCACTATGGAAATACAGGAAGAGGAACAAGCAGATCATTCAGTGTTGCAGAGCAAAGAGGGCTGCGGCGAGAAAAGGATGACACTGATTTGCATATCCCTCTAAGGTAGGATGGAGCATATCCGGCCAGGCAGTACACATCAGCATAAGGATCTTAAACTCAATGCGTCATGGTATGGACAACCAAGACAACCATTAATGAGTGGTTTTGTTCCACGGTTTCAAATACTTTTCGAGGCGCCGTAGGAGAGTGCCGTGGTTGACATGCAACGTCAAAGGCTATCAAAAAGAGCAACCAGAGTTACTTGACTCCGATCAACAAACCCAAAGAAATGAGCAATAACTCGTTGAGTTGGCACACACACTGTATGTTTGCATCTGGACACTGATTGAGGAATTAAACCTCCTGAAACCAGACTGCTGCTTGGGTAAGAGGGACGAGGGAATTTACCCACTGAAGTTGGCCATTGTTGTGGAGTGTCAACTGCACCGACACAATCTTCTAAACCATCTGCCTCAAAAAGACTGGTTAGAGACAGGTTGATAATATATAATTGACCGTTTCATCAGCATCCAGCGCTTCTCGGAGGGCTGGAATGGACCCCTGGACCCCTTAGTCAAAGTCATGTTGAACAACACTACAGTGAATAACAAAGATTCTTGCTCTATAATTATACGAGCGCTTAGAGTTGCAAGAACATACGGTTAGTCCTTTTTCGAGTGAAGCCGTGTAGTTCCAAGGAGGTTCGGCCAATTTCATTGGCATTTCAGCCATGAACTTAATCGCTCGTTCGCTCTCAACGGCAAAGTCCACCGAAACCTAAACATCACGAACAACAGCGAACTCATCTACTGTCTACCTTCGTTGTAATTTTTTACAACAATAGAACAACTGATGTTGGCCAATGTTGAGGAGTGGCGAAAAATGACCCAGAGATTTATAGACAGGAGCATTAACAAGTGGCGCAGACGTTAGAAAAAATTGTTGAGAACCGAGGCGGACATATAGAATATAACATTTTAGCAACAAATTGCTTTCATTTTGACAAGAAAATATTGATGAAATAAATAATTCAGATAAAACGCGATGTTCTCATTTTAATGGGCCACCCTGTAGGTTGAGTTTACTTGAAGTACCGTAGGCCTACAGACGCCAGAGCCAAGGTAAAGCCGACCGCAGCGAATTTCTCGCACTTGAGTATATGTATGTTTGTACCTATGTATGTATATATGCACGCGTGTTGTATCATGTATGTATCATGTATGTATGTATATATGCATGTGTGATGTATGTATATTGTATATATATATATATGTGTATGTATGAATAGACCCTATAAGCTTACGTGTACGATGTATACATGATGTAGCCTATCCATATACGAATACATGCTGGTATGTACGTTTCAAGACACTTCAGACAATAGTTTAAATATCTCACAAAAGCGCTTTGGAGTAGCGTTGACTGTCAACCAGTGTTTCACGTATTAATGTCAGAATGCGTTCCATGTATATAATATCTGGTGACGGGAGAGACTAATGGGTGCATGTTAAAAACTATGCAAAGATAGGCCTATATCTCTTGTGCGAGGTCGAGTTTGCAGAGGAAGAAGTCTTTCCTGCCCTACATTTGTTCAATGTAAATAAGTGCAGAATGACATGTCAGTGCACAGTATCAGTTGCCGATGCAATTTGCTTTCATCTCACCACGCACGCGTTAAATGCTTCCTTAGTCAAAGATCAAAATACACAGCCATGATGGCTCATTTTCAGCACTAAGCTACTCAAGTATTATAGCCATCAGTGTCTCATCTGCTGACAGAAGCGTCAGAATGGGTCTCTGCGGTATTCGCAAGGCACCTGCAAGGCGTAAACACAATGTATAGACAGCCCTGTATTCGTAACGCACCTGCAAGGCGTAAACATAGGCTGCCTTGGCAATGACATCCATGGAGTCGTTTCGAATCCATGGAGTCCGAAAATTCTCCGGCGACAGTTGACTGGTCAAGAGAAAGGCGAAATCGCCGTTTGTCATTGACATCTGATGAGCAGCCAAGAGAAACGATCGCACGAAATCGTCCCCGCCACAAACCAACACAACTAAACACAACACATGTAGCAGTATAATAACCAAAGATATAGACATAGTCATTATATGGACAATTGGACATTACATAGACATTATATAGATAATAGTCTGATCTAAGCAATCTAGTAATCAAAGAAAATAGTTAATGGAGGATGGGCCAGATGCAGACACAGATATAGGCATAGACACAGACGCAGTACAGGTACAGGTACAGATACTGGTACAGGGTTTACGGATACAGATACAGGTACAGGTACAGGGTTTACAGATACATATACAAGTACAGGTACAGGGTTTACAGATACATATACAAGTACAGGTACAGGTACAGATACAGGTACAAGTAGAACCTACAGTAAAGGAACAGATACAGACACACATACAGGTATAGTCACAGACATAGATATAGATACAAGTACAGATACATGAACATGTAGTTAAACAGAGGCAGCTACAATTTACAGCTGCAGATGCATGCAGCACGGATACAGATATAGGGCCATTGCATGTAAAGTGGCTATGCAAATCTGCTTCCTGATGCTCCAATCAAGAACACGGTTTCTTAATCTATCGAACGTCCGTCAAACATGCACCTGTATTATACACATGCGATAGAATATTAAGACTTCATAGTCGTAACAGTTTCCAAGCAGATGGAGTCTCATCAGAGACCATTAAATTTCTGATGACTACACGCGGTCTGGAGACAATCCAAGAAAAACGGCAACGTGTTGTTGTAACGCTCTAGACTCTAGAGAGAAGCACGTCATAGGCGACTATTATTATTTTAGAATTTTCCCAGAGGTACACATGATCCCTCGGGACTTAAATAGATCCGGAGACTTCTAAAATGTGTTATTACTTTTATTATTATTATTATTATTATTATTATTATTATTATTATTATTATTATTAGTATTATTATTATTATTATTATTATTATTATTATTATTATTATTATTATTATTATTAATATTATTATTATTACTACTACTACTACTACTACTACTACTACTACTACTACTACTACTACTACTACTACTACTACTACTACTACTGCTACTACTACTACTACTACTACTACTACTACTACTACTACTGCTACTACTACTGCTTCTACTACTACTACTACTACTACTATCTCACTACTACTACTACTAATACTACTGCTACTACTACTACTGCTACTACTACTACTACTACTGCTACTACTACTACTACTACTACTACTACTACTACTACTACTACTGCTACTACTTACTACTACTACTACTACTACTGCTATTATTACTAATTAATACTACTACTACTACTACTACTGCTACTACTACTACTACTACTACTACTACTACTACTACTACTACTACTACTACTACTATTGTACTACTACTACTACTACTACTACTACTACTACTACTACTACTACTACTACTATTTAAATCAGAGTTCTTAAAATCAGAGTTCTTAAAATAAAAGGTTATTATTATTATTATTATTATTATTATTATTATTATTATTATTATTATTATTATTATTATTAAATAATAGTAGTACGTATGGTGTGTCATTTAATTCTAGTAACACGACGATGTATGTCGTTTCATCTGATTAATGCTTGTGCTTACTTCGTGCTGATATCTGTATGGTCTGAAACCAATCCTTGGCCGTTGCGTCGTCAAGGGTTTCGCTGCTGACGCTGAGCTCCGTTGCTATGGTGATTCCGCATCCGTCGAAGACGTCTTTGATGGCATCCGTCAGGTACTGGCACTCATGAGTCGACGAGTAGACGAGGGCAGCCAGAGTCCACTACAGAATTCCACAGGTGACCACAGTTCAAGACAGAAACTATAGACACTTAAAAGCAGCGTTGTACAGTGTACACTTGACCAGAGGTAATTACATTTTAAGCTAGGACTAATTGTAAAGATGAGAGTTTTTAAATATTTTATATAAAGTTAAATATTTATGTAAAAATTCTTGAAAGTCCGAATAATTGCAATTGACTAATGATTTCAATTACAATCAGTTTACAAACAATCAGGCACGTAACGAGATTTAAATTAAAGAGGAGGCAACTTAACAGACCATTGCAAAATCCTGGTTTTTGGAGTCAGTAGTCAATCGAAGTTCCAGTATATAAAAAAGCACGAGGAGGCAACTGCCCCCTCTTGCCTCAATTTAGCTACGCCTTTGGAAACATTATTAATTATCACAGAGTTGTACCATGTCGGCAGAAAGAGGCCGCCACTAAACCACGAATAGGACAAGAATGTTCCTTTAGCATTTTATTATCAATATCTTCATTGAATCCACCGTGTAGGTTTACATGGTAAATTCCAGTCGGTTGATACGTTTGCCCATTATTGACATTGATTTACTAAAGTCAGGTCTTACATATGGGAGAGGTTACTCTGTATTCATTAGTATACTCTGCTGAATAAAACGAACTACGCCACTGAAAAGGGAGTAGTCTCTCGATGTCGACTAACGTGGACTTACGTGGTAGCAATTCGCCTTGTGTGACTGGTCACTCAGCAAGTTGTCAATTACCGTATCTGCTGCTTCTACAAGACGGCTTAGCTCAAAGAGACAAGGGCGAGAAACGCGAGGTGCTCTATAACATCAGTATCTCGTCATTCTTTCCCATCGGAGCCGTTGGCAGTCTATGATGACTGCAATTCTTCTTGTCTGTGAAGTGTATTTCCATTCCTACCTCTCTTAGCTTGTGCGACATTTCAACGGAATACTCTACAGGATGTAAACTACTTGCTTACTTACGCACTTCAGCACTATGACATTAATAGCTGGGAATTAATTTTAAAATTATTCATGTAGAGGACCGTTTGTGGACCAATGACAGAGAGGAGTCCCACTGCACTAGGTCCGCATAGGCCTAGGTAGGTCTACCTGGTTCATTTTCTTTCCATCTATTCATAGTCAATGTTTCGTTAAGTATTGACCTGTGAGTTCGTCAGATGAGCCTTAAGACGCCTTATTATATCGCCGGTGAATAACTGGTCGTCCTGATGCTTCTTTTGCGTGGCGCTGAGAAATTTCAAAGATTTACATTTACATTTACATTAGGACTGTACGCGTGTCAAAAGCCCATGTATAATGCACTGTGCCATCGGTTGCTGCCTTAATACATCGGCGCGATAGAAGCTACTAATTGCATTGTAATCGAGCATCTATATAGCGCCGCTCGAAGTCAGCAGCGCTTTCAACCCTCATCAGTGCCCTGGACCAGCGAACCTGACGCCTTAATCTAACTCAAGCTAGAACTAGAATAGTAACAGCACGATGAGTCGAAAACATCCACACGCCGAAGCGCACAACTTCATGGCTCATCATCATACAATACACAATACTACCACTGCACTTGATATTGCCCTTCTTCCAAAGGAGACCCAAAGCTCAAAAGCGCACATGCCTCGGCGGCGCAGATGCAATTATATTGCAGAGCAATTGTGCGTGAAGGACTAGCTTGCTCAAGGTCACTACACAGTAACCGCCCCGGACGAGGATCGAACCCGTACTCTCCGCGTTACAGGCCAACCGCTCTAATCAGTCGGCCACCGTGCCACACAAATTGTAATTACGTCAGTTGCGCGCTTTGCAATTGTTTCTTTAATAGCAACAGTAATAATAATATATAATAATAATGATGATGATGATGATGATGATGATGATGATGATGATGATGATGATGATGATGATGATGATGATGATGATGATACTATAATAATCTCAATATCAATATTAATATTAATAATAACAATAATATTAATAATACGCCCTAATAATAATACACGCAATCTTCGCAAACAAACCGAAACATCGCTAATAGAACAAGCAATTGCTAATGCAACGAGTGGGCTAAAAGAAAGCATTCATATTATCTACGTTTACCAGCCTAAGAGCAATATTAGTTAGGCCTACTCTTTCTTTTTTAAGCTCACTTTCCCTACTACGTTACCGAATCGGTCATGCGTTTAAGTATCAGTCCGAATGCAGGAAGTTAGTCGCATTGAGAGAACTACAGCCGTGTGATCTTCATCGTATTCAGTCTTTATGGATTCGTTAAGTTCAGCTTATTGATTCATTCACTAACACTCCTACTGACATTTCAGGCAAGTTGTGTCTTAGTCAAGCCATTCGAATTTACGCTTTGTATCTACATAATAATTATTAATTATTATACAATTTGTGCATTTAGACAAGCGAGGAGGTGTTGCAGCTCGTGTAAGAGAAGATGGTCAATACATTGAAAAGGAGACAAATGAACTGGATTGGTCACACACTACGTAGAAATTCACTCTTGAGGACAGTGTTTGAAGGAAAGAAACCCCAGGAAGACCAAGAGATATGATGTTGGACTGGATGATGTATTAAAGAAACAGCGAGGATTTTAATAATAATTAGGATATAAAATATTAAATAAGTATGGAAGGAAAAAATTAATTGATTTTAGATTTTATAATTATTTTACTTGCTAGTCGACTGTACACAGAGCTACCCCATTATGTCTACTTTATTCGTGAAAGTTTATTCGCGTTCTTTTTCTTAAAATGTGGTGAAAATACAGAGAGTAGAGATGGCGAACCCAAGTTATGCGAGGGCTTTCTGGGCACGTGAAATTCAGAGCGTCCCCAAAATTTTAAACTTCGAAATACAAATTCACTCTAGGAATCCACATTTTCGTTTACGAAGGCATTTATATCAACATCCTTCTAAAAGCATCTTTAAATAATGTCTTATTTCGTATTTTGTTATGCATTCTCAATTGAAACCTATTAGACAAAAAATAATTATGTAGGCCTGCTGGCTGCTGTCCAAAATTCCGAGGAACACGCAATGGTAGGCCTATAAAATTTTCTTAAAATGATTTAGCGGAACTTTTAGCACGCACCCTTAAAAAGGTTCGCCACCCTTGGATTAGGCTATTGCACTCCGGGCATGATTTCACAAATCCATTGAGCAATAGCATCACCGTTGTGGTTCAGGTTACCGTTCTCTCGTGCAAAAACTATTAAAATTTGGCCTCGATGGATGCGAGCAGACTTATCTGCATGTAGACCTAGTTCTCTCGGATAGAATTGATTATTATCAGGGACCATCGTTTATCAGAGCCGTTCCTTCTCGTGGTTGGTCCAACAACCTGGAACGGGCTAACACTAGATTTACGACACCTTCCAAACTGTTCTCAGTTTCACCAACTGTTGAAGACTGCATTCTTCCGTATGGCCTGGGTCGGGAGCGCCTCTGAGTAGGGATCTTGAAGGGGCGCTATATAAATTCTGATTGATTGATTGAGCATACATTTTAAAGTAGTTAGATTATAGCACTCTTCATTTGATCGCTGAACATTATTTTGGTGTTTTGTAACAGTTTGGTCGAGTGTGCCTTGACCTTTTTAACCACAATAGATATACTGTTGGCACACAGTCTATGTACAAGTTTTTAAAACTCTACCTGTGAACAAATGTTTTGCATATATAATGAGCACAGGTGTTCCTTAGGTTGATATATATATATATATATAATGTGTATTGATTGTTAAGCGGTTTTAGTCTTAGGCCTTAGTTGCGCTGTCGGCTCGTGGGCGCTTGGCCTAAAGTAGCCTAAACATTGGCTGACGGTAGATTCTTGTTACACGTGCAGTTAGCGCGCCAAACTTAGAAACTGCTGATGACAGTGAATTTGAACTATACAGTGTAGTAGTTGTTTTAATGCAGTAGAGAGCTGTATGTTAAAAGTTACAGTTGAGTTGTATTGATAAGAACTTTGATATTGAATTGTACGTTTGAAATAACTGTGTTTGAAGAAAGGAGAAACATTCAAAGAACTGTGTTAATTTAATTCTAACAACAGTTAAAAGACGTTGAGCAATTTATATGTAGAGATAAGGAAAGTTCTTGAGTTAGGTCACAACTAAGTGTTGGGAGTGGCCTTCAGCCATCCCGCCATTACGTTCTCATCTCATCGTCACATGTGCACGTGCTAACCTTAGTTAAGGCGCACCTCGTTTTACTGTAAATATAGGATGGTCTCGTCTGTATAAATAGAGAGGCTTTGCTGTGTATTGGGAGGCCGGTTTAGTTAAGTAAGGTTGCTGTGCGTTTTGCTGAGTACCTCTTCGTAGGTCAGCTTGTTTGAGAGCGTACCCTCCGTGGTCGCTACTCGTTGATGTCGTGTTCGAGGGTGTACCCTATGTGGTCACTTCTCTTGTGTTTAATGCCGGTTCTCGAGTTGTTGTTCGTTTATGCTGACGTCTTCTTCAAGAGTCTGCTTTCTGGTGATTTTGTCGTGTTTGTCTTGGATGTGTGAGTATCGTTCCAATTGTGTAAATAGTGTAAATATACGAGTTTTATTCAATATTGAGAAAGTCTTCTGTTTTCCTTGTCATTTTCCGCTTATCATACTAACTCACACTTCACCCTTAGACAACAAGCTAACATATGGGGCTCGTCCATTGCGAAAATTCATCCTATCCATTGGTTAAATTTGGAAAATTTCAAAATTGGAAATTGGGGTTGCGTTTTGACGGTTTTTTTCGTGGTTGTGCGCGTTTTCGAGCGTACGACATTGTGCTATGGCTACGCTTGGTTTAGACTCGCCGGGGCCAGGTTCGCCGGTTAGTAAGTCGCTGACTTTGGACGATATTTTGGAGATGTCGGCTGAAGAAGTCCGTCTTCTATTAGAGAAACTAAAACAGGATACTAAAGGTCTGAGTAGGGGTCGAATGCGGAGAGTTCTGGCTAAATTGCTGGCGCCAGAGGAGTATCAGTTTGAATTTGGACACCTAGAAGAGATAGAAAAGAGTGAATTCAGGACATTAGAGAATGACAGGGAATTTCAATTGAAGAAATTGAGAAGAGAGAGTGAAGAAAGAATGGCGGAAATGGAATTGAAGATGGAGGAAAGAGAAAAAGTGAGGAGAGCAGAGGCCGAGGAGAAAGAGAGGCAGAAGCTAGTGAACGAATTTGAAATTTTGTATGAGCCGTTCCCTGCTCATGCTTCTGTCCTGCGCTCGAATGAGGAAAAACGGGAGTATGTTTGGGTTTGGTAGCGATTCGAGTCGAAAAGCTCCGTGGTCGTCGAGAAATTTTCGAAGTGAGGGCAAATTTCCGGTTCACAGGTCATTGGGACCCAGGATTTGTTCATATTGCGGCAGATCTGGACACTGGAGACCAGCTTGCTTTATATTATCTCCAGAATTGAGGGCAAAAAGGGATTTAGCTTCTCAGCAGAATACCACTCCTCCTAGAAATGTTGAACTAGTCACGGGAATAGATATGTCTGTACAAGTGAAGGATGGGCCGACTAAAATGGTCGACGCTGGCTACTTGTCATGCTGTTCTTCTGGCTATGTATATACGCCCAATGGACTTTCTCGAAATATTGTGGTCTTAAGAGCTACTGGTTCTTTGCAAACTTTGGCTAGCAAGGAATTACTGCATGCTAATGAGTTCTGTGACACCGGTGAGGTACGACTTATTAGGGACATTTCGGGCGTCACGCTTCGGGTTCCTTTGGTTGAACTCCGACTTGAGTCTAAATTCACTAACGGCAATATTTTGTGTGGGTTGGTAGACCATTTGCCATCTGGCATACACATTTTGGTAGGCAACGATCTGGATAGTCCACAGGAGGAGATAAATGTGGGAGTGACCACGCGCGCTCAAACTAAATTGCTTGATTCTGGTTCTTTACCTGTGTCGCATACTCAATCTGTAGACGATAAGAGTGTTGATATAGATTCACGGTTGGACGTTGACTTGAGTGATTTATTCAACGAGTCTACTGTGTTGCATGCTGATTTGACTAATATTGTGTCCAGAGATACGTTAATTAGTATGCAGAAGGACGATGCGTCTTTGTTGCCTTTGTATCAGTTGGCTGAACGAAGGGATGGTCAGTCGGTCGAACGCCAGTCCTATTCAATTGATAATGGGATTTTGGTGAGACTGTGGAAAGATTTAGATACGCCTGATGAGTTAGGGTATAGTCAAGTTGTTGTACCTTCGCAATTGTGTATTAAGTTGTTGTGCATTGCGCATGATATTCCTGCCAGTGGTCACTTGAGTGTGAATAAGACTTTGGACCGTTTACTGCGTCATGTATATTGGCCAGGTGTTAACTCTTCTGTTTGTTCGTCTTGTCGAAAGTGTGTTGTTTGTCAGAGGCAGGCCCGGATCTACAGTTTTGGGGGCCCTGTGCTGATCGAATGAAGGGGCCCCTTACAATTTTAAGAAGCAAGGCAGACATACAATAAACCGACACATAATTTGTTATACTTTACAGCACATAAGAAGTAGATAGGATAATTGTCACGAGCTCAAGACTCACGCACTGACATGGAAAGAACATAGTCTGTCAAAGAACAATATTCTGTAGGCCTATAAACCATTACTACCTTACTGTGCCACAGTGCTAGAGTGTATAGACTACAATGAATGTATCATAGGCTACTACGTTCTCACGTTCGTTTCCTACAAGTCTCTTCTGCGAGTTTTTGTTTGGCGAAGTCGTTTATTATGTCGTCAAAGTCAACAATTTGCAGGACTTCCGATTCGATGCACATAAGCGACAGAGCTTGAAGTCTCTGCTGGGTCATTGTTGTGCGCAGATGATTCTTCACTCTGGAAAGCGTCGAGAATGATCTCTCACCCTCACAATTAGTTACTGGAATAGTGAGGTATATCCTCAGTGCGATCCCCACATTAGGGAAATTAGCCTGCAATAAACCTCCGTCCGCCTTCAGCATCTCGCTCATTTGAACTACACTTTGGTCTTTCTCTGTCATAATGAGAAACGTAATTTGGTAGAAACTCATCCACAAATGAGGGCTCAAGATCGGCAGGATATGATGCCACTAGGTTAGTAGCACGAGCTCGCAACTCATCTGCAGGTAGAGACTTGAAGTCCGTTATGAAGCCAAACACTTCGTGAAGGCTAGAATACGCAGTCAGTCTCTTGCGCAATTCAGCAACAAGACGATCGATTATGCAGTTGAACGTTTCTACTAGGACTATGCACAGTGTCAGGAGCGTTGCTTTCATCGAAGAATCTCTTACGTTTTACTACACGACGTTCGGCTTCCTTATATTGGTGATTGTCCACGTAACCCTCGTCCCTGGGCCTTCTTCTCTAATATCATCGAAACTCGCATTTTCTCCACAACAGTTATCAGTGACTCGTACAGTTTCAGAGCAGTGAGTAGGTCAATTTCGACTTTCTGAAGACTTGCACTTGTGGCATTAAATCTATCCAATATGGTGTGCCACATAACAGTCCTATAAAAGCTGTTTCAAATTGCCCCATCTTCCGTGCAAAACCATCGGCTTCTGCTCTTGTGTCAATGTTGTGGCGATTATCTGTAGATATATGTCTATTAGCTCATTCCTATGACATTATTTGGTTATATATTTAGTCATAGCTATATGATTGCTATGCATAATGCATTGCAATTTGCACTGTTTCTTTCCTTAATCCTTTATTCTTTATTTTTTTACTTTTACAATTTGGGGGCCCTGTGCTGCAGCACAATCAGCACTGTGGTTAATCCGGCCCTGGTCAGAGGTTAGATAAAGGAGTGCCTTCTTCTCGGGCAGTAGACACTGTTGGTTATTTGAGAGGTGTGAATGATCCTTTACGCTTGAGCGAACCGAGTTGGTTGTATGATGATGTGTTGTCTGGTGTTGCTCAAACTAATTTGGTTGATTTTGCGCTTGAGTTGCGTGAACGAATTCGTACGTCTGTTCGTTCGGCGAATGATAATGCTTTGGTCGCACAGTTGAAGTCTAAACAATGGTTTGATAGGTGTGTGAAAGTTGTTGACCTTGAAGTGGGACAACAAGTCTTGTGGTTTTTGTCGTGGATTTGGAAGCTACTTGAGGTTATGTATGCTTACACTTTCTGATTACACTTCTTACTGTTCTGTATGCCATGTTGGAAAGGTTGAGATCTGTCGATTGTTTGGTTGCTATACCGCATAGACGGAAAAGTAAACGTGTTGTGAATGTGACCCTCATGAGGAAATGTGAGTCGGGTATTGATTGTGTGCCTTCACTTGATGTCAGTGCGGGTGTGTCTTCAAGTGTGTGTGTGATTGTGTCTGAGTCGTCTAAACTCGAAGAGGTTTTCGAGAATTGTCTTTCGGATTTTGTGCAGTGTGATGAAGTACTTGTCTTTCAGAATACGTTTGAAGGTGTGTTTAACGATGGAAGTTGTGTGTCTGTAAAGGAAAGTGAAAGTGCTTGGGCTTCGTCGATTGTGCATGTGCCTAATTCAGATGTTTCGATTCAGTTGTGCACAGACTTGTGTAATGTCAAGGCACTTACAGCGGGTTTTCTGATTACACTTCTTACTGTAATGTTGTGTTTTGGGAGTTGTATATTCCAGATGACTGACGTTCTCGATGGATTCGGACGGAGATGGTCGCGCTGGTGGTTGGTGTACGCATTGGTTCTGCTCCAATGGTTAACGATGCGGACCATGGACAATTTTGGTTCGTCGATGGCATGGCTGCCTTTGACCAGACACTCTTGCGTGGGAGTCTGGCTTACTTCGTTTCTTCGCGGTCCATTGCTGTGGACATTGCCTTGGACATTCTCTTGTACATTCTGGTGTACGAGTCGAACAGTTTCACTCGCCCCTCGGTCAAAATGTATGGCTTTTTGATCTACGTTTACGATCTGTTCTGTTTCGTTAGGCTACTAGTTTGTTCGACTACGAAGATAGTTCTCGATTTATGTTGTCGTCGTTGTACGAATTATGTTGTAGGAAGTTTAGTTTGGACTGTTGCTGTGTCATGAATTGTCTAGTTAATGATAATAGTTGTTATATATATATACTGTTGATGAACTTTCTAATGTTGATGACCGTTTGTATATTGAGATGTTGTGATTATAAGACGCTTTATCCTGTTGTGAAGGGCGCATTCGTTTTTGTGATGTTTGATGTTTGATTATATAAGTCACATTGTCCTATAGTGAATTGTGCATTCAATTTTGAGATATTGTGTCGTTGTTGTACGGTTGTATGTTTTCCGGAGTCGGAAACACTTTCAATGTTTCCTCTTTTCGTTGTCGGGGGTATGTTGGGAGTGGCCTTCAGCCATCCCGCCATTACGTTCTCATCTCATCGTCACATGTGCACGTGCTAACCTTAGTTAAGGCGCACCTCGTTTTACTGTAAATATAGGATGGTCTCGTCTGTATAAATAGAGAGGCTTTGCTGTGTATTGGGAGGCCGGTTTAGTTAAGTAAGGTTGCTGTGCGTTTTGCTGAGTACCTCTTCGTAGGTCAGCTTGTTTGAGAGCGTTCCCTCCGTGGTCGCTACTCGTTGATGTCGTGTTCGAGGGTGTACCCTATGTGGTCACTTCTCTTGTGTTTAATGCCGGTTCTCGAGTTGTTGTTCGTTTATGCTGACGTCTTCTTCAAGAGTCTGCTTTCTGGTGATTTTGTCGTGTTTGTCTTGGATGTGTGAGTATCGTTCCAATTGTGTAAATAGTGTAAATATACGAGTTTTATTCAATATTGAGAAAGTCTTCTGTTTTCCTTGTCATTTTCCGCTTATCATACTAACTCACACTTCACCCTTAGACAACAAGCTAACATAAGAAAGAAAAGAGTTGGTGACATATTTGGTGACAGCGGTGAGATTCGAAACAACGTCTGGGATTCGAAACAACGTCTGGGATTCGAAACAACGTCTGGGATTCGAAACAACGTCTGGGATTCGAAACAACGTCTGGAATTCGAAACAACGTCTGGGATTCGAAACAACGTCGGTGAGAAAAGCAGCGTCGGAGAAGGATTCGAAACAACGTCGACTGGTGAATACGCACTCGAATCATTGGTAAATCAACGAAAGCCTCAACGACACAAGGTATAAAAGTTGGTTGTTATCAAACAAAGAACAATCCCCAATACTTCAAACACAAAAGAAAACTCGTGTTTTCCAGAAAGGAAATCACCCAAGTAAACAAGTAAGATGGAGAAATTAAGTGTCAAAAAACAAGCAGAACTGAAGAAGATGTCTACTGAAAGATTAAAACAGCGCTTGTTAAAGGCTGGTTTTGAAGAAGAAAAACTGGAAGATATGTCACGTGAGGACATGTTAGAAGCGCTAGCTGAAGTCTGGCTTAAAGAAGAAGCAGAAGAAGAAGAGGAAGGTGCTGTCGGTGGTGCTGTGGAAAAGGTTATTGAGAAACCACCTGGACCTATGTCTATGGAGATGATGATGCAATGGAATAATGTGTATTGATTGTTAAGCGGTTTTAGTCTTAGGCCTCGGCATGCTCTGGTCGCCGATCTCTGCGCTCGGCCTCTAGAGGTGACTTCATAGTTCCGCATGCTCGCTCTGCTACTAGACAGCGTCGGGCTTTCTCGATCGTTGGTCCTTCTTTCTGGAATAGCCTCCCTTCAGACCTTCGTTCTCTTCAGCGCGATTCCAAGACCTCTCTGACAAGAGAATTTCTGATTCTTTCTATAGACTACTTAAGACCTTCCTCTTTGACCGGGCCTGGGTCGGGAGCGCCTCTGAGTAGTTATCTTGAAGGGGCGCTATATAAATTCCATAGATAGATAGATAGATAGATAGTTGCGCTGTCGGCTCGTGGGCGCTTGGCCTAAAGTAGCCTAAACATTGGCTGACGGTAGATTCTTGTTACACGTGCAGTTAGCGCGCCAAACTTAGAAACTGCTGATGACAGTGAATTTGAACTATACAGTGTAGTAGTTGTTTTAATGCAGTAGAGAGCTGTATGTTAAAAAGTTACAGTTGAGTTGTATTGATAAGAACTTTGATATTGAATTGTACGTTTGAAATAACTGTGTTTGAAGAAAGGAGAAACATTCAAAGAACTGTGTTAATTTAATTCTAACAACAGTTAAAAGACGTTGAGCAATTTATATGTAGAGATAAGGAAAGTTCTTGAGTTAGGTCACAACTAAGAAAGAAAAGAGTTGGTGACACTACCTATGGCTGGCTCGGTCGGACTGAGCTTTCAGCATAGCTTAAATTCTGTTGATAACCAACAACGTGACGTTGCTGCATCAGAAGGCTCTTTATTCATCAAGTTCAGCTTCTCAGTTCTGCTACTCCTCCAGTGCAATGTCAAGAATCAAGAGATTATCTTGACATTGCATCGAATGATCAGAGCAGCAGCAGAACCAAGGATTCAACTACTGAATCAGGAAACCATGTAGTAATGATGCAGTTTTACTAACTGTGCAAGAACAAAACACTTTGAAATTTGATATTTTGAAATTTGAAAGAAGCCATTTAGTTGTACAAAATAATATAATATTTGTACAAATAGTTTATATTAACAGTAGATTATACTCGAAAACTATTATTTTGTTATATTTCTCTGGGGGAAAGCTAATTCTGGGGGGAACTTTCCCCTCCCAGAGGTGCCCAGATTAAACACTGCCCTTAGGCCAAGTTCTCGTTTATTGAGAGCCAAATTGTAATTTCAATCTGAACTATTTTCAATGGGAAAATTCGAGAGAAACTAATAATAGGGGCGTTTTCTGTGTTAGCCTGAATGATGTTAAAGTTCATAAGCGCAGAAGTTCATCAATAAGCAGCAATACTCGAATAAAACCGAAGAGTCCTCAGCGGTGGGCAACCGTACGTACACTATACTACATGGAGTCCATCCAACGGTTCCAGAGCCGATATTTGACATAATTCATTCATTCATTCATTCATTCATTCAGAGCATTTATATAGCGCCCTTCAAGAAACTACGCAGAAGCGCTCCCGGCCCAGCCACGACTAAAGAAAAAGACTTGAGGGACTTGTAGAACCCTGTCGGATGTCTTACAAGTAAAAAACGGAGCTTAAGTGGGAGGTCATTCCAGATGGAAGGGCCCACAACCGAAAAAGCACGGCGCTGCCTAATAGCCAAGCGAGCCCGCGGGACAAGAAGCTCACCCCTCGTCGCAGAGCGAAGCACCCGACGCGCTGCAACATCAGACACTGGGCGGCAAAGATCACGCAAGTAAGATGGAGCGCAGCCAAGAACACAACGAGAAACCAGAGCAGCAATGCGATATGAGATCCGCTGAGACACAGGCAGCCAATGCAACACATCACGCATGTATGCAGAGACAGGAGAGTACTTAGGAAGCCGTCCAATAAGCCGAGCAGCCGAGCGTAGAACTCGATCTAGTCGCCCCAGAACCCCAAGGGGAAGGCCAGCAAGTAGTGAGGAACAGTGGTCAATTCGACTAGTAACAAAGGCATGAATAAGGGCCACAACTGAGAGAGAGAGAGAGAGAGAGAGAGAGAGAGAGAGAGAGAGAGAGAGAGAGAGAGAGAGAGAGAGAGAGAGAGAGACCACTCGAAGCTGACCAAGCTGATAATAACAGCTCCGTGCAATTGAGTTCACATGTTGAGACAAAGTAAGCTCGGAGTCAAGAGAAAGTCCCAGATCACGAACTGTGAGGGAAAAGGTTATGAGAGGAAAGAGCAGGGTAAGTTGAGGAAAGTCGATACCCTGCAGTTGTCTACGGCTACCCAGCCAAATGAGCTGTGTTTTAGAGGGATTTAAGAGTAGCCACCACCACCTGTGCTCGTCGGGAATTCGGTTAAGAGTATAATAAATAAGACTTTCTGATTCAGGTAAAACAAATTACAGAAGACGACTTCAGTCACAATGATGATGATGATGATGATGTAATGTAATGTAAGAAGACATTTATAAAGCGCCACTTAATTAAGAGTCTCTCAGAAGCGCTCAACTCGTGGCCATCAAACAGCTGAAAAAGTGCGTCTTTAAGAGTTTAGAGAAACCGTATAGCCGCATGCAGCACGCACAGAAGGCGGAAGAGCGTTCCAGATCCGTGGCGCCGCAATCGAGAAGTCCCGACGAGCACAGGTGGTGATTCGAAGCGAAGGTATAATCAAGTCATTTCGCGAGGCAGACTGGAGAGCCGCCGACCAGTTTGAGTGCCAAGTGGAAGGCACAGTTCAGCAATGTAGTCCGGGGCAGTACCAGTCGTAGCCTTCCAAACCAGCGTAGCAATTTTGAATTGCACACGATCAGCAACTGCTCACGTCGCATGCAGTCGGAAATGTGTGAATATTTCGGTAGATCAGCCAGAAGTCTGGCTGCTGCATTCTGAACGAGCTGAAGTTGATGAAGACGGAACTCAGGTAGGCCGAGGAGGACCCCATTACAGTAGTCAAGACGTGTGAGGACGAAAGAGTTTATTAGCACAGCCGCAGCGCTTAGCTGCTGCTGCTGCTGAAAAGATGATGATGACGATGACAACGAAAATGATGTGATTCAAGATATTATTATGAATTTTATGTAGGATGGAAGATACAGATAAATGGAACAAAGAAATTATATCTGAATTCATTGTTAGTACGTGCCAGCTGCTTCCAAAGTCGTGTCGCGTTGCTTCTGATTTCGAATTTAATCCATTCTTATCCTCAAGCCTCTTCTGTGCGTCAAAGACTCATACCATGGCTTGTGGTAGCAATGAGGAGTTCTATATCCGACCGTTGAATACTTGCATCGGCGACCTTGATTTACTGAGAACCTATGCTTATATGCTGGCCTTCGTAGAAGAATTTCCAGCGTTGCCAAATGATGTGAGTTGGTTAAACGAGACGATTCAGTGCTACAAGATTGAGCCATGCCTCAGTTATCCAGGTTTTGTTCGACTTCGAGTTTTTGGAATAATGAATTATAATTGGAAATACAAGAAATTTGAATTTGTCGATGCACCTTTCCCAAATATGTACGCTAAGTTGAATACAGATGCATGTAAAACTGATCTAGGCTCGTCTAATGAATATCCTAGTGCTCCAAAACGTACTGTGAGAGGTCCAGCAATTGTGTTGCAATATGACATATGTTCTGTGACGAATGATAACATCAACAGCGTCTGGTGCCCTCAGTGGCCTAGAGAAGCGCAAGATTGGCCGAAACGACATAGAGATTACGGATGGCCAAGAGAGAAATAATACAAAAAGATTGTCCAAAGGAAGATGAAGTTCTCTGTACGTATCACTTAAAGACGCTGATGTTATGGACTTGTGAAGAGATGTCACATGAATGGTGGAATTCCGCTTCTGTTATTGAGATCTGCTGTGAGTTGTTACAAAAGCTTTCAGAATGGCTAAAGAGCAGGTACTTTCCGAACTATTTTATTCCTGAAGCAAATCTATTTCATGAGCCACGTAGCCTTATGTTGCTTGATAAGACTGAAAGACGACTTGATGAATTAGGCAATTCTGACATTCTTTGTAATTGGTTCGTTGAAAATTACATAGGCACATTGCCAGCATTCACTCGGACACATATTAAAGTCATTGAAGTTAAAAACGCAAGGAAAATAATGCAACATTCGATGGATTACACACTAGTTGTCTTTGAACTTCGGAAAATATTGGAGGTCAAATCTTTCGTAATTTTGTTTTCCTGTGGATTTCAAGCTTGCAATATCAGTTCAAGACTTACGTTCATCAACATAATGAGAAAGTTTCATTTGTTAATATGGGACCAAGGCAGTACAATATCAATACTACCAATACCGGAGAACATTTGGTGTTTAACATACTTTGATTCAACACTGTGTAGTTTGAAAGCTTCATATGATTTAGAGTGTGATAACATCTCATGGGATAGCGATATATTTTATGAATATACCAAAGCAATTTTTGTGAAACCCAAACACGTCAGATGTCAGTATCATATATTTCCTACACCCTCCACAACAGAAATAAGTGGGTTTCTATATTTACGAGCGCAGAATTTTATGGAAAACTTAACTGGGTCCAGTATCCGTTCAGAATTTAAACTAATGTCTCTCTTAGCAAAAGAGTGTCTAAGCAAGGTCCTTGAAAAGGACGATTCTGACAACAGCATCATTGCTCTTGCAACTTTAGTCTATCTGGCTGCTCTTCATTTTGCTGCATCAGAAAACCAAATATTACTTGACTTCTGCTCAGCAGTCTTGATGTGTGAAACGACCCACATGGAGAATGAAACATTGAATGCAGGCTGTTTGTTCCTCATTGACGATATTGTTAGAATCGTGGGATTTTGTCTGCTCAAGAAGTTTAGTGAAAGAAAGCATTTTAGAAAGAGGCAGATTTATCTCGATTTACGTCTTACACCAAGGGTGTTCGCCTTTTACTTGATAGTAATATCCGCCGAAAGAATTTCAAAAGGATTAGAGATGAATCCTTGTTTGCCAACTTCAGCATTTCCGCTAGACCAGTTATTGTTGGTTTTAACAAAGCGAAAGGTCGGTACTTCGATGAAGTCAAGAATTTGTTTCAAACATATCAGAGACTGCGTTTATCGGAGAACGGATCCATGGACAGCTAATGCAACTCTTAGGGTGAATCCTTTGATAGTTAAAGAAAAACTAATTGATGCTTTTACAGAATATGCCTTGGAAAATATCACATCATTCTATAGCGTTATTCGCAAAGACTTTGACATCCAGTGCAACACAGGTGACTGTTATCGTGCTTTGTACCTTTATAAACGTCGTCAATACTCTGAAGTGTTTCTTTTATGTGAACGAATTCTTGATGAGCCTGATCTGCAGAGCGATTTGAAGGAGTTTGCATTTGCGAATGTTTTATTATTGCCACCGCTTGACTCGTTTTTCGATGGAGACGTACAGTCTTTGCTTGGATTTCACACTCTCTGTTTTTATTTATCACCTTTCAAAGACGATAGGTCTATGCGGAAATTTGAGTGTACTACTGAGTCATCGTTTTCCCGCTTTTACGCCCGATTCATTTATTATTGTAAGAATCGACTTTCATGTGTTCTTAGCAGTTCTAGCTCCATGAAATGTCATTATTTTCTTACAAGACATTTTGTTGCAAGGTATTTGAAACTCAGATGTCGTATCGACTGCAATCATCCGCGTAGAAAAGCATTGGCTGAATTTGCTGCCATAAAGTGCAATCTTCCGTTTGAAAACATTATTCGCCGGTTTCTTCTATATAAACTTTGCAAAATTAGAAATATTTCAAGAGTATTATCGTATAAATGACCAGAGACTATTTTCTATTGAATCTGCTTTTTGACATAATGTCAAGCTGAAGGCTCTAGTTCAGGCATGGGCAACTTCTTTTAACCTAGGGCTGCCCTAAGATTGTAAGGGCCGCTCATGGACCGTACGCCAATTGCGGGCTCATTATTGCAGATTAATTTGCCCCAGAAAATGAAACGATATTAATTTTATTCAAAGTAAATATTACAGAGTAACCGTAAAAGCAAATGAAGATAATTTTTATGATGAAAATCTATTTATCCCAATACATACAGTCCTACACTAAAAGTAAAAAACAAATTATGTTTATTCAGTTATAAAAATATAATAAAACTGTTAGTCTGTACAATTTAGGCCCCCTATTCATATGTTTCGCGTGCTATATTTAATGTGAGATCTGTCACTTCTTCTCACAATACAAATCCGGAATGTTTGCTATAATGTTCGAAGCGGCAATTCGAAGTACTTTGGAGAGATTGTCATTTTGTTAGTCTGCATCTGCTTTTGCACTTCTTTAGTGTCATCTTTTAGAAAAAAAACTGTTCACAAATATTGGTGCACCGTGCATGGAAACAGTTTAACCAGTTGCAGTATATGAAAATCTAAGTGAAGGGTTAGAATCCTGAGAAATGTACAGTTCGTAGAGATGAATCAGAGGTACCTCACGAAATTTCCTTTCCAACTCACTGTTGCAATAGAGTTCAATCAATTCCACTTGCATGGAGTTTGTTGCTGGATTGGCATCAATGGAAAAGGGAGATATGAACAATTTGAAGTCTAGTTCACGAGCAATAAATCAGCAAAGAACACTACTTTCTCTAAAATTATTTATTCTGTGCACTTCTTGATATTTGCAAAATCAGTAAAATATGGAAAATGCAAAGTGTTGCCTTTTGATAATTGATTTCCCCAGAGTAGCAACTTCATTTGGACAGTTCTGATAGATGGGTTCTAAAGTAGCGAACCTACCCACTATGTTGTCTTGCTTCATGCAGAGTCTAGATTACATTGATGACTGAGTGGTAAACTAATTGACTAGACATGATGCCGGATTTGTAATAAATAGGAAACATGTTTTAATGCGACCTATGTACAGAAATCCAGACATTTGTGTAGGGCCGAATAAGAGCTTCCCAAAGTGCCAGGTACAGTGTTAATATAAATGGCATGTCTAGGGCCGGTTCAAAGGTACCCGGGGGCCGGATCCGGTCCACGGGCCGTAAGTTGTCCACCCTGCTCTAGTTTACTTTTAAATATATGTAATAATTGCATTTAAGTGTCTACAATCGTTGCAATTTGCGCAATGCAGGAAGGTTCAACACACGAGAAACTGGGTAAAGCACCATTAGGCCAAAGAACTTAGTTTCTTTAGCAACTTTAGTGTACACTTCTTGATATTTGCAGAATCAGTAAAATATGGAAAATGCACAGTGTTGCCGTTTGATAATTGATTTTCCTGTGATCTAGTCTCCACGGTCAACGTCTCTCTGACGTTGCTAGAGCTACTACCCTCTTACCAGTACTGGCAGCCTTCTGCCAGTTAGCCTACGCTGAGGCCACAAACCTTAAATTCGGCATTTTCTCCGTGATCTCTCAAGTTGGACCTCAACACTGCCTTTCTGCCTGCCGTTGCAACCAGCCCTTCTCAAGCTCTGGGTCTAAAACTCAACCGTGCAATATGCGAGCTGATAGCACACGACAATCTAGAGAGCAAATATAACTCATTAAGACAGTGTGATTCTCCTTACAGATTTTATTTCACGTTACAGTTACAGTTGTAGACTTGTAGTTAATGGTTTTCATTTTAGTTATAGTTACAGTTATAGTTAGTATTATGTCTATTTTTGTTACCGTCATCGTTAACGAGAAGCACACTGCAGTAAGGTAAGGCACTTCGCATACATCAACTTCATCGAGTTACTCTACTAGGCGCCACCACTGTCAACTACTGATGCCCTTCAGGCCACTCTAGACTCCCACATTTTGGAACTTGATAGGACACTGAATAGACACGCTGATCGCCAGACAGAATGCCCTCATTATCCTAAGAAGCTCCTTGGGGTCGCCGAAACTACTGCACACGTTGCGCTGCTCTCCCTGCTCCAATCATCCCAGCCTTGTGACTTACCTATACCTTTTACGTAAGAACCTTTAGCTGATCCTAGTGTGATTGTCGTTAACGATAACGATTACGAAAATGCTTGTTAACGAAAATAAAACGATTTAGTTAACGATAACTATAACTGTAACTAAGAAATATCATTAACTATAACTAAAACGAAAATTTATCGCTATTTTCGTGAAAATAATAAAAACAAAGTAAAATATCGACAAACACGAGAACGTTGAAATGCGCTACAACTAAGCTTAGTAGCCTACGAACGCCCTTGATTTTTTATTTTTGTCATTTAACCCATTAGTAGTGGCGCATTTGATTAAATTTAGTTATTTTGTAACCATTTCTATAGCGAAAATACAGCTTTCGGACTGTACGCGTGTCAAAAGCCCGTATCTAATGCACTGCGCTAACGGTTGCTGCCTTAATACATCGGTGTGATAGAAGTTACTAATTGTAATGTAATGTAATCGAGCATTTATATAGCGCCGCTCGAAGTCAGCAGCGCTTTCGACCCGCATCAGTGCCTGTACCAGCCAAAAACCGCCGACACCTTAATCTAACTCAAGCTAGAACTAGAATAGTAACAGCACGATGAGTCGAAAACATCCACACACCGAAGCGCACACCTTCATAGCTCATCGTAATCGTAATCGTAATGGAGTATTTATATGGCGCCACTCAAGATCAGAGGCGCTCCCGACCCGGGCCAGTGTCTTCACTGGTAAAGAGAGTGGTTTTCAGGCGCTTGCGGAACTGGTCAAAAGAAATAGAAAAGAGGTCGACCGTGAGGGACTGAGGTAACCTGTTCCAGCTATGGGACCAACAATAGCGAAACTCCTAGACTGGGCCGTAGAAGTTCGCACCCGCGGGACAACCAAGTGACCACGGGCCGAGGACCGAAGGGAAGAACGACTAGGCAGAGAAGATACTGGGGTACAATAATTATGCCCTAAGATAATGTGAAGCAGAGCCAGCAAGACAGTTTCGCATTAGGGAGCAGACCTTGAATTGGATGCGTTGGCGGATGGGAAGCCAGTGAAGGTAGTTACGGATAGAATAGGAGATATGGTCGAACTTTGCAATGCCCCGTATGAGGCGGGCAGCAGCGTTTAGGATGGCCTGAAGCTTAGATATATTTGTATCATACAATACACAATGTATGTATGTATGTATGTATGTATGTATGTATGTATGTATGTATGTATGTATGTATGTATGTATGTATGTATGTATGAGCACTTGTTATAGCGCCCCTTCCAGATTTCTACTCAGAGGCGCTCCCGACTACAGCGCGGACACTGAATCGGAGTTTCACGCCGAAGCGCATGAGCAATTGTGAGTGAAGGACTTGCCCAGGGTCCCTACGCGGCGGCTTGAGGTGGATTCGAACCCGCAACCCTCCGGCTGCCAGGCACCGAACATACCCCTACACCACCGCGCCCCACAACAATACTACAAAAGCATTTGATATCGCCCTTCTTCCAAAGGTGACCCAAAGCTCAAAAGCGCACATGCCTCGGCGGCGCAGAAGCAATTATATTGCAGAGCAATTGTGCGCGAAGGACTTGCTCACGGTCTCTGCAAAGTAATCGCCCCGGACGAGGATCAAACCCGTACTCTCCGCGTTACAGGTCAACCGCTCTAACCAGTCGGCCACCGTGCCACACAAATTGTAATTACGTCAGTTGCGCGCTTTGCAATTGTTTTTTAATAGCAACAGTAATATAATAATAATAATAATAATAATAATAATAATAATAATAATAATAATAATAATAATAATAATAAAATAATAATAATAGTACCAAAAATATTAATAATAGACCCTAATGATAGGCTTAATGCACGCAATCTTCGCAAACTGAAACATAGTTAACAGAACAAGCAATTTGCAACTAGTGGGCTAAAAGAAAACTGAAATGTTGTCTACATTTTTTCAGCCTAAGAGCAATATTTAGTTACCCTTTCTTTTTAAAGCTCACTTTCCCTACTACGTTACCGAATCGGTCATGCGTTTAAGTATCAGTCCGTATGCAGGAAGTTGCATTGAGAGAACTGCAGCCGTGAGAGCTTCATCGTGATCAGTCTTAATGGATGCGTTAAGTTCAGCTTATTGATTCATTCACTGGAACTCCTACTGACATTTCAGGCAAGTTGTGTCTTAGTCAAGCCACTCGAATTTACTCTTTATATCTACATAATATTAGGCCTATAGGCTAAAATTTGTGCATTTAGACAAGCGAGGAGGTATTGCAGTTGGTGCAAGAGAAGAGGTCAATGTTCAACACATTGATAAAGAAGACAAATGAGCTGGATTGGTCACTCACTGCATGAAAATTCACTCCTGAGGACAGTGCTTGAAGGAAAGATTGAAGGAAAGAAACCCCAGAAAGACCAAGAAATATGATGTTGGACTGAATGATGGATTACAGAAACAGCGAGGATTTTGGTAGTATTTAGGATATACAGAAATTAAGGAAGAGGCACAAAATAGAGCAGAATGAGTCGTTGAATTCTTGGACCTGCCTAAGGGTGGAACACTGGAGCGAAAAATAGCGTTACGCAAAGTTTAGGGGATCGCTCACAACCAGTGACAATTTTTAATATTAAATAAGGATGGAAGGAAAATATTTAAATGATTTAGTTTTTGTAATTTTTACTTGCTAGTCGACTGTACACAGAGCTACCCCATTATGTCTACTTTATTCGTAGAAGTTAATTCGCATTGTAAAAATGTGGTGAAAATACTGAGAGCAGCAGACATGACGAACTCAAATCAAGGGAAGGTTTTTTTGGACACGTGGAATTCAAAGCGTCCCCAAATTTTAAAACTTCGAAATAGGCTACACAATCACTCGAGGAATCCTCATTTTCTTTTACGAAGGCATTTATATTAACATATCTTTCTAAAAGCATCTTTTAAATATTGTCTTATTTCATATTTAGTTAGTTTATGCATTCTCAATTGAAACATATAATGCGAAAAATATAATTATGTAGGACTACTGTGTAAAATTCCGAGGGACACGCAAAGGTATACGCCTATTTCTTAAAATGACACGCACCTTTATAAGGACTCGCCACTCTTGGATTAGAGTAATATTCACTCCAGACATGAACTCACAAATCCCTTGAGCCTCACCGATGTGGTTCATGTAACCGTTTGCTCGTGCAAAATCTATTACTTATTTCTAGTTGTATTCTAGATTTTAAGCTTTGTATCTACATAGGCGTAACATCTACTGACCTTAGGTCTAGTTCTCTCGGATAGAATCGATTATCAGAAAACATCGTTTATTGAGTACCAAATTGTAATTTCAATCGGAACTATTTTCAAAGTGAAAATTCGACAGAAACTAATCAGAGGCGGTTTTTGCGTTAGCCTGAATTGTGTTAAAAGTCATAAGTGCAGAAGTTCATCAATAAGCAGGAATGCTCAGATAAAACAGAAGAGTCCTCAGCGGCTTGCAACCTAGCCTACACGTTACATGAAGTCCACCCAACGGATTCCCATCCAAAGTTGATAGTTGACATAGACATAATAATACTTCCTGGATCAGGAAACAAATTATTTAGCAGGAGACGACTTCAGTGATGATGACGACGACGACGACGCCGATGATGATGATGATGATGATGATGACGACGACGACGATGATGATGATGGTTACGATGATGATGATGATGATGATGATGATGATGATGATGATGATGATGATGATGACGGCGACGATGATGATGATGGTTACGATGATGCTGACGATGATGATGACGATGATGATGATGATGATGATGATGATGATGATGATAATAATGATACTGATAATGATAATGATGATGATGATGTTGACGATGATGAGGAGGAGGAGGAAGAGGAAAAGGACGACGTCGATGTATTGGTGGCGGCGATGAAGTTAACAGCGAGGATGATTTGATTCCAGATATATTATGAATTTTATGTAGGATGGAAGATGCAGATGAATGGAACAAAGAAATTACATCTGAATTCATCGTTAGTGCATGTCAGTTGCTTCCAAAGTCGTTTGACTTTGTTTCTGATCTTAAACTTAATCCATTTCCATCCTTAGGCCGTGTGTCAAAGACTCATACCATGGTTTGTGGTAGCAGCGAGGAGTTCTATATAAGACCGCTGAATACATGCATCGGCGATCTTGATTTACTGAGAACTTTCACTAATGAGCTGGCCTTCGTAGAAGAATTTCCAGCGTTGCCAAATGATGTGAGTTGGTTAGACGAGACTATTCAGTGCTACAAGATTGAGCCATGCCTCAGTTATCCAGGTTTTGTTCGACTTCGAGTTTTTGGAATAATGAATTATAATTGGAAAAACAAGATATATGAATTTGGCGATGCACCTTTCCCAAATAGGTACATTAAGATTGATACAGATGCATGTAAAACTTATCTAGGTTCGTCTAATGAATGTCCTAGTGCTCCATCATATAATTCTTTACCTACTATGAGAGGTCCAGCAATTATGTGGCAATCTGATATATGTCCTGTAACGTATGACAGCGTCAAAAGTGTGTGGTGCCCTCAGTGGCCCAGTGAAGCCCAAGATTGGCCAAAACGACATAGAGATTACGGATGGCCAACGATTGGGTCAATCACCGAAGTTCTACAACATGGCTGTCATGTTGTATACGTTCAACATCGTGCTTGTAGGAACGATGATGCACAGTGGAGATTGTCATTTTCAGTTGCGGAAGTAATATTACTTCAGAGTTGGACTCAAATTCAGCAGATTGTGTATCATCTGATGAGATTCATCGCCAAGAGAGAAATAATACAAAAAGATTGTCCAAAGGAAGATGAAGTTCTCTGTACGTATCATTTAAAGACGTTGATGCTATGGACTTGTGAAAAGATGTCACCTGAATGGTGGAATTCCGCCTCTGTTATTGAGATCTGCTGTGAGTTGTTACAAAAGCTTTCAGAATGTCTAAAGAGCAGGTACTTTCCGAACTATTTTATTCCTGAAGCAAATCTATTTCATGAGCCACAGAGCCTTACGTTGCTTGACAAGACTGAGAGACGACTGGATGAATTATGCAATTCTGACATTCTTTGTAATTGGTTCGGAGAAAATTACATAGGCATATTGCCAGCATTCACTCGGACACATATTATAGTCATAAACGTTAAAAACACAAAGACAATAATGCAACATCTGATGGAGTACAAACAAGCGTTCCTTGAACTTCGGAAAACATTGGAGGTCAAATCTTTCGATATCTTGTTTTCCAATGGATTTCATGTTTGCAATACCTGTTTGAGCCCTACGTTCACGAACGCAGTAAGAAAATTTCATTTGTTAATAGGGGACCTAAGCGGTTCAATGTCGGTGCTACCAATACCGGAGAACATTTGGTGTTTCACATACTTTGATTCAACACTGTGTAGTTTGAAAGCCTCATATGATTTAGAGTGTGATAACATCTCATGGGATAGCGATGTATTTGATGAATATATCAAAGCAATTTTCATGAAACCCAAAAACGTCAGGTGTCAGTATCATATATTTCCTATACCCTCAACGACAGAAATAAATGGGTTTCAATATTTACGAGCGCAGAATTTTATGGAAAACTTAACTGGGTCCAGTAGCCGTTCTGAATTTAAACTAATGTATCTCTTAGCAAAAGAGTGTCTAAGCAAGGTCCTTGAAAAGGACGATTCTGACAACAGCATCATTGCTCTTGCAACTTTGGTCTACCTGGCTGCTCTTCATTTTGCAACATCAGAAAATCAAATAGTACTTGACCTCTGCTCAGCAGTCTTAATGTATGAAACGACCCACATGGAGAATGAAACATTGAATGCAGGCTGTTTGTTCTTCATTGACGATATTGTTAGAATCGTGGGATTCTGTCTGCTCAAGAAGTTTAGTAAAAGAACGCATTTTAGAAAGAGGCAGATTTATCTCGATTTACGTCTTACACCAAGAGTGTTTGCTTACTATTTGACAGCAATATCTGCTGAAAGAATTTCAAAACGATTAGAGATGAATCCTTGTTTGCCAACTTCAACATTTCCGCTAGACCAGTTATTGTTGGTTTTAACAAAGCGAAAGGCCGATACTTCAGTGAAGTCAGGCATTTGTTTCAAACATATCAAAGAGTGTGTTTATCGGAGAACGGATCCACTGACAGCAAATACAACTTTTAGTGTGAATCCTTTGATAGTTAAAGAAAAACTAGTTGATGGTTTAACAGAATATGCCTTGGAAAATATCACATCATTCTATAGCGTGATTCGCAAAGACTTTGACATCCAGTGCAACATAGATGATTGTTATCGTGCTTTGTACCTTTATAAAGGTCGTCAATACTCTGAAGTGTTGCATTTATGTGAACGAATTCTTCATGAGCCTGATCTGCAGAGCAATTTGAAGGAGTTTGCATTTGCGAATGTTTTATTATTGCCACCGCTTGACTCGTTTTTCGATGGAGACGTACAGTCTTTGCTTGGATTTCACACTCTCTGTTTTTATTTATCACCTTTCAAAGACGATAGGTCTATGCGGAAATTTGAGTGTACTACTGAGTCGACGTTTGGCCACTTTTTCGCCCGATGCATTTATTATCTTAAGAATCCAATTTCACGGCTTCTTGACGGCCCTCACTCCGTTAAATGTCATTATTTTCTTAAAAGACATTTTGTTGCGAGGTATTTGAAACTCAGATGTAGTATTGACTATAATCATCCGCGTCGAAAAGCATTGGCTGAATTTTCTGCCATGAAGTGTAAACTTCCGTTTGAAAACATTATTCGCCGGTTTCTTCTACATAAACTTCGTAAAATTTATAAATAATCCCGGAATTTTATCACTTCAATGACCAGATACTGTTATCTATTAAACTTGCGTTTTGGCATATTATGTCCAGCTGAAGAGCAGTGAAGGCTCTAATTTACTTTTAAAGTAGGCTATCCGTAAGTATTTGTATTTAATTGTCTAAAATCGTTGCAATTTGCGCAATGCAGAAAGGTTCAATACATGAGAAACTGGGAAAAGCGCCATTAGGCAAAAACACATAGTTTCTATAGCAACTGTTGTGTACACTACCATCTTGTAATCTAAAACCAGCACTACGGACAAAGCTACTTCTGAAACAGGAAACCTTTGACAACCCTTAACATTAGAGCGTCTAATACTGTTTAGTTACGCGTATAGGCCCTAACCATTTTTGCGGTAACATTGCAAATACTTAATGATAATAATAATAATAATAATAATAATAATAATAATAATAATAATAATAATAATAATAATAATAATAATAATAATAATAATAATAATAATAATAATAATAATAATAATAACAATAATAACAACAACAACAACAACAACAAAACAAATACGTGTAGGGAACCCCGGTGGAAGTGAGGTTGCGGTCCACTCAACTCGACGCTTATAGACAACATGGAGTAGGGATCCATCCTGGTCAAGACTTGTCCAACGCCTTTAACAGCCTATACCCGTCATGCACGCTGTCATCAGTCAACGAAATCTTACAGTACTGGCAGCCTTCTGTCAGTTAGCCTACGCTGAGGCCACCACCTATAAATTCGGCATTTTCACCGAGATGTCTCAAGTCGGACCTCAACAGGGAGACCCCCTTGAGACCACTGCTTTTCTGCCTTCTACGCTCGCAGCATGGGACCCTCTTCAACTAGCTACCATTAGACAGTTTGTTCTTGACTCTTCATCCAAATCGTGTGAACTAGATTTACTGCCATCGTTTCTAATTAAGGATTTTGTAGACGATTTTTCGCCATTTTTGCATCTACTCTGCAACTCTTCTTTGGCACAGGGTTCTGTTCCGTCCTCACACAAACGGGCGGTTGTTTTTCCTTCCATCAAGCGGCAGGGATTAGACCCCAACTCCCCCTCCAATTTTAGGTCTATTTCTAACCTTTCTTTCCTTTCCAAGCTCCTGGAAAAATGTATCGCTTTCCAACTAGTTTACTACCTCGACTCTAACTCCCTCATGCCTTCATTTCAATCCGGTTTCAGGAAATTCCATTCTACTGAAGCTCTCCTGCTCAGGCTTATTACTGATGTCTTCCAAGCTCTTGACCAAGGTCATGTTACTTTGCTCGCTCTGTATGACATCAGCGCAGCATTCGACACAGTAGAACATTTCATACTCCTTAGCCGGTTATCTAATTCTTTTGGCATCACGGACAGGGCTCTTCTTTGGTTCCAATCTTTTCTTACTGATAGGACTATGTCCGTGGTCTTTGGTTCAAACCGCACTCCTTGGGTCACTGTCCCCTATGGTCTTCCTCAAGGCTCTGTTCTTGCTCCTCTTTTATTTGTTCTGTATACCTCGGACCTTGGAGGTATTTTCCAACTGTTAGGGGTCTCTTCCCATCAATTTGCCGACGATACCCAGGCCTTTTTGCATGGCCCAGCATCTTCTGCTGTTCAAATGGTAGAGCGGTTGTTAGAGGCTTCCTCTGCCATAGACGCATGGCTCTCCTCTAATCGCCTGCGGCTGAATCCTGACAAGACACAATTCATATGGCTTGGTGGCCGTCTTCAGCTTAATAAGATTGATACTGATTCCCTTCATTTCAGATTTCCTCACATCCACTTCTCCTCTTCTGTTCGTGACCTGGGAATTGTCGTGGATCCTTTCCTTTCTTTTACTGACCAAGTCATCTCGGTTTCCAGATCTTGCTTCTACCATCTGCGTCAACTACGCTCCATTTGCAGCTCTCTTTCACTGCATGCCATTACTACTCTGATTCACGCTTTGATCTGCACTCGGGTTGACTTTGGGAACGCTACATACATTGGACTTTCCGCCTCTAATACTCACAAACTCCAGTCTATTCTTAATGCAGCAGCTCGGCTTATAGGCGGCATTCCAAAGTTTTCCAATATCTCAGGCTATATTCGGGATACCCTTCACTGGCTCCCTATTCAACAGCGGGTACAGTTCAAAATCCTTTCCCACATGCGTAACTGCCTTGTTGGGGTGGCCCCATCCTACCTGAGGTCTTTTTGCACCTTTGTCTCCTCCTTACCTGCGAGGGACTCTTTGCGATCTTCGACCAATGGCCTTATGGTTGTCTCTAGCATGCACTCTGCTACGGCCCACTCTAGGTGCTTTGCCCGTGTTGGCCCATCAGCTTGGAACTCTCTTCCCCAGTCTCTTCGCCTTGAGTTACTAGCCCTCTCACCTTGCCAGTTCCGTAGACGTCTTAAGACTTTTTGTTTCCTGACTCTGGCACTGAAGCAGGTCGAGAGCGCTGCTGATTTTTGAGCAGCGCTATATAAATGTTCGATTACAATTACAATTACAATTACAATTATGTTCATTTTATTACAGTTATCGTTAACGAGAATCACACTGCATTAAGGCTCTTCGCATACGGTACATCAACCTTGTCTCAGCTATTCTACTGGACGCCTCCACTGTCAACTACTCATGCCCTTCAGGCCATTCTAGACTCCCACATTTTGGAACTTGATGGGACACTGAATAGACACGCTGATCGCCAGACAGGATGCCCTCATGATCCTAAGAAGCTCCTTAGGCTCACTGAAATTACTGCACACGTTGCGCTGCTCTCCCTGCTCCAATCATCCCAGCCTTGTGACCTACGCATCCCTTTTACCGTAGTTTTACGTAAGAACCTCTAGCTGATCCCCTCGTTAACGATAACGATTACGAAAATGCTTGTTAACGAAAATAAAATGATTTCGTTAACGATAACTATAACTGTAACTAAGAAATATCATTGACTATAACTATAACGAAAATGTATCGCTATTTTCGTTAAAAAGTAAAAACAAAAGTACAATATCGACAAACACGAGAAAGTTGAAATGCGCTGCAACTAAGCTTAGTAGCCTACGAACGCCCTTGATTTTGTATTTTTGTTAATTAACCCATTAGTAGTAGCGCATTTGATTAAATTTAGTTATTTTGTAAACATTTCTATAGCGTACTTAATATGCACAGCTGACAATTTCGCTTAGCTTGATTGTAACTAAGTAGTTATTAAAATTAAAATCCGGTAGCTATAGCTCTAACTAAAAATAATACTGACTATAACCGTAACTGTAATTAAAATAAAATCTGTAAGGAGAATTACACTGTGATCCTGAAAAAAACTTGACATAAGTCTTACTGCCCCTCCAGAAGCTCTCCCGGCCCAAACACGGCTGAAAAATACGGCTTTCAGACTGTACGAGTGTCAAAAGCCCGCGTCTAATGCAGTGCGACATCGGTTGATGCCTTAATACATCGGCGCTATAGAAGTTACTAATTATAATGTAATGTAATGTAATCGAGCATTTATATAGCGGCGCTCGATGTCAGCAGCGATTTCGACCCGCATCAGTGCCTGTACCAGCCAACCTGACGCCTTCATCTAACTCAAGCTAGAACTAGAATAGTAACAGCACGATGAGTCGAAAACATCCACACACCGAAGCGCACACCTTCATAGCTCATCGTAATCGTAATCGTAATGGAGTATTTATATGGCGCCACTCAAGATCAGAGGCGCTCCCGACCCGGGCCAGTGTCTTCACTGGTAAAGAGAGTGGTTTTCAGGCGCTTGCGGAACTGGTCAAAAGAAATAGAAAAGAGGTCGACCGTGAGGGACTGAGGTAACCTGTTCCAGCTATGGGACCAACAATAGCGAAACTCCTAGACTGGGCCGTAGAAGTTCCCACCCGCGGGACAACCAAATGACCACGGGCCGAGGACCGAAGGGAAGAACGACTAGGCAGAGAAGATACTGGGGTACAATAATTATGCCCTAAGATAATGTGAAGCAGAGCCAGCAAGACAGTTTCGCATTAGGGAGCAGACCTTGAATTGGATGCGTTGGCGGATGGGAAGCCAGAGAAGGGAGTTACCGATAAAAAAGGAGATATGGTCGAACTTTGCAATGCCCCGTATGAGGCGGGCAGCAGCGTTTAGGATGGCCTGAAGCTTAGATGTATTTGTATCATACAATACACAATACTACAAATGCATTTGATATCGCCCTTCTTCCAAAGGTGACCCAAAGCTCAAAAGCGAAAATGCCTCGGCGGCGCTGACGCAATTATATTGCAGAGCAATAATTGTGCGCGAAGGACTTGCTCAAGGTCCGTACACAGTTAATCCACCCCGGACGAGGGTCGAACCCGTACTCTCGGCGTTACAGGTCAACCGCTCTAACCAGTCGGCCACCGTGCCACACAAATTGTAATTACGTCAGTTGCGCGCTTTGCAACTGTTTCTTCAATAGTAGCAGTAATAATAATAATAATAATAATAATAATAATAATAATAATAATAATAATAATAATAATAATAATAATAATAATAATAATAATAACGCCCACTCCCACCTGCCTCGGCAGGTGGGAGTGGGCGTGCCGGGTGGGTGTGAGGCCGCGGCGCACGCGGCTAGACGCTTTCTTGAGGACATGCCAGAAGGTTCAGTCTTGGTAAAATTAGATTTTTCCAACGCGTTCAACTCCCTCTACAGGGATCGGATGCTGCAATCCATCTACACACTCCTTCCTGAACTAGCACCATTCTGCCATCTTGCCTACTCCGAGGCATCAAATTTGAAATACGGAGAATTCAGCCTCCTTTCTCAGGTCGGTCCACAACAGGGAGACCCTTTGGGCCCATTGCTCTTTTGCCTCCCACTCCAGCCTATTCTGACGGAGCTGTCATCCTCACTCGCCCTTGGTTACTTGGACGACCTCACCCTGGGCGGATGCGCGCAGATAGTCGCTGATGACGTGGCAATGCTAGAGCGCAAATGCTTGGAGCTGGGCTTACAACTGAACCGCTCCAAGTGTGAGGTGGTCACACACGATCCCGGCCTCGTGGCTACACACAGCTCTCTCAGTCTTTTCGCGCTTACAGACCCCGAAATGGCCACACTTTTGGGTGCCCCTCTCTCTGCCGTGGGGGCTCTGAGTACCGTCTTGGAAGCACGCACCAGTGAGCTCTCGCGGGCCTTGGATAGATTGAGTTATATTGCCAGGCATGACGCTCTAGTTCTTCTGCGATACTCGCTGAGCTCTACAAAACTTCTCCACATCCTGCGATGCTTCCCGTGCGCTGGGCACCCGGGTCTTGAAAGATACGACTCCACCCTGCGGGAGGGCTTGAGCAGGGTCCTCAACTTGTCCTTGTCGGATTGTCAGTGGCTCCAGGCCTCGTTGCTCATCAAAGCTGGTGGACTGGGAATTCGATCGGCTGCCTCGCTTGCACTTCCAGCCTTTTTGGCTTCAGCTGCGGGCACTCTTTCGCTCCAGTCCACCATGCTCGGTGACAAACTCCCTGCCGACCCACGTTACGAGGCCATGCTGAGGCCATGCTCATCCAATGGCAGGGTGCGGTCTCAATTCGGCAGCCGGATAGCAGCCTTGCCCACAATCAGTCCTATTGGGATAAGCCTCTCATTGACGGAGTCACCTCAGATCTGAAAGCCGCGCTCACAGACACTTACAATCAAGCACGCTTTAGGGCGGTCTCTGCCCCACACTCGGGCGATTGGTTATTCGCTCTCCCCATCACCTCTTGCGGGCTGAGACTTGACGATGAGGCGGTCAGAGTCGCGGTTGGCCTACGCCTCGGTGTGCCTCTTTGCGAACCGCACAGCTGTGTCTGTGGCTCTCTTGTTTCCGCAGAGGGCTCCCATGGGTTGTCATGTGGGTTGGGTCCGGGCCGATCGTCACGACATGCATCCCTAAACGATCTTATTTTTCGTAGCTTGGTTCGAGCCGGCTACCCCTCCACCAAGGAACCGGTCGGCCTCCTGAGAACAGATGGCAAGAGACCTGACGGTCTCACTCTCATCCCTTGGCGAGCGGGGCGGAGCCTGGTTTGGGATGTGACGGTCACAGACACACTGGCCGTCTCTTACCTACCGAGTACTTCTCGGACAGCCGGGGCTGCCGCAGAGATGGCGGCTGCTCGAAAAAATGCTAAGTACATCCAGCTCGCAGCCGTCTATCACTTTGTCCCCCTGGCCTTTGAAACCATGGGCCCGGTGAGTTCTGAAGGCTTGGCCTTTATATCATCATTGGGACAGAACCTCAGTACGATATCCGGAGATGCACGCGAAACCTCCTACCTATTTCAGCGCATATCTGTAATGATCCAGCGGTTCAATGCGGTGGCTTTCCGCGGTACTTTTGCCACACTGGACCTTGACGACGATTAGGTGCCGTTCCAGACGAATTTTATTGTTCTTAATTAATATTAAGTCCCCGGGGGATCATGTATACCTCGGGGCAATAAAATAAATAATAATAATAATAATAATAATAATAATAGCAATAATAATGATAAAAATAATAATAATAATAATAATAATGATAATGATGATGATGATGATGATGATGATGGTGGTGGTGGTGGTGGTGGTGGTGGTGGTTTGGTGGTGGTGGTGCTGGTGGTGGTGGTGGTGGTAGTAGTAATATTAATAGTAGTAATAATAATAATAGTAGGAGTAATAATAATAATATTTTTTACTCGAGGTAGTACTAATCCATCAGTCTATCAAAACTATTCTCCGGAAAAAGGAATTATTACTATTATTAATAACAGTAATAATTATAATAGGCCATAATGATAACACACGCAATCTACAGTAAGCAAACTGAAACATTGCTAATAGAACAAGCAATTGCCACTGCAACTAGTGGGCTAAGAGTGAGCTAAACTGACAGGTGGTCTACGTTTTCCAGCCTAAGAGCAATATTTAGTTGCTCTTTCTTTTTTAAACTCACTTTCCCTATACTACGTTATCGAATCGGTCATGCGTCTAAATATCAGTCCGTATGCAGGAAGTTGCATTGAAAGAACTGCAGCCGTATGAGCTTCATCGTATTCAGTCTTACTTAATGGATGCGTTAAGTTTAGCTTCTTGATTCATTCAACGACACTCCTATTGACATTTCAGGCAAGTTGTGTCTTAGTCAAGCCATTCGAATTTATGATTTGTATCTACATAATATTATACAATTTGTGCATTTAGACAAGCGAGGAGGTTTTGCAGCTCATGTAACAGAAGACGGTCAACACATTGAAAAGGAGACAAATGAACTGGATTGGTGACACACACGACGTGGAAGTTCACGCTTGAGGACAGTGCTTGAAGGAATGATTGAAGGGAAGAAACCCCTTGAAGACCAAGAAATATGATGTTGGACTGGATGATGGATTAAAGAAACAGCAAGGATTTTAATAATTATTCGGATATAAAGAAATTAAGGAAGAGGCACAAAATAGAGAAGAATGAGTCGTTGAATTCTTGGACCTGCCCAACTCAGAACACTGAAGCGAAAAATAGCGTTACGCAAATTTTAGGGGATCGTTCACAACCAGTGACAATTTTTAATATTAAACAAGTACGGAACGAAAACATTTAATTGATTTTAGATTTTTTGGATTTTTTACTTGCTTGTAGACTGCACACAACGTTGCCCGCGGTGTCTGCTTTGTTCGTAGAAGTTTAATTCGTATTCTTTTTTAACAAATATGGTAAAAATACAAAGAGCATAGACTTGGCGATTGGCGAACCTATGTCATGCGAAGTTTTTTTGGAGGCACATGGAATTCAGGGTGTCCTAAAAATTTAAAACTTTCAAACACACAATCACCCTAGTTCGCTCGGTTCCGCGACAACTCGTCTACAGACTTTTCGTCTACGACACTTCGTCTACAGACATTTCGCCTACAAGTGTATCTGCAACCATTAGGGCTAATCAACAGAGGTCGCTTTCTTATAGTTCCGCCAAAACGTACTAAATATTCTTAGGAATCCAGCTTCTAATTACTGAAAGGATTATTTTCATCAATCCAACTTCAATTGAATGGAAACTTCGTTTCATCCATGCACCCAGCTTGGTATCCAGCTTCTATTCACGGGAAGAAATATTTAAATCAATCCAGCTTCTATTTCAATACAGGAATGTTTCCATCAATCCCACTTCCATTTAGGGAAACAGTATTCATCAATCCAGCTTCCATTTTAAAGTTGCAATATCAAATCATTTGGTAGACGAAATATCTGTCGGCGAAATGTCTGTATTGTATTGTATTGTATTTGAACACTTGTTATAGCGCCCCAACCAGATTTCCCATTCAGAGGCGCTCCCGACTACTGCGCGAACGCTGAATCGGAGTTTCACGCCGAAGCGCATGAGCAATTGCGAGTGAAGGACTTGCCCAGGGTCCCTACGCGGCGACTTTGAGGTGGATCCGAACCCGCAACCCTCGAGCTGCAAGGCACCGAACATACCCCTACACCACCGCGCCCCAGTTGTATTGTGATGTGTTGTATTGTGTGTTGTATTGTACTCCACGTTTATAATGCGACCGAGCCACCCGCAGTAAAGATCCGAGAAATTAATCTCTGATAAACCGACCCGACCGGGAAGCGAACCCGGGGCGCCGGCGCGGCGAGCGGGCACCAACCCACTCGGCCACTCAGGATCCTGTAGACGAAGTGTCGTAGACGAAAGTCTGTAGACAAGTTGTCGTGACACCGTTCTCACGGATCAGTGATGGGCACTAACTAATTTTTTAAGCTAAACTATAACTAAATATATAATATAAACTATAATATAAACTTTCAACTAAAATAAAAAGTCTAACTATGAGTTGGCAACTGATTTTGTAAATCAGTTAATTAAACTAACAATACTTAGTTAAACTTTTTCCAACTTTTAAGAAACTTTATTGAGAAACGTTTTCACAATAACAGAGGTTAAGTGAACTGCAATAATGCACAGCATCAATAACAATTTCACTTTCAAACTATGTAATGTGAACTAGTAGTCCTAGTACAGTTCGACAAGAAAATAATGAAGACAGGTGCTAATGCAAACGAATGATGCATCATGCAATGCAGTTCACTTGACTTTAGTAGGCCTAATAGAACCAGTTACTCATGACAATAATGATCAGCAACAGCAAGACCACTGTCAAATTTGTATCTGGATCGTAAGAAAAGCAGGTGATCAAGTGTTTCATTAGACATTCGGCATCAGTTTAACCTCAGTGAAGAAAATAATGATTATATTAAACTATTAATTTTTACCGACTTTTAGCCTTTAATTCATTAAAGTCTACACTGAGAGTCAACTCATAAAGAGTAATAAACACCAATGTTCTAATTTACACTGCGCCCAAGAAATCCATATTTAGTCCTTGCACTGCACCGTACTACATTGGACATTATATTCATGCAGAGACAACACCAGTGTTAATAAATAAGTAAACGTCGCATTTAGTTGCTGACAGTGTGCACTGTTCATTGCGGAAGATGGTTGCGTAGTTGCTGATTTTGTTACTTAAACTTTCTAGCTAATAACTAAAAAATATTAGTTAAACTTTGGTTTTAACTAATCTATTTGTTTAGTTAAACTTCTGCCTTAACTAAAAATGTTGCTTAACAGGCAACTCTTTAACTTTTGCCCATCACTTCCCGGATAGAATCGACTATGAGAAAACATCGCTTACTGATTGCCAAATTGTAGCCTAATTTCAATCTTGATTGTTTTAAAAGTGAAAATTCGAGAGGAACTAATGAGAGGCCTTTTCTGTCTTAGCCTGAATAGGGTTAAAGGTCATAAGTGCAGAAGTTCTTCAATAAGCAGCAATACTCTGATTAAACTGAAGAGTCCACACGTACACTATACACGGAGTCCATCCCATAGATTCCCATCCAGAGTTGATAGTTGACAATATAAGACTTTCTGGATCAGATAAAAATGTATTAAAAGCAGACGATTTCAGTCACAATGATGATGATGTTGATGATGATGATGATGTTGATGATGATGATGATGATGATGATGATGATGATGATGATGATGATGATGATGATGACGACGATGGTGGTGGTGGTGGTGGTGACGATGACGATGGCGATGATGATGACGATGATGGTGATGATGATAATGATGACGACGACGACGACGACATTTTGATGGCGACGACGAAGTTGACAACGAAGATAATGTGATTCAAGATATAATTATTATGAATTTTATGTAGGATGGAAGATGCAGATAAATGGAACAAAGAAATTATATCTGAATTCATTGTTAGTACATGCCAGTTGCTTCCAAAGTCGTATCGCGTTGCTTCTGATCTAGAATTTAATCCATGCTTATCTTCAAGCATCTTCCGTGTGTCAAAGACTAAATCCATGGCTTGTGGTAGCAGTGAGGAGTTCTATATCCGACCGCTGAATACATGCATCGGCGACCTTGATCTAATGAGAACCTGTGCTTATATGCTGGCCTTCGTAGAAGAATTTCCAGCGTTGCCAAATGATGTGAGTTGGTTAGACGAGACTATTCAGTGCTGCAAGATTGAGCAATGCCTCAGTTATCCAGGTTTTGTTAGACTTCGAGTTTTTGGAATAATGAATTATAATTGGAAATACAAGAAATTTGAATTTGTCGACGCACCTTTCCCAAATTTGTACGCTAAGATTGATACAGATGCATGTCTAACTGATCTAGGCTCGTCTAATGGATGTTCTCCATTATATAAACCTACTGTGAGAGGTCCATCAATTATGTTTCAATATGACATACATGTAGGCCTACGTTCTCGGACGCATGATAGCGTCGATAGCGTGTGGTGCCCTCAGTGGCCTAGAGATGCCCAAGATTGGCCTAAACGACATAGAGATTACGGATGGCCAACGATTGGATCAATCACCGAGGTTCTACAACATGGTTGTCATTTCGTATACGTTCCGCATCGTGCTTGTAGGATCGATGATGCACAGTGGAGATTTTCATTTTCAGTTGCGGAAGTAATTTTACTTCAGAGTTGGACTCAAATTCAGCAGATTGTGTATCATCTGCTGAGATTCATCGCCAAAAGAGAAATAATACAAAAGGATTGTCCAAAGGAAGATGAGGTTCTCTGTACCTATCACTTAAAGACGCTGATGTTATGGACTTGTGAAGAGATGTCACCTGAATGGTGGAATTCCGCTTCTGTTTTTGATATCTGTTGTGAGTTGTTACAAAAGCTTTCAGAATGGCTAAAGAGCAGGTACTTTCCCAACTATTTTATTCCTGAAGCAAATCTATTTCATGAGCCACGGAGCCTTACGTTGCTTGACAAGACTGAAAGACACCTGGATGACTTATGCAATTCTGACATTATTTGTAATTTTTTCGTAGAAAATTACATAAGCATAGTGCCATTCACTCGGGAACATATTAAAGTCATAGAAGTTAAAAGCTCAAGGAAAATAATACAACATTTGATGTATTACACACAAGCTCTTATTGAACTTCGAAAAACATTGGAGGTCAAATCTTTCGATATCTTGTTTTCCTATGGATTTCAAGCTTGCACTATCAGTTTGAGTCTTACGTTCACCAACATAATCAGAAAGTTTCATTTGTTAACGGACCTACGCAGTGCAACGTCGATACTACCAATACGGGAGAACATTTGGTGTTTCACATACTTTGATTCAACACTGTGTAGTTTGAAAGCTTCATATGCTTTAGAGTGTGATAACATCTCATGGGATAGCGATATATTTGATGAATATATCAAAGGAATTTTCGTGAAACCCAAAAACGTCAGGTGTCAGTATCATATATTTCCTACACCATCCACAACAGAAATAAGTGGGTTTCAATATTTACGAGCGCAGAATTTTATGGAAAACTTAACTGGGTCCAGTAGCCGTTCAGAATTTAAACTAATGTCTCTCTTAGCAAAAGACTGTCTAAGCAAGGTCCTTGAAAAGGCCGATTCTGACAACAACATCATTGCTCTTGCAACTTTGGTCTATCTGGCTGCTCTTCATTTTGCAGAATCAGAAAACCAAATAGTACTTGACCTCTGCTCAGCAGTCTTGATCTGTGAAACGACCCACATGGAGAATAAAACATTGAATGCAGGCTGTTTGTTCTTCATTGACGATGTTGTTAGAATCGTGGGATTTTGTCTGCTCAAAAAGTTTAGTGAAAGAACGCATTTTAAAAAGAGGCAGATTTATCTCGATTTACGTCTTACACCAAGGGTCTTTGCTTACTATTTGAAAGTAATATCCGCCGAAAGAATTTCAAAACGATTAGAGATGAATCCTTGTTTGCCAACTTCAGCATATCCGCTAGACCAGTTATTGTTGGTTTTAACAAAGCGAAAGGTTGGTACTTCGATGGAGTCAAGCATTTGTTTCAAACATACCAGAGACTGCGTTTATCGGAGAACGCATCCACTGACAGCAAATGCAACTTTTAGTGTAAATCCTTTGATTGTTAAAGAAAAACTAATTGATGCTTTTACAGAATATGCCTTGGAAAATATCACATCATTCTACAGCGTCATTCGCAATGACTTTGACATCCAGTGCAACATAGGTGACTGTTATCGTGCTGTGTACCTTTATAAACGTCGTCAATACTCTGAAGTGTTGCATTTATGTGAACGAATTCTTCGTGAACCTGATCTGCAGAGCGATTTGAAGGAGTTTGCATTTGCAAATGTTTTATTATTGCCACCGCTTGACTCGTTTTTCGATGGAGACGTACAGTCTTTGCTTGGATTTCACACTCTCTGTTTTTATTTGTCACCTGTGAATGACGATATGCAGAAATTCGATTGTACTACAGAGTCGACGTTTGCCCACTGTTTCGCCCGACACATTTGCTATTGTAAATATCCACTTTTATATTTTCTTAACTGTTCTAGCTCCACAAAATGTCATTATTTTCTTAAAAGACATTTTGTTGTAAGGTATTTGAAGCTCAGATGTAGTATCGACTGTAGTCATCCTCGTAGAAAAGTATTGCTTGAATTTTCTGCCATGAAGTGTAGTCTACCGTTTGAAAAAATTATTCGCCGGTTTCTTCTACATAAACTTCGTACAATTTATTAATAATCCCGGAGTTTTATCACTTCAATGACCAGGTACTGTTTTCTATTAAACCTGCTTTTTGGCATATTATGTCAAGCTGAAGAGCAGTGAAGGCTCTAATTTACTTTTAAAGTATCCGTAAGTACTTGTTTTTAATTGTCTAAAATCGTTTCAATTTGCGCTATGCAGGAAGGTTCAATAAGTTACATGAGAAACTGGGAGAAGCGCCATTAGGCCAAAAAAACTTAGTTTCTATAGCAACTGTTGTGTACACTACCATCCTGTAATCTAAAACCAGCACAATGGACAAAGCTACTTCCGAAACAGGAAACCTTTGACAACCCTTAACATTAGAGCGTCTAATACTGTTTAGTTACGCATATAGGCCCTATCCATTTTTGCGGTAACATTGCACATACTTAAACGGTAATAATAATAATAATAATAATAATAATAATAATAATAATAATAATAATATAAAAAAATACTAATAATAATAATAATAATAATAATAATAATAATAATAATAATAATAATAATAATAATAATAATAATAATAATAATAATAATAATAATAATAATAATCATTGTAATAATAATAATAATAATAATAATAATAATAAAATAATAATAATAATAAATAAAGTAATAGTAATAATAATAATAATAATAACAACAACAACAGCAACAACAACAACAAAACAAAATTTAATACGAGTAGGGAACCCCGGTGGAAGTGAGGCTGCGGTCCACTCATCGCTTTTAACAGCCTATACCGGGACTGCATGCTGTCATCAGTCAACGAAATCTTACAAGTGCTGGCACGCTTCTTCCAGTGAGCCTACCCTGAGGTCACCACTCTTAAATTCGGCATATTCACCGTAATCTCTCAAGTCGGACCTCAACAAGGAGACCCCTTGAGACCACTGCTTTCTTTGCTTGCCCTTTTCAGCCAGCTCTTCTCAAGCTACTCTCACTCCTAGCATCGACTATCTTGCCGAGCTCAACCTGGGTGGGAGCTGTAAAGGTCGCCGACTCGCCGTATATGTGTAGATCGTCCAACAAACTGCTCAGCTCTGGGTCAAAAACTCAACCGTGCAATATGCGAGCTGATCGCACACGACAATAACTCATTAAGGCAGTGTGATTCTTTTTACAGATTTTATTTTAGTTACAGTTACAGTAACAGTTGATGGTTTTCAGTTTAGTTATAGTTACAGTTAGTATTATGTCAATTTTTGTGACCGTTTTCGTTAACGAGAATCACACTGCATTAAGGCTCTTCGCATACGGTACATCAACCCTGTCTCAGCCATTCGACTGGACGCCTCCACTGTCACCTACTCATGCTTTTCAGGCCACTCTAGACTCCCACATTTTGGAACTTGATAGGCCACTGAATAGACACGCTTATCGCCAGACAGGATGCCCTCCTGATCCTAAGAAGCTCCTTGAGGTCAACGAAACTACTGCACACGTTGTGCTGCTCTTCCTGCGCCAATCATCCCAGTCTTGCGACTTATGAATCCTTTCTGTATAAGGCCTCTATAGCTGATTCTAAAAACCTCATATAGAGCTTCTTCAAGATATATATACTCAAGTCGCTCCATGCCCATCCACGGCTGAAAAGGACAACTGTCAGAGAGGTATAGCATACAGGTGAAGAGTTCTTAGGTAGGAAACGCAGCTCCAGAGGAAGCCCATTCCAGATTATCGGGCCCATAACCGAGAAGGCCCTAATGTTGCATTACAGAATTGCGCGCAAAGGATAAAACAATAAGTACGTATACCTTACTTGCTTGTATTATATACCTAACGAGTTTCTCATAACTATATTTAATCATTGCCCTGCTGACTCAGTATTCAGCTTAGCCAGGTCAAAATGACATATTTGCCCAAAGAAAGACTGAGTTCTTCACCTCGTAGTAGTCAAATAGTTTGACGAGAGCTGTCGCCAGGCGGTCGTAGGGGCTTGTCACCCTGACGAGGGTGTTGTAGAGCGCCGTGTCTCCCAGCGTCCATTCGGGTGATGCGAAGGCGTACCAGGCCAGGTTCCAGTAACCCATCAGCTTACCAGCATCAACTGCACCTGAACACAGAACAGCGTAATAAAAATCCAGTCAGCTATTAAGATAAGGGGCTGAAGCCACAAATGTTGGCTCAGCTCCCCTTCCCGAAACGAGTCGTCCCAGTGTGCATTTTTATAAAGGCCTGCATGTGATAGGCTGATGGCATATTGCAAACTATTGAACCAAATTTGAAACGCACTGAAACGCTGAAATTTACTTCTAAATCGGGCTAGAAATCGTTGGGCTACACGAATCATTCTGAGCAGAAGATCATCATGGACGCGGGATCGATTCAACTGTCCATTAGCTAGGTGGCGTTGGTAAAATGAGCAGTAGGACAGATGGGCGCCTTGCATGGCCGCCATACAGTTAAATTCGACTCCTGCAATAACTCGTAATCATCCTTTAATACTATGACTTGTAATCATACTCCGGTGTGTCAGTTTGAATTGATGACAAACACGCAAATATATGTATGTAGTAGAAAATCTATGCTTGTGTCTATCATCTGCACAATGTTAACTTAAATATGCACCCAGTTTATAATCAGTCTATTATGAATCTTCCTGGATGTCACTATTCTCCAGACGTAAAGGCAAATACGGATGCCACATACGCTGGCCGATTGGTTGAGTGTTCTCGTCGTAACACGGGGAGCACACGGTAGAGTCTCCTCTGAGACGGTTACTGTGTATGAAATTTCGGCAAGTCTTTCACTCAGAATCGCTCATCGCCATCGACTGATGCTTGGTCGTCTAATAGTGGCGCTTAATTAATAAGTAAAAATAATGTTTTTCTTTGCCTCTGAGCAGCATATTATCTGTATTGCATGTTAGTCTGTCTAACAATTCAAAGCAGGGAAGACATGCGGATACAAAAACGGTTCCTCTGTCTTCAGACGCCGATCATAGTCGACAAATTTTCAAGTCGAATGACCACGACTGACCACGAAGCATGCAGGGGTATAAAAGAGCCGGCCCGAGGGCCATTTCTGACCCGCCGACGATGTTTTTCTGGCCCACGGAGCCTTGCCTAATGACTACACAATTTCATTAATTTTATTATTGAGCTTAATTGTTATTGCCAGTCCGTTTGACACGGACTTGTTCTGAGCATCAGAATAAAATAAATTTGACTTCTTTATGTACAATAACTAGAAATTAGAATACGTTGACCTGAGACTTGAGGCTTAATGAGTTTTATGTAATGTTCGTGACTGATAATAAAGATCAAAATTAAGATTTTGCAAGCTAATTTATTTAACTGTTTGTATGCTAAAAATGCACCATTTAAGATTTAGTTTTGAAAACTTTTCTAGGATGGGCTCACCTTCCAGAGCCCCTTCCAGACCCGTATACCCAATTTTGCTTAGAGACCTTCGGCACCTTGGCCCGCTACTTGCTGGAATATATTGCCACTGGCCCGCCATTAAAAAATGTTTGACAGCCCTGGCCTAACGAGGTGCATCGGTACAATAATTATTGTTATAGTAGCAGTAATGGTAGAGACCGATGTCTAGCAATGGGGAATGGAAAAGAATAGAGGAGAGGGAGGGAAGGAAGGAAGGCAGCCAGATTAGGGTAAACAGGGCCACGGGAAGCTAAGCATGGCCCTGTTTCGCACCGCTTCATTGCCTCCTACGCGTAAGGTTGTTGTGCATAGTGCATACTACAGCCCGGTTCGAAAATGAGTCAATACTTCCAACTAACTCAATTGATAGAAGCTATTCCGGATGGAATCTCGTCGGGAGACTATTATACTAGAGCTTGACAACTACGTTATTGGAGGATATTCCTTGAGATCGGTAGACTCAGTGGATTATAGGCGCTGGCTGCAAACCGTCAAAGTGAACGTTAGGCCGTACTCTGTCAGCATTTCTAAATCCTCGCGATAAAGAGCATCCACAAATTAAAAAGGTTGACCTTTTACAATATCGATGACATGGTCGTCAGGGAAGGGGAAAGGGATTTAGGACTTGATCAGTGGAGCAATTTCCTCAATCTTTAAAGATTAGGCCTAGATCTAAGTAAAATTTTATTCTTTAAGGTCAATCCTTGATGTTAGCGAATTCAGTTTCCACACTGGGCGGAACATTTTTGGACTTCGCGTCGTATACATGGATGACAGAGTCAGTTTTAAGGCGGAGAATGAATCACAATGACCTGGTTTTTTACTAAAAAGTTTCATTTGGACAATTAAATCGTTGTCGACACCAACAGCAACGTCTACGGGATTGGATTACAGTATTAGCAGACCGGGACTTGCAGAAACATAGCAAACCGACAGCCAGACAAGCAGAGGAAGAGAAAAAAAGAATTGAAAAAGGAAACAGAAACAGAATCAAAGATTATTATAGACTATCAGCTTCCCACCAAGTATAATCGAAACTCTATCCCTCGCCCCTTGTACAAGTAGCCTATATACTTAAGCAATGATCCAAATAGGCCTCTTTCACTTATTTAAAAAGGAAAAGAATTTTCGTCAACTTTAATAATCTAAAATACCATGGCTATCGACACTGAGATCTAAAATGAACTTTCATTTTACCCCAAGTAGGCAATATCTTCGTCAATTACTAGATGTTAGCGTTGCGTCTATGTCGACTTTTAGCAGATTGAACGAATATTGATAAATTTCATGAACATCGCCTATACATAAACCGAATAACTAATAGAAAAGAAGACATACATATAAATATAAGGATAGACAAATAAGAACTAGGCCTAGAAGCAGAGATAGTGACACAAATAGTTTCATTCAACTCCAACAAAGAGATTAAGCATTTGTATGGTACAATAGACGGCATAGCTCGGCGTTCCTGGCAACGTAGTCGTAGACTTCAAGGTAACGAGGGCACCTGCAATTAAGCTCGTTTCCTTAGACTTATAGCTGCGTAAATGCAAGAGTTCCAACGAAGACTTTATCATAGGACTCAAAGACAAGAAATGGAATTAGATGGGCTTGATTGGAATGACCTTTACGACAGGTGCAACTGAGAGAATGACATACAAATCCCTAGATATAGAGACAGACAGAAGGAGAGAGAGAGACGGAAATGATCCAGATAGGAGATAAACGAATATTGATGAAACTGACACTGAAACTGAAACTGATATAGGAGATAGACATCGCCTATATATAAACAAAGACAGCTACGTGTCCGTCTTAACTCCGCCTGTGGTAGTGCCAGTCCGAAGCCTGGAGAAAGGAGGAGGGCGACACTAATCATCTTTGTTATGACACAGTGTCGTTAAACAGCAACCAAGACGTGTCTGTACAGACATACGAAGAAATAAATATATGCAGAGAGCGACAGTCAGCAAGGGAACAAGAGCATCGAAGAGAGAGAGAGAGGGAGGGAGAGGATATATATATATATATATATATATATATATATATAGAGAGAGAGAGAGAGAGAGAGAGAGAGAGAGAGAGAGAGAGAGAGAGAGAGAGAGAAGAGAGAGAGAGACATAGAGAAAGGGGGAGAGAGAGGTTACACGTTTCTATACATAGCGTTTAATCGATAATTATTTTTCTCTAGAAATCACATCGTAACGAATTATACATGGAGAAGAATATCACATATCATAGAAATGAAAAGCCATTGTCTGGAAGACTGTCACCGTGCACAGTAACCACAAGTGCATCCTTCCGTGTCTTCTTCCACCTCTTCCTCTTCCATACCTAATTGCATGTCTTTGTGAAAGCGGTGCTTATTCCGCGTGAATGAAGAGCCGAGTGGTCGTTCGTAAAAAACGAACGCGTTGAAAGCCTGTCACAGCGCATACCAGCTGCTATTAATGCTTTTAATTTGCTTTCATCTAATCGGTCGAACGCTAAGCTGACAGACGATGTAGTCACAATGGACATCTAGAGGGACGTGTTACACCTGAGATGGTGATCATCAGCTTGTGGTGACGATGGTCATTAGCTTCGTTTGGTTGAACGGCTGATGCGAGGAGCACTCATTGCACTCTGTGCCTCCGAAATGCCTTGAATGTCGTTAGTGCTGAATTCCCATTGATGACCCCAATCAGCCGTAGGTTGATCGGTGCAAAGGCCTTTCACCGTTCATCAGGTTTTCAGTATAGCTACTGTAACAGTGCAAAGTCATTTCTTGCCGAACAACGGCTGTGGTTGTTTAAAATTCTGTCTTGTAATTAAATTTAAAGTGACGTTGCAGTACACAAACATATTATATATGTATGTATATTATATACATATATATTATATATATATATATTATATATATATATATATATATATATTATAGATGTACTGGGCTATATTATATTATTATATAGTACATGCCGACCCTGTGAAGGGATAGAGTAGATGGCGCTACATGTAACAGGTAGATTTGTATCTGTTGCTTCTGTTTATGGTTCGATGGAAGGGATGGGTTGGTAGGCGGTGCTATGTTTCCAGCTGCTGGTTGGCGGGAATCCATCGTTGCTTTATGTTCTATAAAAGTGGTCGATATGCGAAGTCTACAGTTCAGTCTAAGTCTGTAGTTGAGTCTGATGTCTGTGAGATAATTGTGTTATGTTTTAAGAAGAAGCTGAACTTTTACCAGACTTGCTGGCTGTTAACATAACTGGGTGGCCATATGTGGAACTGGCACTGCCTACAATTATATAGACGATGAATATTGAATAACTTCTTGACTTAAAAATTGTTTTAAATTCTTCTTCGTCGGCCGTTCATCAAACTGGAACGTGTCGCTAAGCAAAAATGCCAAAATGACAGATAATGTCAAAATGAAATGTAATCCCAAAATGACACATTAGGGTCTCCATAAATGACGTCACGCGAAGACAGAGTACTAAAAGAATAACACAAGCCAAGGCAATTTCAAGGTCAAAGCGTCCAAATCAAAGTCAAATGTCAATAACTCAGAACCGCTCAAATAAAGAAACATTTGGCTGAGCAACGGCGATATTTCCTTGATTTTGACCTCTTGACCTTGAAATAACCTTAGATTGTGTTATTCTTGTAGTACTCTGTCTTCTGGAATATAGTCCTGATCGGCCTGAGCAAACAGACAAAAGAATAACTCAAAAAGAACAATTCAGTAAATGATTTTTCTCTAAAATTGACTTTTCTACCCTTAAAATAACCTCGGATCGTCTTACATTTGGTATCATTGCTCCTTATCACAGGTAGCCCTTGTGAAGACGAGAAACACAAGAAAGAATTAATCAATTTCAACAATTATTAGCCGAGATCTGTTAATTATTGTGTGTGTTATATTTCGTTTCTTATGACCTTGAAATGACCTTGAATGACCCCGAATTTAAGTTCTATATTTTCCTGGGTGTAGCTCTCGTCAGTAGCGGCGCCAGGATTTCAGGTTTAGGGGCTAAAACCCCAATTCCTTCCTTTTCTCCCCTTCTCTCTGGCATTGGCAGTGATTTCCCACTTTTGTTTGAGGGGGTTGAGCCGCCGATAGGGGGGGCTTCAGCCCACCCTAGCCCCATGCTGGCGCCGCCACTGGCTCTCATCGAGGCAAACAAACAATAAAAAGTTAATCCAAATCAGTTCTGACTCTGTTAATTTTTTTTGATAAAAAGAGTAAATCGACATTGGACCCAAGTTCCAAGACCAGAGCATGGGCGCCTTCAGTCCTCGGGAGTTTAAGTAGGGTATGTTCTGAGGCTTTGAGGGACCTCTGGATAACATTTTAAAAATCTGTAAAAAATATTTCTAGACAATATATGAATAAAATAATGGTAAAAAATATGGAATGGTTGATTTCTGCAATGTATCATTTTCTGGACACCCCTAGAGTGCATGGATTTCTGCATCTCTACATCCTGTGAAACGGATATTCCATTCGGATCAAGCTCTTCGTCGTCGATCCAATCTGCTCTCTTTCCATTTTCTTCGTTCGCCATTACATCCATTAGCTCACATTACCGAGTACAGCGACGCTCTGTGGTCTGACGCGTTTAAGCGGAATAATGGATTCCTGCTTGTGCGTTACAGAGTGGTTGCGCAGCATGAATAACGACGCGAAGTAGGCCAAAGTGTGACATTTCTTGCAAATCCTATCGCTAAGTCCGATATATAATTATGCTATTGACATCTAGTGATTAAAGATAAATTCCTTTATTTAATATTGTCATGAATAAAATCTGACGGTGACCATATATATAAATATTTAAATAATCAAAAAAATTAATAATGGTGACCGTCAGTGGAGTGACTGGCGCATAACCCCCTCCCACCTGGATTTGAAGAACAACCCTCACTCTGGCCGACTTAATTTATCGGAAATCAACAAACCTCTCCCAGTTTAAGTCCAAAACGTACGTTAAACAACCCACTTTTGAAGTTCGATGGAGATCGTTCTCCAAACCCAACCATTGGGATGAATATTAAGTATTTGTAAAATCAATTCCCGTTTTAATTAACCCTTTAGCTTTAACAATAAACAATTGTGATAAATTATAGACTGTTATGAATTGTATCTTGATGGCTGGCACAACTAAACGCAAACCGGCGGAAAAGCTGAGTGGATTCCTAAATGGCGCCCTTCAGAAAAAAACAACTTGCCCCTCACGCTAGCAATCCTGGATCCGCGACTGATTACGGCCTGCATGATATGCATTGCTTAACTACTCAGCAGTACTCACCAATATCAATACTTGATCCACTCCCCTCCCCCAGGAATAGCCTAACTTCCAAGAACTCAGCAATCAGCTGCTTACACTTTCGATGTGAACTACTTCGCAGGTTGTATCGAAAATGTAAAAACTTCGGTGCGTATGATTGATTTTGCTATCTTATCTTAGTTAATGTTATTTGCAACTCTTCTCGTAACGTGCCATACAATTAACTTAACACTAGAAGTACCGAGAAATCGAACTTCCTAGAAGCACCAAGGGGGTCATTTTGACCCCAAATAATTTATAATGCAAAGTCAATTGCAAATTCAATTAAATTGACTATCAACTTTATTAACATAAATTACATGAGCATAAACAAGTGTAATAAGTAAGTTGGAATGGAATAATAGGAGATCCTCTCCTCTCACCAGATCTCCTATCCTCTCGCCAGACCTCCTCCGCTCTCACTACATCTACTATCCACTCACCAGATCTCCTATCCTCTCACCAAATTTCCTATCCTCTCACCAGATCTCACCCTATCTTCTCGCCAAATCTTCTATCCTCTCACCAGATTTCTTATCCTCTCACCAGACCTCACCCTATCTTCTCACCAAATCTTTTATCCTCTCACCAGATCTCCCCTCTCACCAGATCTTCTCTCCTCTCGCCAGATCTTCTATCTTCTCATCAGATCTCCTCTCCTTTCACCAGAAAACTCTCCTATCTTATCACCAGATCTCCTATCCTCTGACCAGATCTCCTCTCCTCTGACCAGATATTCCTTCCTCTCACCAGATCTCCTTTCCTCTTTCCAAATATCGTCTTCTCTCACCGGATCTCTCTCCTCTCACCGGATCTACTCTGCTCTCACCAGATCTCTCTCCACTCACCAGATCTCCTCTCCTCTCACCCGATATCCTCTCACCAAGTCATCCTTCTTCTCGCCAGATCGCCTATCCTCTCACTTGATCTCCTCTCCTCTCACCAGATCTACTACCCTCTCACCTGATCTCCTATCCTTTCACTAGATCTCTCCTCTGACCACATCTTCTTTCTCCCACTACATATCCTCTCCTCTCACCAGATATCCTCTTCTCTCACCAGATATCCTCTTCTCTCACCAGATCTTCTCTCACCAGATCTGTTCTTTTCTCACCAGATCTCCTCTCACAAGATCTCCTTTCCTCTAACCAGATCTCCGCTCCTCTCATCAAATCATACTTCTCGCCAGATCTCCTATCCTCTCACTTGATCTCCTCTCCTCTCGCCAGATCTACTATCCTCTGGCTAGATCTCTCCTCTGACCAGATCTGCTTTCCTCTCACCAGATCGCCTATCCTCTCATCAGATCTCCTCTTGTCTCCCCAGATCTTCTTTCCCATCGCCAAATGTCCAAATGTCCTCTCCTCTCGCCAGATCTCTAATTCTCTCGCCAAATCTCCTATCCTCTCACCTGATCTCCTCTTCTCTCACCTGATCTCCTCTTCTCTCACCAGATCTCATCTCCTCTCGCCAGATCTGCTATCCTCTCACCAGATCTCCTATCCTCTCATCTGATCTTCTCTCCTCTGACCAGATCTTCTTTCCTTTCATCAGACCACCTCTCCTCTCACCAAATCTCCTCTTCTCTCACCAGATCTGATCCTATCCTCTCACCAGATCTCCTCTCCTCTCACCAGATCTCCTCTCTTCTCACATTTATTACGTAATTAGCTTTGATATATAATATTATTGAATAAAAAACAAGAAATGCGTAAGCCTGATATGCAAGTACTGAAACAGGGGTCAGATTGACCCCTTGGTGCTTAAAGGTAGAACAGCAAAAATCTCAGAAATTGTGAAACCCCCGAGTTCAAATTTTGGCAGAGGGTATACCCTACGAAGTTAGGAAAAGTCATGAAATTACAGGACTCTGGCTATATCTGGGGCCGAGGTGCGTTCCGCTAAAAACCAAAAGGGGTCAGATTGACCCCTTCGGTGCTTCTAGTGTTAAACTTCGGTAGTTCTCATTGGCAGTTAGCACAATTATAGTCAGTACATGTGGCTCTGAATTTATACAGACTACGTACGACTAAGGCTTTAACTAATTTTATATCTGTAGCCTATAGGCCTAAAAAAGCTAAGTCTTTTAAATTATGATAGAAGATGCTACGAACTACTGGTTCCCCGTTGAACTAGAGTGTCTTTTAAAAAAATTGGAGATTTAGACTCCTTATACATTCAATTTAGTCAAAAACTTAATTTTCGCTACAGCTGGACCTACATTCCTACGACTACTCTTACATTGGGCCTACACCCGCCCGCCCACATGCAGTGACACCTAAATCTCATAAATGGATCGCACAATACGTGCATTTAGGATAGTCGAAGCTTCAGTTTGTTCGGCCGATCTTAGACGAAGGCTCAGTAATTCTCCATCTTCAGCTTGAATCCGCCTCTGACCGCTTCAAGTCCGGTCTTACTGGATACAGCAGACTGCAGTTGAACTAACCTACACGACACGACTCGCTAGCAATAGAGGTCTACGCCTGCAACATTTTACTAACATGAGTAGGAACATGACGTGACCTTTATCATCGATTCGCTGTGTATTACTGCTCGACATCTGAAGGAGGATTTTACTGTGGATCATAGAATTTCTAGTGTTAAAGTAGGCTAATTATCATCATTCTTCCTCTTCGAAATCGGTTTATGTCCACTCTGATGGTTATGGTGGCTTATCCCAAATGAATAACACATTTTCATGAAACTGGCTGTCTTCAATTCGACTAATTGCTATTCTGTATAGCCTATGCTTGTCCTTTATCTGATGCGTTAAAAGCCAATGGACCTGCCTTCAGGCAGGTAACTCATCATCATCATCATCATCATCGTCGTCGTCGTCGTCATCATCATCATCATCATCATCATCATCAACAACAACTTAATGATAGGTTCAATTGCATACAAAGGTAGAACTGCGAAAGGTAAGTAAATTTAGGCTATACGAACAATAGAATGCAACTAGTCATCTGGAGATCTGTAATGAATAGTTAACGGAGACTGCCACTGGAGGTCGCCTTGTCCTGCGGATGAGACAGCAATCTAGATGACTTCTGAATACTTAGATATAACAGTCAACGGGGATATTTCCTATAAAAAAAGTTAAAGCATGAAAGTGAAGATTGTCGAGAGATTGCCTTTGTGGTAACTGCAATCATTCAAGTTTGCCAAGAGACGTATAAAAGAACTTAATATAGCCTAATATTAATTACATTAATTAACATTACATTACATTACATAATTGCGGACAGATTGCCCTGTGATATGGATGTAGTTTTAATCAATGAATAAGACGTGGACAAAACTAGCAGTGATGGACATTGTCCGAAGATGTGCACAGGAGGATATTGCTTGTGGTTGCTACTTACTTGTAGAACATGGCAGTCCGACGTAGGCGTCGACGTCATGTTCGTAATGAAGCTCGGCCGTCACTCCGAGCGCCTTCGTTCCATCGCATGCGTCATCTCTGAAGAACACTCTGGCAAAAACAATTGCAAACGATTACATGACTTGATGCACACACACACACACACACAAACACACACACACACAAACACACACACACACACACACACACACACACACACACACACCTACACCTACACCTACACCTACACCTACACCTACACCTACAAACACACATACACATATACACACCCACACACCTAAACACACACCTACACACCTGCACATGTCACACACCCTATTATATGTCATAATGCTTTCCGATGCAACTCAAATTGGTCACAGTGCAGTCATGGTATCTCGAATTTTCGATGAGAAATATCATTGGTGTAGCTAGGGGACTCTGTCCAGAGGCGGCGAAATGGGCAACAACATGGAATTCTTCTTTTGTTATCTGCGCCCTAGAGTTTAATAATAATAATAATAATATTTGATAACTTTGTATAACTTTGTATGTACAGCGCCGTGCGTTTGCCAGCGTTTAATAAAGAACACACTTACTTACTTACTTACTTTTTAATTAATAGTAATCTTATAAAGTACAAGTAATGCTGTGTACACTGTCTAACCAAGTCAAAGATGCCGTTGGGAAACCAGACGATAACCTACTTCAGACTACCCTTTTGGACAACCCATCTGATTCGACGCAGCGCTCGTAAATATGCTGGTGCCCTACGCTTGACTTTCAAATGGCGCTTTAGAAGTTTGTAGACTACGATTACGATTGCGATGCACTGTTTACAGTTAGACATGCATATCGAGTTTCTACCCTGAGATGAACTGACCCGGTTTCTGTCGATCTCTCCAACTCTCTCTTTGCCTAACATCGCATACGACTAACTAATGTTACAAGCTGCGTTCTGTCAGCCTGCTGTTCGGAATAAACGAAAATTGATTGATTGATTGCATATTGCATATTTACGCTATCAGTGTCAGCTATCAGTCAGCTGGCATCGCCACACCAGGGAGGCGATCTTGTGCACAATGGGTTGGGGGACGGGGAGCCAGGCATAATCATAGGAAAATTAGTAATTAGTAATTAGTAATAGTATGTACAGGATCGCCTCCCTGGTGTGGAAATGCCAGCTGGGCCTTGCCCAAAACCTATCTGCGGGACCTCTGTTAGGGCGCCCAGGGCTGTCGCTCCCTTAGCTCTGCTGGGAGGGGGTGCTTATAGTTCAGTTTGCACCCGTACGGCTACCATGCAGAACCGTGCTTTCTCAGTGGTAGTAGGCTCGACGGTTTGGAATGGGCTCCCCACGGAATTGAACCTGCTTCCCAGAACCCTCTCGGACACGTTCTATACTAATTTAAAAAGTGTTCTGTTTGGCTGTGCTGGAGTCGGGAGCACCTCTGAGTAGTTCCCTTGAAGAAGTGCTATATTAATTCCCCGAATGAATGAATGAATATGATGCACATATCATAATGGTCACCGCTGCATTTATTAGTCATTAATATTATCTCTATAGGTGCGCTATTGTCTAGTGTCTATAGTGTCTAGTGGTTAGAGTGTTGGACTGTCAACCGAAAGGTCGGATGTTCAATCCCCGCCAGGGCAGAAATTTGCCTCGAAACTTCGAAGCAGAGTACACTGACCGTCTGTTCTCCCCACTGTCAGGGGGAAGAACAGACGGCGAGGAAGAGGACTGTCTACTTGCCCTCATATGCCTAAGCTAAGAATACGAAGTCGCTGTTCTTCTTCTCTTCCTATTATTACCTTTACACTCTCTCCGTTGCTCTGTCCCTCTGTCCATCTTGCAGTTTGATATATAATGACAGAATTTTAAATAAAATTACTAATTTTCCTATGACTAGGCCTTATGCGATTAGGTTCTTCTTTAGTAACTAACTGTCAGAGCTGAGACAATATTTGCTACCTGCTACCTTTTACAAGTTGCGACCTCTCAGCTTGATGTTGAGAATAAATGAAATTGATTGACTGATTGATTGATTGAGTTTTATTGTTGCTGTCATATTACGTTGTTATCGGTAAAGTAGTATCAATATCAATAGTATTAAAACGATAACGCCGCTGCTTCTGTTATTTTTTTTATTGAAACAAGACCGACAGGAATAGCAACTAAAGTAGTAGGTCCCTAATTAACAAATTACAATAGAACGACGAAAGCATTACAACACGTTTACAATTTTGTAAAGCTCTCACGAAAAACAATATTTCCCCAAAAATGTTATGTACATTGCCTCGAAATACGTACTGAACTGCATGCAGAAAAATTATGTCCACATTCTTAAATTTGCCTTTAAACTTCGAGAAAACGAATCACAATTTATTAGTTAAAAACATCCACAGTTGCACAATACCTTGAACAATGTCACGCTAGACAAATATAAACTGTTGTATTAAATATAGATTAAATACAATATCACAGAACGGTAACGATAAAACTAGTTAAGCTATCTCAAAAGAGTTAGAAAACGTAGGCCTATATCGGCTATTTGACAATTTTATTTATAACTAAGTTGATATGCTGAGCATAATACATTTATGTCACGATAAAATCTTAAATTTTAAGTCGATTGCTATTTTCCGTTTTGGTATTTTTTTTATTTATACACCAACCTATAGATACAAAACAACTAGTTCACTGCCTAGACACACTGAATTTCAAAAGTGGATAAAACAGAAAGAAGGCCATGATCAGCTGATCAATCGTGGCCCTCATCCTACAGGTATCGTCTGCTTAGAAAAGTCAATGAACCTTTGGTTTTCTATATATGACCCTATGATTTTCTTTGACTCTATGGTTTTCTCTCCGCGCTTCCTCGCAATAACTTCCTCTCCTTCCGCCGTCTGTCCACAAACCATTTCCAGATCTGCTTCGATGTAAGACCTAATTCTTGAGCTAGATGGTCACAGCAGATGCGATCTGGGTAAGTATTGCCATGAGAGAATGCTCTTTCCAATACTTCCATGGACTTCTTCGACTTGCGTGTTCGTTTGTTCGGCTGAGCAGGATACGAATCTTCCTCTGCATTTGGGCTCGTATTTGGTGATGGCAAATCAGAGTCTTGTTGAGAGAGAGTTCCATTGAACTTCGAAGACAGCGGATCTCGTATAAAAAACAAACGAGCACAACTAGGTAAGATCGATCGATGACATTCATCATAAAGAGAAGGAGAGTCATAAGTAGAGTTTGAAGGATAGTTTAGATAGTTCGTTGAAAAAGATTGAAGTTGATTACAGTTAGAAATTCCAGCTTTGTAAGACAAAGAGTTAGCGTGATCAGAAGGTAGCATATAAGAACAGGAGCGTTCAGAAACTCTGGATGAATTAGCCACACTACCACAGCACTGATTTGCATAGCTGAAGTAAGGCAGATTTGTTTGGATATGCAAACCGTGTAAAGGGAAAGCAGAGTGATCAGGTACATGTAAGTCCATGGTCGGTGAGTTTGAGATTTCAGAAAGCCCAGATTTAGAAGTGATGCTGTAAGATGGCAGATTAGTTGATATATAGTCACAGGAAGAAAGACTCTGATTAGGTGAGGTTTGAGAAGAGAAACGTGTCCGATTGAGCGAAGTCAAGCACGGGTTCGTCTGGTAATCAGAGGAAGAGAATAGGTTTTGGTTAGCAGTCAAAGTATAAGAGCTTGGATACCTGTGTAGCTGAGATACATCCACAGAAGAGGCCAGTGAAAGATTAGAGTAACACTGAGGATGAAACATTCTGCAGTTCTAAATAGAAAATAAAGTATTATTGTTGAATCAAACGAAACAAATTCTTACCGTGTGATGAGGCGATAGTTGATTAAATTCACTGTATATGTCAGAAGAATTCGATGAGTGGCCGCTGTCAGATAAAGCTTAGGGCCTATACAACAAGACATCCAGAAACTTCGACTGTGTAGATATAGAGTAATGATTGACTTCCAGGTATACTCTTCGAACGACTCTTGCAGAATGTGAGCGTTCAATTCTGTTTTCTCTTTATATAGACGTACAGAAGTAGTCAGAAAGCTGAAGTCTCTCCGCGATCAGAAAGATGAAAGAACAATGACCACTGATTGGATTTACCTAATTAAGCCGCTATCAAAGAAATTTCGTTAATAAGCGGCATTTAGTTAACCGCTTTTTGGTTGCCGCAATCGCGTTGATATGGTTGCTCAAGAAAAATCATCAAATATATGTAGCGGTACATTAAAGGCCTTCGTTTTAGCACCCTATCTTCAAGGAACTTCGCACTTTTCACTTTGAGGCCTCTCTTCAATAGGTAAGATGTGACGTTCTTTGAAGACAACACGCGCACAAAACAATGGATTTCAAAGAACATTTGACGAAGGCCTTATAGGCAGATTTCTTATCGCCTACTTTCTGAAGGGCCACACAAAGCCTTTGAACTATTGTTGAAATGAAATTCAAACCCTAATTTAGCCTACCGGTACTGTGGGTTGGATCATCGAAAGCTGGAAATGGTTTGAGCCGTGTGTTTGAAGAGTTGAGCTATTGCACAAGAGTTTTTCATACTTGGGTGCACAAAACGTATGCATTGCATACAAACACATACACACACATATATATACAGTTATACACACATATACACACATAGGCCTAGATACCTAAGCAGGTACAAACTTACATACACAGGTACATAGAGGTCTATATATAAGGTAGAAGAGGGGAAGATTGACAGTTGGACACGTTAAGCATTGTTTCACCTATAAAAAAGCTAATTATCAACATAAGAACAAATTTCTATAAGCTACGCACAGTAACATATCTATTATTATATACATGTAGCATCAAAATAGCCCAGAAGATTATAGATTTTTCCTGTGTTACAGTTCAAAGTTGAACCGGTGTGATATCCATCGTTCGCAGACAACTAAGGCAAGATGGACACTAACTTAGGGAAAGATGGACAATAGAGTCCACTGTAATACCATCCTAATAGCTTTTCCTTTGGGCTGACATATTTATTTTCAGCTGTACTAACTGTAAGGTACATGATGGTAATAATAAGCGTAGGCTCATGCTAAAGAATTTTACAAGAAATTAAGCTATAGCCTATAGGCATATTTTAAATAAGACTTTTAGCACAGGGTAAGATGGACCCCTAACTTGTCAACTCTTATAGCAACAGTTCAGACAACGTCTGCTGTCTCAACAACCATCAATGCTTACAACCACCGACAATATTACTAGCTGTAGCAACATTAATATCAGATTATTATTGTAGTTGCAAGTAATATTTTTTTAACTGTAACTAAACTAAAATTTATTTTGGACGTCTTTTCCTTATGTAAGATGAAGATGGACAGTTGGACACCCAAGCCTACCCTACCAACTTCACAGCCATCAACGCAGTATCAAAATTTGTTCTATAGATAGCTGGTCTAATGCCATTTAAGAAAACCTATCATTTACTTACCCGACAGATCGAATTTCGATGCTGTATCTTTACGATTTTTCAAAACAAAATTATCTCAATTTCAGCCAAAAGACGATTATTATACACCAATCATCAGTCGAAAACGCCTCAACCATTACGCTTGTACCCTACCATGCATAGTTAATACTTGTGCCATTATCATCTGTCCATCGTACATCTACATACGTGTAGGTGTCCGACGGACACTCGCAGTTAGTCGCATGTTAGTTTTCTCTCGTATACCAGTGTCCATCTTACCCTGGGGGGGGTCATCTTACCCCACCCTACCTTGTATGCAAACATATATGCTTAGTTGCATACACAAATATTATACGTACGTAATTGTAATTGTAGGACAAAGTGCTTATTTATATAACGCCTCTTCAAGAAAGCTCATCAGAAGTACTCCCAACCTGATTACACAAGACTAGGCCCTATATACGATTGAACAGAATGTTTTTCAAGCGCTTGCGAAATAGAGACAGAAAGTAGAAGGAGCTCATATCGCAGATTGGAGCATGTTCCAGAGTGATGGGCCGACCACTGCAAAGCTTTCGTGCTACATTGTGGCAGTATATACGCGATGGGGAAACGATCAAATTACCATGGGTTGTATAACGAAGAGATCTGCGATCTGGTAATGATGACATGGGAATCACACAGCTCTCTAAAGTAGAAGAACAACCGGCCAGGCAGCTACATATCAGCATACGTGCATAGATACATAGATACATAGTGAGTCTGAGATAACTTCTATTGCGCCACAACCGCTGTTTACATTACTAAATGCGCACTTTATACTGCGCCCCTCATTGAATTGCCCTTCATCTGCTAACAGCACTCATAATTTTTCCACATTTCCGCTACATCTCTACAACTACTCGCACCTGTTTTATAGATATACAGACATCGATGACATTTAATAAAATTCCAAGAAGTGACGCTGAATGCATTAACGACTACAGGACTACACCTCAATATGCAATACTGTGAATGTATATTTATAGACATCCAGAGACTCGGAAAGGTCTTTAAATATCAAGTATGCGATTTTTAAACCGAATACGCCAGGGAGTCAGTGGAACTGATAAGGGCGATCTAATATAATTGACTTTTTGCGTAATTAATAATGTTACTTATAATTATAACACTGACCGTCGAGTGTGGTTCTAAAGCAATAGTAGCGGTCATATATCATTCGTCCTGGTATAAGTAGCCTAGCCCACATTACGAATATCCCAAGCAGGTCTTTCACCTGAATGAACTTAGAAAATGACCTCCATGCAGTACAGCTGACAAACATTAATTACAGATCATTAATCGTTGTTTTTGTCTGGCAGTTATTGTATTCGATAGTCTCGTTGATGCTATTACGTCGAAGCTCAGATCACACGTGAATGCAAACGAACAGCAACAACACAAATAAAATCCATTATTCTCCCTTCTACATTTACAACAGAAAAACAACCATATGTTACATCCCATGTTCAACGATTTAACCTACACCAACTGGTAACTGGGCTGAGGTACATTTACCATTATTATATTCATTGTACTGTTTATCCTTTCTAACGTGAACTTCGATTTGAGGGACCTCGTGCAACCCAACTCGCTGTGTCCAATATTTTTGCTTTTGCAGTTTAGTTTAGCAGCGACAGTCGATTAATGGCATTGTGAGTAATCATAACTGAACTGCCTTGACCTAGATCCTGACTGTAACTATTTCAATGATCTAGCTTATGATAGTAGTTACTCCACCCCAAATTCCCTAAGCTCTGAATTTACACCCTCTTCCCCATTATTGTCAATACTACACATCAACTGCCGCAGCCTTTTGCCTAAGCTATCTGAAATTAAGGATCTATTGCACTTCTTACCTGTAACTATCTTGGCGCTTAGTGAAACCTGGCTGGAAGATAATCAAATGGACCTGGTAAATATACCTGGATATAATTTTATTCATAGATCGAGAGGGACATCCAAGGGAGGTGGGGTGGGGTTTCTAATGTCATATAAGATGGCGGCCAGCGGATAAACACGGGCGTCACGCGACTGATTTAATTTGCGAATTTTATTGTGAAATAATTCAACTTCTGGAGATTCATTATAACTCAAACTTTTCGGATTTTTGAATACTTGATTCTTACGAAAGGTAAATCACCAGTCATGTCGAAGAAGGGGCAAAAAATTGAAGAGTTACTTGAACAGATCCAGGATCCGCGAGTAAGCGAGGTACTTATGGTCCAACTAACCACACGCTTCACCCCAGTTATTGAGGGCATGTTCAGTCGACTCATGGATGAATTTACGGTGAAATTAGAGGGCATTGTGGAGCGCATTACAGACGGCCTTCTTGCAAAATTCTGTGAATCACAAAACCAAAAAATAACGGCGCTCGAAACGGAAAATGCCCAACAATGCATGAAACTAGACGAGGTACAAAACAACATACGGCAAAACAACCTCATCATTCACGGACTTGCCGAACCGTCCACAGAGGATAATTTTCTCACAAATAAATCACCAATCCCGGAACTTTTGGACCTCTGCACAAACCGGCTACAGCTTCATATCACTGAAGCAGACATCTCCTTTGCGTACAGGATTCCTGGTCGGGGGAACAACCCTCGCCCTCTGATCGTGGGATTTGTGAGAAAAAGAGCACGAGACTCTGTGTATGCCTCAAGAAGATCCCTCCGCGACGAGCCCAGAATGGGAGCTTCAGCTATCTACATAAATGAACACCTGACCCAACGGAATTCCCAGATTTATGCTAAAACAAGAAAACTTGCAAAATCTCACACAATCCACTCAACATGGACGAACGGGGGAAGAGTTTACCTGCGACGATCCGACTCCTCGAGCGAAAAACCAACAAGAATCGACTCTCTCACTACACTCGATCAACTGGATGACAACCTGATCAAGTAAAGATGTCTCTCATAACCAAATCACCATTACCAGGACTCTTATTCCAGACTGGACTACCTCGATGGTCTACAAATCGTTTGTAGATCCTTTAACCATCTACCTTCTACGATTCTCCGTCTCAAGACTCAAGTAACTTTCTGGTTTTAATACATATGCTAGTCATTACTTCCTCTGTTTCTGTTATCTGGTGTTATTAATCCCAGTACTTTTTTTGCACACCATGACAAGAGTGTGCTCATTCAAGTTAGTCAATGGTTTTATTTTTTGGTTTTTCCCCATCTGCATACCATGGTTATGAGTATTGCTTACTTGGGATTTACAGATGCACTATTCACCTTCGTCTCCCAGAGGAGTTAAAAAATCATTCCTCTCTGTTTCTTTTTTTCTTTGGAAAAAGTAAATTTAGCTTTGATGCCCTTTGGCTGTCTCGGATCATCTCTCACTTGATCCACAGTTGTACACATGTTACCCATGTTAGTTGCCTGTTGTGTTCGCATTTTATGGTCATTTTTCTTTTTTTATAAACACGTTTGCACATAGTTTAATCAAATGATCATTTACATTATGAGTGTTGGGCACTTCTCGGATATGAGTATACCGTCGGCCCAATTTGAGGCTGTCCAATGATCCAGTATGCTTCTATGGGAGAGTATGGACAGCTGTTCTCTTCAGTTGATTACTAGAGTACTCTGGTACTAAACTTGCCTGTTTTGGTTTAGATTTTATTCTGACTTGATTTACCAGGGTCTTGAACGGACCTGTGTAATTTATTTCTGATTTGATTTTGACGACCTACAGTATGTGTAGATTTTAATCAACCAGTCTACCCTATATCCCCTCTTTAAGTTCACGGTTTTTGTGTATTAACTCATTTCGTGAAGCTAACTGCACTGGTTGATGTGCACTGCACTGGTTGATGTGCAATCGTAGTCATAGATGCCTACCCCAAGCCTGGGGCTATGTACTTTCGTTCTTTTGGTTTATAGTTACACTTAGTTAAGATAACCATAATCTTCTCCAGATTAATTGAATAAGAACTAGAAACTGCTGTGAATGTTTTGCATAAGTCGCCAGTTTATATCAGTCTAAAATAGACCTGCCTGATGGCAGACCGATGGACTACGACTCACACACGAACTTTAATGTTGACCAAACAGAGTCAATTAGGCCTTTAAGGCAAATTAGGACACATTTATGTTCTACATGTGTAACTGATGTATGCTCATGTGCTGATTGTTTAAATATGATATTCCCATTTAACTTCATTGAGATGCTTGTGGATGGGGTGATCCAAGATGACCGGCCTAGCTCACAGCCTAAAAACATCCCCAAGGCGCAAAGCCTTAACCTTGTGATTGACGAAACTGAAAATCGTCCCCTACTGAACTGCCTTGACCTAGATCCTGACTGTAACTATTTCAATGATCTAGCTTATGATAGTAGTTACTCCACCCCAAATTCCCTAAGCTCTGAATTTACACCCTCTTCCCCATTATTGTCAATACTACACATCAACTGCCGCAGCCTTTTGCCTAAGCTATCTGAAATTAAGGATCTATTGCACTTCTTACCTGTAACTATCTTGGCGCTTAGTGAAACCTGGCTGGAAGATAATCAAATGGACCTGGTAAATATACCTGGATATAATTTTATTCATAGATCGAGAGGGACATCCAAGGGAGGTGGGGTGGGGTTTCTAATTAAAGAGGGAATTTCATATGAGCTACTTGATAATGAAGGAAAGAATTCCACCCCATTTACTTCTTTTGAAGGATTATTCGTGCGTATTCCCCAGAAAATAGGTACTACTACAATGGGGGTTATTTGCAGACCACCCGGACAAAATATGGACAAGTTCATAAGTGAAATTGACTGCCTTATCACTGAACTCTCTAAGAAATCAAAAGAACTAACACTAATAGGTGACTTTAATATTGACCTTCTTAAGATTACTGAGCATAGGGCTACTGCAGATTTCTATAGTTGTATGACCGCTCACCATCTCCTACCATTAATAACTAGACCTACTAGAATAACCCCCCTTACTTCTACACTAATAGACAACATCTATACAACTGTCTGGCCTAAAGTGATTAGATCCTCAATTGTGGCTGCAGATATTTCTGACCACCTGCCCATCCTTGCTTGGTTTGAGAATGGGCCAATACTAAATAATAAACTCCTAAATGCAAAGCGTAGAAATATCTCAGTGGAAAGGAGTGCAGCCTTTTCTGAATCTATAGCTGGTATTAATTGGTTTTCAGTGTCTGAAGCATGTGCTAATCATGATGTAAATGAGGCTTATGATTTATTTATATCCAAATATAAAGAATGCTATGACCAATCCTTCCCACTTACCACTGTAAACTACAGGGGCAATTCCTTCCCAAAGAAGCCCTGGATGACACAGGGTTTACTTAAGTCCTGCAAAAAGAAATCCTCACTATACTTGAAATACATTAGGAGCCCAAACGAAAGAAATAAAAATAACTATGTTACCTATAGGAACAAATTTAAAACAGTCCGTTTACAAGCAGAAAAACATTATTATGCAGCCGAATTTTGTAAATATAGTAATAATTTGAAGAAAACCTGGAGCCTTCTACGAGAGCTAATTGGAACAAGTGATAACCACGATACCAACATTACATCTCTAAAAATCAATGAAAATAAGATAACTGATCCACGAGAAATTGCTAATAAGTTTAATAGTTACTTTACGGGTATTGCCCAATCTCTGGAGAAAAAAATCCCACTTACATCATGCTCATTTGAGAAATATATGCCTGCAGCTCATCAAGACTCCTTCGGACTTAGTGATACCTCTCCTGAAGAAATAATACGCCTTGGCCAAACCATCCGTAATTCCCATGCCAAAGGAGTTGATGACATTGACCCTATTATTGCTGCATCCACTTTACCCAGTATAGCTTACCCGTTAGCAGAATTAATAAATTGTTCATTTAACTCTGGGGTCTTTCCAGAAGCCCTAAAAATCGCCAAGGTCGTTCCAGTATTTAAAAAGGGGGCTAGGGACGAAGTTTCTAATTATAGACCAATCTCGGTGCTACCGTACTTCTGTAAATTCTTTGAAAAAGCAATGTATGAACGCCTTAGTAGTTATATTACGAAAACAGAGATTCTCTTTCCTTCACAGCATGGGTTCCAACCTGGTCACTCTCCATATATGCCTCTACTAAGTATGCAGGATAAAATTTCAAATGCTATTGAAAATAACGAATACTCCATTGGACTATTCTTCGATCTTGCCAAGGCATTCGATACTGTAAATCATGCTATCCTAATAAAAAAACTAAATAATTATGGGATCCGAGGTACCCAGCTTGAATGGTTTATCAGTTATTTTATGAACAGGTCCCAGCTAGTTAGTTGTAATGGTTCTCTCTCGGACTTACGGAACATTAACTTTGGAGTTCCGCAGGGATCTATTCTAGGTCCCCTATTATTCCTAATTTATATTAATGATTTACCAAATGCTTCCTCCCTCATGTTCTTTATACTATTTGCTGATGATTCTAATGTATTTTATTCCCATACTTCTCTAGACTCCCTGTACTCTACTGTAAACACAGAGTTAAAATTCATAACTGAGTGGTTCCATGCTAATAAATTAACTCTTAACCTTGAAAAAACTAACTATATACTCTTTAAATCCCACAGGAAAGGCAGTCCTCCTGAACATTTAAGGATATGTATAGAGGGTACCCCAATCACCCAAGTAGTAACGACTAAGTTTCTAGGGGTGTACATAGATCAGTACCTTTCCTGGAAAGAACACATAAAAAATATATCTATCAAAATATCCAAAAATATTGGTATACTATCTCGCACTTCGCAACTAGTACCGCCCGAAATCCGTAAAACACTATATTACACCCTCATCTACCCCTACTTAACATATTGCAATATAGTTTGGGCTTCAACCTATAAAACCAGTCTTACAAGATTAGTTATCTTACAAAAACGAGCAGTTCGATATGTGGCTCGAATCCCTTACGGGGCCCACACCAAAAATAAATTCCAAGAGCTTAATTTCCTGCAAATCGACCAGATAAGAAGTGCTCAGATAGGGGAGTTTATGTTCCGATATGATCATGGCCTCCTACCTCCAGTATTTAATAAGTTTTTTCGTCACACTTCGGACATCCACTCCCACATGACTAGAACTTCTAATCTGTACCACAAACCTTTTGCCCACTCAAATACCCGACTATTCTCTGTCAGATATATAGGGGCATCAACTTGGAACGAGATTCCACAGTCTATTAGGGAACTCCCTAATTTATGCCTCTTCAAAAGAGGGCTGCGTCACTTTTTAATTGGAAATGACTGACCCAGGGCTCCCAAGAACCTTTTTGATACAACAGCAGTTACTTATCCACCCCATCCACATGTTTAAAATGTTTGAAATTAACATGTTTAAAATGAGTTTAAATGTGAGCCTAAGTTAATTGTGTCATAGATATTCACACAAATTGACTGTTGACCTAATATGTGTGTTGCTGAGTCATTAGTTAAGATTTATCGTTTTGTTGTTTAATACGCTTAGTTTCAGACCAGTTAAAGACATTGGCTTTCCTCATGAGGCTGTACTGAAACCTTAGGGGGCCCTACTTAGCGGGGCCGTAAGACCCTTTCAGGGTCCCCTGTGTGACTCTACTTTCCCATTGATTGTGTACTACTGTTGTTTGTTGGTCACCAAATAAATGATTTGATTTGATTTGATTTGATAACAGCGCAATATAAGTTTTAAGAACAGACAAGGAGTGTGCACAGGATAGACAATAGGCCTACATACTTGTATTCTAGACATTTGAATAGTGTACTTGCACGCAATACGCACATTGCACACTCTACTACACACTGTCAATATCAGTACATAAGCTTTTATACGGGATCTCATTTTGCATTTTATGGCCTAAAAGTAACTTAGATCATTTGGTGTAAGCATTATAATGACGTTAGGTGAATGGCTTAAACCAGGAAGCGACCGAATGTCATATTGCCATTCAGATTTTTCTTGTCACGACATGGCCTACGACTGTTTATTATTATAAGAGGAAGTACACATTTAAGTAGCATTTGTAATAAACCGTGTTGAAACGACCAGTCATATAGGTCTACTCTATTTCCATTGGAACTGATGGATTTTACTCTATCATCATAGCATAGCTTTTTAACTATTCCTATACATACATCCATCCATCCATCCGTCCGTCCGTTCATCCGTTCATCCATCCATCCATCCGTCCGTCCGTCCGTCCGTCCGTCCGTCCGTCCATCCATCCATCAATTCATTGATACAACTAAATATCGATCAATCGAGCAATTCTTCATTCCTTCTTTCATTCCTCCCTCTTTCCCTCCATCCTTTCTTTTTCTTTCTTTCTTTCTGTCTATCTTACCTTCCATCCTTCTTCCCTTTATTCCTTGCATGCATGCACGTACGTATGTACATGTATGTACGTATGCATGTGCGTATCTTTGCATGTATGTATCTATGTATCTCTGTAAGTATAATATGTACGTATGTATCTATAATGCATAGTTGTATAATGTATATCTATATACCTGTCCTGTATACGTAGACCGTATTTATGTATGGAGATACGTGCTCTAGTCTTTTAACTACCCCACAAAAGCGCTGACTGCGCAAACATAAATGATAATTAGGGTCATTATAGGAACAAAAAGTTAATCAGTAAACGAACAGTGTTCAGGTAACTAGATTTCGAAGAGTCACCTCTGGAGCGTTCCTGCAGACATAGAGAGCCAACCAACGGTTTTCGATCCAGATAGGGCTTACGCGTGTATGTATATGGATATACGACTATACATATATCCATACATACGTACATGTTATATTCACAGAGATACATAGATACATGTTGATAATGCACACCATGTTCGCAGTTCCTTGACTATGTAGCTTCTAAGAAGATGAGCGATGGCAGAAGATAAGGTTCGCAACACACGAGTCTCCCGCACCAAGCAGTCACTCGCGGATGGTAGACTCACTCATCAGAGGCTCAGACCACCTACCACCGCCCATCGGTCCATGAAGGACCATAAGCGTCACCGCAGTGGTGCGATCAGCAACAATGCAAGTAAGTACTCTCTTGGCCTTTCGAAATGGCGCTCAACAGCTAGAAACGCGAATCCTCTTAGAATGGACGAGGGATAACCAAGCGTGTGAACACATTCCTTTCTTCCTTCCTTCGTTCCTTCGTTCGTTCGTTCGTTCGTTCGTTCCTTCCTTCCTTCTTTCTTCCCTCTCCTTCCTTCCTTCCCTCTCCTTCCTTTCTTCCTTTTTCATTTCCTTCTTTCTTCCTTTCTTCCTTCCTTCCCTCTCTCTTACTACTATTTATCTTGGCATGCGCTTTATTAACAGTAAAGTTATTAAGCGGAATGCATGACGTGACATCATAATATGACAAAACAAATATAATAACATGCTTTACATTGCATTGCATAATATTGCACATGTGATAAACAAGTGCTTTATTTGGAGACATGTGCACAGAACAGAGTTAACTAGACAACAGATGATGCCTTCTATTGTCTCTTACTTGACGTCGATTCCTTCGAGGTATCCATCGGCGTGTGCGTCGTCGATGGCCTGTGTCGAAGCAGCCGCTGTCTGTTCGAATCCAAACTCCCCCTCGAGAGGTTGAACTAACCCCACTTTCAGTTGACTCGGCCTCACCTCAAAGGCGAACAACCCTCTCAGTCCGAAGGTCAACACTGACCACACACAAACCAGCAGCATTTCTCTTGCTGCCGCAGATAAAGAGGCACCGGTGCCAAAGTCTTTGAGACGGTTCTTGAAATGGCAGAACAGCTGAATTGTCGTTCTTCCGCTGTTCGTCCTCAGCACACGATCTGGAAAGCAAGCTCGGTTGGTCTGACGCCTCTGCTAGTCAGTCTTAAATTAGACTTAAAGGCTTACCTATGCATATCACGTAGTCAGGCGTCTGCTTTTGTCGTCAGTGCAGCGTCCATGTGGTGTATGGATGTATGCAGGCTGATGGCGAGATCGTCGACGACTTGTGTGCACGCATGCATACTGGAGATGTGCCTCAGCAAAGCATATTAAGAGATGTGGCTGTTAAACTGACAGACTGTTGAGCTCTCTTTTATAACAGTAGCTGTTTATTGGTTTCCTTGTCTGCGTCTCTGACTGTATGCCGCTCTCTCTGTCTGTCTCTGTTTCTCTCTGCGTCTATATATATCTATCTCCCGGCGTATGTGTCCATGTATCTGTCTGTCTACGGATATGTCTCTGCGGCTGTCTCTGCTTGTCTGCGTCTGTATCTCTATCTCTGCGTCAGTGTCTATTCTAATCTAATATAATTTAATCTAATTTATTATAATTAGATTCTAATATAATCTAATGATTTGTATTATGTTATCATAATGACAGATATCAGTCGATGGTCGCTTAGAGTTAAATCGCAATGAAAAATCATAATCCATTGGATAATTAATAGGATCTCCAGGTCGAAATCCAACAGATGAGAGAAGCCAGAAACTGTGCGTCGAATGTCTCAGTCTGTGTCTGTCTTTCTGTCTGCTGACTGCATGTTTCTATTGGTAAGCGTTAAGCATGTTTCTTATACATCATTATGATGGATGGATTCATCCATCCATGAATCGGCTGTTCATCCATTGATCCATCATTCGATCTATCCATCGATCCATCCGTTGATCGATCGATGACTATATCAATCCGTCCATCCATCCCCATCAACTGACCAACCGACCCACCCACCCACACACTCACACAGCCATCCATCCATTCGCCCGTGCTTCAGTCCATCCATCCATCCATCCATCTATCCATCCATCTATCCGCCGATCCATCCATCCATCCATCCATCCGCCCATCCATCCATCCATCCATCCATCCATCCATCCATCCATCCATCCATCCATCCATCCATCCATCCATCCATCCATCCATCCATCCATCCATCCATTATACATCCATCCATCCATCCATTATACATCCATCCATCCATCCATCCAACCAACCACCAACTCACTTATCCACCCACCCACCCCCCATCCACCCATCTGTCCGTCCGTCGTTCTATCCAGTAACCTTTACATCTATCCATCGATCCATCGATCCATCGATCCATCGATCCATCCATCCATCCATCCATCCATCCACCCATCCGCCCACACGCCCGTCCGTCCGTCCTTCCGTCCGCCCGTCCGTCCGTCCGTCCGTCGTTCTATCCAGTAACCTTTACATCTATCCATCGAGCCAGGAATCCACGAATGTAACCTAATCCAATTCGTTCAGTTTTATAGCGCCATTATACAGTCATTTATTAGACATCGGTCAACTGTGTTCGCTTGGAAATTATATCACAGCCCTCCGTTGTAATCATTCAAAAATTGTTATAAACACAATTTCCCTAGGTTAGAATATCCCAGCCAGCATATACGCATTGGAACAATGTTGTCCAATCGGTGTCCATCATTTTCTCAGCGTGAGTGTGTGTATAAAATTATGTGTGCTAACTGTGCTTGCTGAACTATGAAGGTCATCTTTCCGTGGCGCAGATGCAACCATAGCAGACAGTATGAAAACATACTAAGAAAATTAACGCAAGCATCAAGGCATCTCCAAACGGGGTGTAGTAATTTTTGTTCTTTGTTCTTTGAGACATGATGTCCCCACAATTGATCGCGACGCCATCGACATCGGTTCATGATCTGAACCATGAACGTGAGGTCGGTGTTTGATACGGCGGATCATAACATCCAGCTTACCAGTCTTAGCAATAAACGAATATAATAGGCCTAAGCATCTCACACGGAGTCGTTGGCCAGTCGTTGGAGTGGTTTCCACTGAAAGGAAGACCGTTTAAGAACTATTTGAAAATATCCGGTCAGTGGAAATGTGCGGTTAGTGCTATTGGCTCATAGGTTTACTTTCGTGAATGCTGATATTGTTGCATATTACTGTCATTATTTTTTCTGCACCATAAGCGCAATTACAATTCGCCTGCTTCAAATTGTCTTACTTATTTTCGTCTGGTAATTCATAGCTGTTGCTGTAATTGTAAATGTTGTTGAAAATGGTTATAGCGTCATTTCGTCATAACTAGTCAGAGGCACTTCATTCGTTAGCCTATTTGATTTAAAATGTCCGGTAGAACAGAAATTTTTCAGTCAGCAAGCCCGTGCACAGAAACCTGGAAAAGCCAGCGGCTGCGGGCCCACGAAACATACGTGGAGCCCATACAACAGATTGGCTACGCGTCAAGGTTCTATAGTCTATACGCGTAGTATAACGAGCGCCGCTGCATAGTTTCTCTTTACTGTACAGGCTTGCAGTTTGAAATTGTGGCCACTGGCCAGTAGTTCCTTCTTATTGGGCGTACAATACATAATCTGATCATCTAGGTGAAATCAAGTTAAGCTTAAAAGCACATCGAATAAAAAGATTAAAGCGGGTGATAAGGTCAAGTCGCTTTTCCTTCAGAGACTCTAGAAAAATAAGGCGTTGAGCAAAGATCATGTTGGTTAATTCAACAGTGTGCTTTGTGAAGCGACGGTGCACTGCTACATTGCTACAACTGTCTTAGTGGCGATATAAGGTGATCAGACAGGTGCGCAGAAGTCTTTATCAAAGCATAGTATAGCTAACTATATATATATATATATATATATATATATATATATATATATATATGTATATATATATATATATAATTGGCAATTTCTATAGCAACACTTTGAGAAAACTAATAATAATAATAATAATAATAATAATAATAATAATAATAATAATAATAATAATAATAATAATAACAACAACATTTCTCTTTCAAAGACTTTTCATTCATTCATTCATTCATTCGGGAATTTATATAGCGCCCCTTCAAGGAAACTACTCAGAGGCGCTCCCGACTCCAACGCGCCCAAAAAGAACAGTTTTTAGTTTAGTAAGGAAAGTTTCAGGCAGACTCCCAGGGTGTAGACGCAGCTCTAGAGGAAGACCATTCCAAATCATTGGTCCTGCCACAGAAAAAGCTCGGTTCTGCATTGTTGCAGTACGAGCAAAAGGAACCATAAGAACTCCTTTTTCTGCGGAGCGTAGGAGGCGACGCCCTGGGACAACCGAAATCAAACAGCAGAGCTCACGGAGGTAAGTTGGGGCGAGGCCCTGGAGACAGCGCAAACTTTTCTATAGCAACATTTGTTGACAATTCAGCGCTTTAACGGTGTGGCCTTCGCCGGTTCTTTTGGTGACCCTAAGCCCGAGATGGAAGAGGGTTAGCCCTTCCAGTTACATTAAATTTATAATAACAACAACAATAATAATAATAATAATAATAATAATAATAATAATAATAATAATAATAATAATAATAATAATAATAATAATAATAAGCTTCGTTTAATTTCAAACTGACACAATGCAGGATGATTACAAATCAGTTTGAACGGATGATCACACGTTATTACAGGAGTCGAATTTAACTGTATACGGCAGCCATGCAAGGCGCCCATCACGTCCTACATCTCATTTTTACGAACGCGCCATCTCGCGAATGATAGGCTGAGTGAACCTTTGAAAGGGTTCGGAAGCGATCCCACTACCTACTGCTCTTCACACCACTGATGTTACCACTACACTATGGACCCCCTTTAATCAGAGACTATTAAGCAAATATCTAAGCTGCGCTATAGGCCTAACAGTTATAAGCTTATATATTCTATATATCCTAAGTACACTGTATATATATATGTATGCATATATATATATATATATATATGTTTGTGTGTGTGTGTGTGTGTGTGTGTGTGTGTGTGTGTGTGTGTGTGTGTGTGTGTGTGTGTGTGTGTGTGTGTGTGTGTGTGTGTGTGTGTGTGTGTGTGTGTGTGTGTGTGTGTGTGTGTGTGTGTGTGTGTGTGTGTGTGTGTGTGTGTGTGTGTGTGTGTGTGTGTGTGTGTGTGTGTGTGTGTGTGTGCAGTTGTATACACACAGTTGAGCATTGCCCGTGGGATAGTAGGCGGATACTATCGTGACTATTTTTACTTTAGCGCTGAGTGACGACAGGTGCGTAGCCTATGTAGACTGAAAAACAAAAGAGAATTAGTCATAATGACTCTATAATATGATACTGGAAATTTCCGTATATTTGAAAATTCCAACCTATCTTTACGCAGTTATATTTATCATATGACCAATATTATGTTTTCCGCTAGCATAACATACTTATTTATTGTCTGTAATATTTCGATTAGGCTACCGGGATTAGTAATCAAGAGTCCCCGCAACTACCTTCCTAACGTAAGTGTATTGATCAGATCACACTAGGCGACAAACATATTTTTTTCTTTACTTTCGAAATGTTCTTAGCTACATTTTGGACGCTGATTTCGATTATGAAATAAAAATTTGGCTAGCGCGTCAGGTTTTTCCGGTAGCCTACGCATCATTACGGTTGTGCACAATTATTAATTACTGCGGTACATTTACAGTAGGCCTATGAAATAGTTCAACCTAAAATGATTTTAATGCATTTACTGTTAAAACAAACCAAGAAGAACATAGGCCAAAACAGACATATTGATGAACACTTCCTTCTTCCGCAACTCACACTATAAACGAAAGCAAAGTATTCAGAAGCGTTTTAAGCCGTTGCCTTTGCCCATGTAAGGTACATCCATCTCTCGTGCAAGAAATAACAATTAACGTACCCCTAGAACTATAAGGCTCTGTGTCCACTTTTTGCGAAACGGAGAAAAACGATTTTTAAGATTTGCTGACGAATTTTTTTTGCTCTGTTTCATTGATGGCAATTAAGTTAAACTTTTTGGAAAACAATGTTTTCCCTTAGTATGATTATATGTGTATTTCGATCATAATGTAAACCGATTATGAGTAATTTGGCTATAATAATGGCAGGGGTGACTATTTTTGGACATAGAGCTATATAACATTATTGATTGCAGACAAAGTGAGTGCTGTAGGTAACAAGTCCAGTCACTTATTAAGATCTCTCACTGGTATTGGCTATGGACATAACACCGTATAATTCTTTTTTCAAACCTCACTCGATCACGGTTATATCTCCAATTCACGTGATGCAAAATTAATGATTCTATTGGACGACTGAACTTGTTACTCTATAGCTTTGAGACACTGTCCAAATCAGGTCCAAATTTTGGACATAGGGCTTTATAGCACTGAAGATAGAGCTTAAGAAAGCGTACCCAGTTAAGCTAGACTATTCAGGACATAGCCTCTGTCATCCCGGTAACGGATATAGCGTTAGGTTGATTTTTCAAAAAAGTGGACATAGAGCCTTATAATTCTAGGGGTATAGTCTCCCATCATGCTGGGATTTAACTTCCTCTGATATCTGTTTCCATCACCTCACCAAATCGGAAAGCGCTTGAAGATCATTCTGTTCGATCGTGGTTTCATTGCGCTAAGTCGGGAGCACCTCTGATGAGTCTCTCGTTAAGTGGTGCTATGTAAATTTATATCTTAATGGAGCCTTTCCTCATGCATATCGCTGACATCGCCCAGATTGGGCAGAAAGAAATCGAGGTGAGAGTGTACAAAGTGCAGTGGCGTAACAAAGGGTTTCAGCGCCCAGGGGCAAGGGTTGATGACTGCGCCCATTTTAATTTTCTTGTCCACTTTAAAATCGTTCTTGTCATAGTATTATGTGCTTCTGAAAGTTAATTTTGCGCCCCTCTAGTGCTGCGCCCGGGAGCGGCTGTCCCCCTCTGGCCCCCTTCGTTACGCCACTGACAAAGTGCATCCTCAGTTACATCCAATACATTCATTCATTTTGGAGGTAAGGTCAGGAATTTATATAGCGCCCCTTCAAGAAGCCTACTCAGAGGCGCTCCCAGTCCAACCTGGACTAAACTCTTATGCCCTCAGCATTTTCTCTACGAGCACAGCATTACATGTAATGTATTCTCTGCTCTTTGATGGCCAAAAAATTCCGGATAACCAACACGAATGCTTCCCATGCTGCTAACTGAGTCAGTGGACTACAGCTTACTTTTAAACGCATTGCCACACATCAGTTCACAGATTTCGGGATCAGCAAAAACACCCTCTTTAACTTTGGCTTCAATTTTCTCGTGACTAAACTTAGGCCTACTTCTGAGATGCTGAATACCATCAAATTTTTTCTCCATCGCCTTTATGATATTTTGTATACGACCAATTTTTATGTGAAGTGGTGTAAGACTTTCTGACTGTCTATAGTGTCTACTAACGGCACGTGCTTCACGCTGTATCTGCCAGGTATGGTTTCGTCAAGCTTAGACCATAATGATTGTTTCCGACTATAGTGGTTGGCATTATCACTCTTTTCGTCCTCTTATTTAACTCTTCGTTCGCTTTGATCACAGTGATCTTTCTGTCCCTCATGTGAGGACTGCCATGGCTCAATCCCTAGCCTTTGCTTGCGTGAGCTCCCTCCCTCAGTTCGCTCTACGATTCTGTCAGGAGGTCTCCATCTTTCCGCATTTTCCCGCTGTCTTAAATCCTGTATTTTCTCTCGGGGTCTATCGCACTGGGAGCGTTTCTGATCGCTGGTCACAGCGAGAGGCGCCTTAGAAATCTTCAAATACGGTACCGGTCCAATGCAAAACTTAATGCTATTATACACACGTTTATGATTCCGAGTTGACAATTGAATCCCGGAAACTCACGTATGCATGAATATTATAATTGGTATAGGGCCTACATTTGGACATGTATGTACGGTTGTACAGTGTATATGCGGTTGTAAGCTTAAATACGGTTTTGTGCACGGTTGTATTTAATCAGGCCGTCGTAGAATCTCAAAAATCGCTCAGACGTGGCAGTGTTTGCCGTCTAAAAAGATGCGTCTTGAATTGCATTGAAACTTAGCGTGACTTGCATTTATCATAATTATTAAGTAGAAATGTAACGGAATTTGTGTACTTAGGCAGTCTGTTAACATGGAATAATGATTGTACAAAGGACATAAAGGCAAGAATAGCAAAGGCAAAGGGAGTTATGGCAGGATTAAATTCCATCTGGAATAGTAAGCAAATTAGTTATAAGGCAAAGCTGAATGTCTTGAAAACATGCGTGTTTAGTACTGCTGTTTATGCGTGTGAGGCCTGGACAATTAAAAAGACTGATCATGATAAAATCCTGGCTTTTGAAATGTACTGCTATAGAAGAATATTGCACCTGAATTGGACAATGAAGGTGACAAATAAGGAGGTCCGAAGACGATTACACATAAAGGAAGATCTAATACAGTCAGTAATGAGAAGGAAATTGGGTCTGTTTGGGCATATATGCAGAATGGACAATAATAGAAAAATAAAAACTGTCATGATGGGTATGATGGATGGAAGTGGAAGAAGAGGAAGACCTAACAGGGAATGGACTGATGACATCAGGGATTGGTGCAAACAAGACCTACACAGTTTGAGTGTATTGGCGCAAGACAGAGGATTATGGAAACAGATGACGAAATTTGCATTGGACACCTACGGGCTTTCGGCCCATGGATCCTGATGATGATGTCCGCGCTGTAGTCGGGAGCGCCTCTGAGTAGAAATCTTTAAGGGGCGCTATATAAATATCTGAAATGAATGAATGATGATGATGATTAAGTAGAAAATCCTCCCAAGAAAGACGGGTGGAATAAGCCATAAATTACAAGTTGTCTGAGTTGCTTTACGACAGTTTTCTTGTATGTTATGTCCCTTTCAGCAATATATCCAAGTCACTTGTTGCATATGACCTCATTACACCGGTTAGCTACGTTGGTTATAAAGCGAAGACTGCGTCTCATGCGCCTCTGTGTTATAGAGAACGTGTGGATCGCGGTTCACCTCCCGATGTTGGCTTAAAGTTAAACTATCGGGCTATCACGGTCCGTAAGCTACACGGGAACCTTAAATGGCGTGGCGCCCAATGAAAAGGGCAAACGATGGACAGTGGTGAATGATCTCAACCGATCAACTCATGAAAATGAACACTGTCGAGGTCATGCGGTCGCAATATTCGCAATAAATAAAAACCTGTACATTTACTCCGCTAATGTTATGCTTTCGCTATTACGCCTCCAGGTTACATCGCATGTTTGTATAATAAGTTTACAACCGCATATACAACCGTACATAGGCCTACATGTGACAGGACATAGGGCCTAGTATAATTTTTTCTTGCTATGCTTAGTTATATTATGTTCGCGTTTGTACCTGCGTACAAGGATTTAGTAATTGCTTGTCATGAGAATGGGGTAGGCCTATAATCAACTTCAAACAATACGAACAATCGGCTATTTCTAGTCTATTCGTAGTCGTGAATTTCAAAATTTCTCATAAACAAATATTTGAATAACTGCAATACATGAATGATAAAGGTCAATTATATCATACAGGTTAATATCATATTTCATCTCTTACATAATGTCTCCTCCTCTTAAGGTGGAGATATATTGACGCATAGACGGTATTTCAAGCCACTTGTTAAAGGCACAGCACGGATTACTATCTTAGTAATTGATCTGAACAAGGCCCTTTACGACAGTATCAAAATGTTTGCTGAACATAGTTAAATAGAAAACATTGATGTGAAGCAGAAGACGGTTCCAAGGTCTGACAGACTGAGACACGAGAAGGCACGACAGGCTTGAGTTGACTAGGTCGGCACCTGCATGTCTCCTCAAATTGTAGAGTGTAACGATCACCGACCCGGTTGACTGTGTTAAATCTTGTTACGGTACCTTACCTTGCATCGCAATACATCACCTCCTCATCCTGCATGTTGTTCTCTCATCATACCTGAGCTCAGCTTCTTTTTTTATCTTCTAACCATGCTTTACCTTTTCTCATTTTAATTTACTTTACCTCAGCTCTTCTATATCATATCTTCATTTGCCTTATTTCACCTTACCTTAGGGTATACCTTGCCATACCTCTACTTACCTGGCCTTACGTTTTCGCACCATATACCTTCTCTTGTAACTGCTTCACTTTAATGTTAAGTTTAATATTTATATTAATTATTTTCTATCTGAAGCTTGGAAGTAGGACCGCCAAATAAAGGAAATGACGCAGTACCATCTCAGTTGGAGTATACTGATGTCTGTCTTGACCACCCATTTTAACATCGGTAAGAATCTGTTAGTTCACGTTTGAGATAAATAGGTTAGGTGAACAGAATCCTTAGTTATAGGCCTATTGTACTAGCTGTTTGCCAGTCCTAAGACGGTACCAATTTATTCGAGTTGTGAGAATAATGTTGCTATGCGTTCTGCCACGTGAGGAATAATGCAATGGAATTTATCGCGAAACAGCGTAAGAAAAAGTTGGCTTCGTAATGCTGTAATCTAGCGAATCGAACAGTTAACAGTAGTGTGAACGGAAGAACTTACTGCCTGCCTGCTGAAGTATATGCATGATGCAAAGTGTATCTATAGAAGGAATACACTTTGTGCATGATGTAGGCCTCTCTCGAGGGCTTCATGACGGCTGGCTGAGACGTTAGCCCAAGTCGAAGAGGCCGCTCTGTTCAGAGCAGTCCAGCAGGCCAATAGGCCTCCGTGGCCTCTCCCCGCTGCAGCGTCATCCGTTATTTAACTTTCGGCAAAGAGCGCACAACTTCACCCTCCCCAATAAAGTATCGATGAACTTTATCCAAGAATGTTGTATAAAAATATATACTAACAAACTCAACCATAAGTAGTCATACCATCAACCGTTGTTCTTCACCTACGGCGTTTTACCTGTTGTAAATTAATTGTGGAATTAAACGAATATACATCAAGATATAACTATCTTTTGGTCATTCGTTAGTAGTTAGTTCGGTAAAAGTCGTCGCGCCATGCTTATTAAATGCTTGTAACTACTGTATGTAATGTATATTAAAAGTGTATAGCAACATTTTAATCTTGTGATAATCCATTTAATTTAGTTTAATGGAGGTCTCTATATCCTGGATATATATCGAGCGCGTATATCTATGTCCCGAATGTTAAAAGTGCGTAACAATAATAGGCCTATTTGCATTTTTGATAGCCCGTTAATATTTAGTTCCTTGGAGGCCATTGTATTCTGTAGAATTAATAAAAGAATATAACCATATCTTGTCTGTTAAATTATTTAACCAAAATTGTAATTTAATTATGGCTTTATTTTATGAAGGCCACAATTTGCTGCACAATGTTCAATTTGTTCACTTTATACTTTGTACACTTTGTTGAGTCTTGGAAGTTGGAAGTGTGCTGGCATATAGGACACTAGTTTTCTCACATTTTCAATTACCATACAATCACATTGTAGTGACAGTGGTAAAAACACAATCACAGTAATACAAATAATTTAGGAAACTCTGAAATTGTAACTGGACCGAGAAGCACAGCGACACAAGTTGGAAGTCCTGCCTATTTCAACTGCTCAACTTCACTGCAAATGGACATTTACTGGATCCACTACGCTCTAGAACCAAACGAGAGCGCCCTTGTCTACGGGCATGGTAAATTGTTACCACCTTATGACAGCAGGTTCGAAATGAAGAAGAATGAAACGACTTACAATCTAATCATTCCTTCTGCTCAAATGGACGACGCTGGGAAATACGAATGCCAGGACCAAGAAGAAGGCGGTGATAAAAAGGATGCGCAGTTAACTGTTTTGGGTATGTAAATTATGGCTTTGTATTTTTCTGACCTTGTGTGTTCTCTAGCATTTGATTTCAAATATTAGTCCAATGTGATTAGTAATAGCAAGCTATCTTGTTTCATAGCCATCTGTTTATTGGTTGATATATTATTAATAGCATGTCATCTTGCCATTAGCCATCTACTTACAGAATCACTAGTAATAGAATCAGGCATGTCATCTTGCCATTAGCCATCTACTTCCAGAATCACTTGTAATAGAATCCTATAATATTTTTTATTTTATTTCCTTATCTATATTTTAAAAACAGAACTCTAATTTTCTTGGAATCCCTGTCTCTCAATTCGCCACTCTCGAAGCAGAGATAGTCGTCAACTATATGCCTCTGTGAGGGGGATAACAGTTGAATTATAAATTAGAAAATGCAAAGGTACTCAAGTTCTTTGAATAGTACACGAAAGGGGATATATTCAGTGCTTAATACTATAGGCCTACACGTACATACATTAATAATTAATACTTCATTACAGTGTCTTACTTGCAGGACAAGGACCAATTTGCCAGTCTGACGAGAAGATTGATAAAATTATTGGACCAAACAGCTGTGGCATAGAACCAGATGAAATTGTGCTGACATGTACAATTCAATACCGAGGTAACGAAGTACCGATATTGAAATGGAGAAACTTTGCAACAAATGACGTCATAAGCAAAGGAATCACTGTAGGAAACATGGTTAACTATAATAATAATAATACTATTATTAACTATGTCACGCTTAACCTAACGATGAAAGGTGAACCATCCATAGACGACACTTCTTATCTCTGCCAAACAAGCATGTTAACACCTACTCCCTATTCCTGCAACATTGGACCTGTGAAAGTAATTGGGAAATGTAAGTAACCCTATGTCCACTGTTCCGTTTTCTAACTCGCGATTTTATATAGACTAATTAAGCCAAGTACCTTAACGAATTTCATTTTTTCGTTGTATGTTCATATTTCTGTGGTAATATAGCCTAATGATTTAAAATACAACAAAGTTAAAACACGCTGACGCTTAAATTTTGATTATAAAAAATATAATATAGGCCTACCTTTTAAATTTTTGTCGGTATGATTCCATAGTGTATCCTCTATGAAATAAAAACTAGTTAATATATATCAATCTTTTATTCACCAAATATGGTAGCACAGAAAAAAGGAGAAAAAACACACACACAGATACAGCATTCTCAGACCAGCATACCTGTCTGTACTATATTAAATAGAAATATTACATAGTCCAAGTTTTATTACTACAAATTACATGTATACTATGCGCATAACATATTACATACAAAATTTACAATAGTGTTCCCGATAATTGAGCCTCTTTGAAAGAGTTTTGTTCTTCTTAATAATCGGGAATTTTTAAGAATTAGTGATCAGCATATAAATTATAATTCACAGTTAAACGAAGTCTATTAGGCCTAGGTTCGTTGACGAGTTGCTATTTAGGTGCAGAAATGGTAATAATTTCTGCACCCAGAAATAGTTATACTTTGCTATACTTTTCTTAAATTTTAAGTGCGAAATTTTACATCTTGAATACTTGTGTCCGCGAGCTATGCCTAGAAAAAGTAAGGGTATTGGTCCAAAAAGTTTCAAAACCTATGTTGTACCGTACTCGATTGTCTACGGTACCTTTGTTAATTATTTTATATTATTTATTTTAGATTTTAGAGGATTTTATCTTTAGGGTTTATTATTTAGCGCACATATGTATATATATACTGATTAACAATAAAAAACAATTTGACTTGTGTCATGGGGGCCCGTACAGTTCACTCTGCACAGGGCCCGCAATATACTAGGGCCGGTGTCACGAAATAGAGTATCCACCCACACATGAGTATCCCGGGTATCCCCCTTACCGAAATGGAGTATTCGGTTTAGTTTGCATTTTTGGCGGTTTCTAAGTGTATTCACTCGTACTGTTTGGATTTATTGTACACATAAAATATTTTAAGTTGCGACTGTTGCGTATCTTTAGTTTGTACGTCGACCTGAAATTAATTTATGTCGTTTTTGGTGATTAGTTTTGACTGGATTGTCGTCGAGGCTATCGTGGTGCGTATGACGATGGGGGATAGAATGGTTTATCCCCCCGGATACTCTAAACCGGTTTATTCCATCCGGGGGGGATAAATTCATACATCTCTCCGGATAGTCTTAGGACGGATACTCTATTTCGTCATACCGGCACTGGTTGCTGAAATAATGAACACGATACTAATAATTATAAAACTTTATGATAATTTTTGAATAAAAACAGCTGAAACTTCCTGCAAGCCGTGTGTGACTGCGGTTATCTGCGCTGTCGTTTTTCTGATCTGCTTAATTGTGACGTGGTATTTGGTCACACGTCATAAAGCACGTAAGTGATTCCTTTACTTATGAACACTTCAACACATATCAAACTGTGACCTATTGCCTAGGATGTTGTGCAATGTGATGCTCTGGTCTTACCATTTTTCCACGCTTGTTTAAGAATTTATCAAGATGATCCTTGCATATGTTTCCATTTTAATAAAATAAACCTTGATGTCGACCATCAAGTGTTTATTCTTAGCAATCTAGTCTACTGATCTCTAAAGCGTCGTTATCATAATGCTTAAAGCATCACTCGTTGGTAGCTTAAGAGAATTTAGATTAAAAAAACACAATCCTTTAAAGAAGCCCGGTCGAAAACCTGTAAGTCAGAGAGATGTGACTTTCTGAAGTGTTAAGATACAATATTGTGGTTAACATACGACAATATTGGATCCCACGCGCATCCATATAGCACATGCATATATATCTAATTTATTGTGGATGAAACACGAAATACATAGAAAACTTAATTTTACTTAATTTGATATTAGCTTCTTCAATGTCATTCTGTTCTGCCCATTTAAATTTCGTCAAACTTGACGTAGACTACTATTGTACTTGCTATGGCATTTGCGATATTGTGCAGTTGGTGCATGAATCTTGCAGCTAAAGAGGCAAATAAAGGAACCGATCCAAAGTCAAAACAAAAATACCAGAAGCATTAGACATTTGTACACCAGTGATATACACTGTTTTACTTAATTTGACATTTTAGGCAGAAAAAGAGCAAATGAGCCTAGGACTCCTGATGGAACTTCTGCAAGTGTACCATTGGCTTAGGGTATGTAATTCAGGTAGTTTCGTGCTTCTTTCATAATGCATAGTCTTATGGTTTTGGCCAATTCAGACCGAGACTCAGGAAAAATGTTCACCCTAAACAGTTTTGATAAACACTCAGTATTTTGAATGTTTATTTGACCACAGGAAATATCGCTCTGCTAAGTCAGTGCTGATCTTCAAATCTCGACTGAAAATTCATTTTAAAAACTCATCCTATAAGCATTTAAAGCGGAATCAACAGAATTTCTGACACGAATATTGCTTTGCGCCCATTAGTTAGTACCTTAAGCAAGTCACCTAATATTGGATCAGGTGACACCAGGTCAGATCGGACTGCATACGTGTCCTGATATTCACATTGGGCTTTTAAAAGCCATCCCACACTTAAAATTTTGCACAGAACAATAATAATTACTTATTATTTGTCCTTAAGATATTAAAATGATTTTACGCAATAGGGCGTACAATACATAATCTGTTTAATCTAGCAAAAATAACAGAGATATAATTTTAGAAAATATGAAAAGTAAACATGTATAATTATATTCTACTTTCGATATCAACTTGTTTATTTTAGTGGTTTCTTAAATCGCAGTTGTTTATATATATATACATATATATATACAGATATATATATAATTAAACAGAAATGAACGTGTATCCGTCTGTCTCCAAGCGTCACTTCTCACTGCGTCATTCGCCAGATGGCAGCTCGGCGAGCTCGCATTTCTGTTTCTCTTAACTTCAGGCTCTACTCTGCTTTGAGTGGTTAACATATGGATTCGGTAGATGGCAGAGGAAGATGGGTGGAGGTTTGAGGAGAGCGGAGCGATGGGAGAGGTAGGGTAAAGGGAGAGGAGGGGACGGGAGGGGAAGGGCAGTGCAGGGTAAGAGAAAAAGGTAGGGGAAAGGAGCGGGTAAGGGGAGGTAAGTGTAAGCGGGGAGGTGGGGAAGGGGAGGGGCGGCTGATTTTTAGTGGCCAGCCATAGCTCGCTAAACTTTGCCGTCCGGCTTACATATATGAACATTATTTTTAGAAACCGCCGACCGTTCAGCATCAAGCTGACAATCTGCCAAGGACGAAAAGAAAGTGATTTACGAAATAGCAATCCACCGTGGATTCAATATTTTCGTCTCTAGGAATGAATCCGAATGACTCTACACTGGACCGATTACATCAATGCACGCAGAATCACAGCACTTGATAGGCCTGTAGCGACTTTCTATTGGAACGCCTTGATCTTGGCGATAGGCTATTCACTATACCATAGACTCGGTACATTTACTAAAGTATTATTAATAAAGTATTATTTAAAAGGGATATTGATAGTAGGCTATTATACTGCTCATTGTTCCAAACACAGCGCGACATTAAATATTCAACAGTATGAAGAACCCATCGACCTATATAGGTCGATGGAAGAACCGTAATTTGACGGCACAACCTTGCACCATAGTCACAATGACGATGTAACAACCAAACACTTAAATAACAATTTTACAACCGGCAAAATGTCACACCATTTTTGCATATTTGACCAAAGACAGTTGGTTGAATTTGTTTATCAAAGACACCCACATTTCAATTGCACGTGATCGTAGATAATTGTTAAAGGCAAATAGCATTTTATTTGTTCTAAATCAACTGGCTTCAATTGCTAGACCTAGTGATGTAATCGGAAGAGGCATTAGTAGTCAATCACAGGAGATAAATTGCTCAAGTGCGGTCATTGTTCAACCAACAAATTATATTTATTTTTTACAAACATGTTTAACGCATGCAGGTTAACCTAGAAATGCGAATCGGAGGCGAGGAAAAGCATAATTTAAAAAAATCAGAATACAAAATAATATAACAAAAGTTCAGTAACAACGATAAATGGCAAAGTTCTAACAACATAATACATAGAAGACATGCTAGAAAAGAAATCGCATAGGGCCTACTATATCATGGTGCAATATTGAATGTGCGAGCAAGTCTACTGGGAAACCATTCGCTGTAGGTTTCTTGCGGATGGTACGCCAAACGGTAGGCGTTAGCATTTTTGAATCTCTAGTAGGCCTACACAAGTCCGAAAGACTATAGCCAGGCATAATGGCAGTATTCTTTAATCTGCATTAGTCGGGCTGAGGAGAGTATTAATTAAGGATCAAGATATTCGCTTTAATGGAATGGGTCATAGGTCTCTGGATGTTCTGTGCAATGTAAAGTCACTGAAATTTAATAAGCAGTTGAAGGGCATTCACAGTTTTGTGGCTAGCACGCTGCACTGTCGATTTGAATGTTGGGGAGTTAAAATGCCCAACAGAGCAGAAATTGTTTCCGAGATTTCGACGCCACTTGCTCCCCTATATACTCGTATATCCAGCTCAGCAACACCAAGAATACACTGACCGTATGTGTGCAAAGAGGAGTCTTATTTTCGAAGGTGGATCATCGACAAAAGTGTCCTTAGTTGTAACGCTAAATTGCATGATGCTCCTTATAGGCCTATGTCAAACTTTCAGAATAACATTTAATTCATTATTTATTCATTCAAAGTATGCAAAGCATTCAAACAGTTCTGTTTAAGATACTTGCACGGAAGAATTCATTACACTTTGAAGACTAAAATTCGGCCATCTCCCCATCTAGTTTTTTGGGGTAGTTCTGCATTATCAATCACAAATAAGATACCTCTTGAGTCATTGAAGCACAGCCTGTATGCCGTTCGTAGGATATAGGTTGAGCTCGTTTTGGGGATCTGCTCTCTGATAAATGTTAACTCTGGCCAACTCAGCAATAATACTCTACTGTTTTCTCTGTCAGCTACGAGAATTGTTCCGTCTCTTTTAACAGCCAAATGCATTGGAACACACAATTCAGTCTCAGACGATCCACTTACACCACCAAAAACCTTTTCCACACAAGATAAAACATATTTATCTCCATCCGGTCTGTCAGCTTTTACAACACACACTCGATGGAGAGCATTTTTATATTTTATGGAACCATGACTTACGAGGAATTGATCATCTGCAACTTTAATGACATGCAGTATACGATTTAACTGAGTATCTGGTTCTACTTTTATTGAACGCAGTAATACTCCATCAGGGCTATATTCTAAAATGTGAGGAGGCACATGCTCTTCAAAAGTAGCAAAAATAACATTCCTGTCGTAGGTAATAGAAAGACTCTGACAAATATTATTTTCAATACACCATCGTTTGAGAATCAGACCATTTTTATCTACCCTAATAATTTCCTTGGACTTCAAGTCCTCACCTTTAGCATCAAAGATATATAGACACACATTCCTGGTACAGGATACCAAATCAAATGGACGAACTAACCCTTTTACTTCAAACTGACGACTATAAGTGAGTTCATTCAATTTCCAAACTTCAATTTCCGAACTCCGCCCAGTGGCTATGAACAGCTCGTCGTCCAAGATGTCCATTCCGTAGAGTGCTTTATTTTCTTTTTCTGCAGCTTTAGTTCTAATTGTCTTTATTAACTCAGAGGGGTTCCGTATGACCACGTTCTCGGCTTTTAGGAAAACACAGAAAAACATTAAAATTACTTTAATTATAACCAATAGGCCTACATATTTAAAATCGCTAGCCTTATTCCAATAGTTTCACGATCATTGGTAACGTTCTTAATCCCATAGTTTATTTAATTTGCGAGTCAATTTTGTTGGTTTTCTGGACTTCCGGATGAAACTTCGCGGTATAGCCCATTTATTCAGTTGCTCATTAACTTCTCCCCTACCATATTTCTTCAACAGCATGTAGGCCCGTAGGGCCTATAAGACTATGATTAAGAAAGTTATATTGGCCATTCGCTGTCATTATTAGTGGTTTTTAAGGGCCAGTGTCTAATGCACAAGACATTCCGGTGACGTACCAAAACCCAAAAATGTTACACCACGAAATCAAGTCAAAGTCGTAATCATCGTAGCCTGCATTAATGAATGCGACCTTATTCAGAGTGAAGAATACTGAACATAATTTAAAAACAGCTCATCAGTTACCTTGTTGGTCAGTCCTTCCTCCAGTTGCCTCATTCGCAGAATTCTTAAGCAGGGGTTCGGTCTTCCGCGAAGTTTCAAACACAACTGTTGCTGTATTTTCTGAAGGCATGCAATCAAAACATCTTGACTCTGCACCAATCGTAACAAGGTTCGTTAACAGCTTTATATGACATGGTAAAAATGAGGAACTTTGGTTAGCTCAAAGGGAATTCTGTTGTAACCGCCATTGTGCGAGAGCTTCTTCCACAAATTCATAAAAGGAACCAAAATCCCGTATTTCTCATCAACCTGTGAGCGCATTAGATTCACCCGTTGCCTGTAACACATTAATGCTTGCACTTCTGCTGCAACACCCTCGTCAACGACACAAAGGTAAATGCATCGGACCAGTGGCATACTCTAGCCTATACAGTTGAATGTCGTCGGCGTAGGCCTACTGTTGGACCAGCACTACATGTACAACCAAAGCAGTTATGAGCTGAATCAGATCTGCCGTGTACGATATTAAAAGTAGCGGTCCTAGTACCAAGTCCTATGTTATGTAGATATATACATGTATGTGTGTACTTGAATACTTACTGAAGCGCCTTTTTCAAAATTTGCTAACGGGTTTTGGCTTTTGGCTCTATGCATGTCTTCATTGTATGTCAAATATAAAGCACAGAGGTTTTTAGCCATCAGTGTGTTAACCTTTAAATATGTCTTACCTCTTTGTCTTCGTCGCATGAAGTACACGATAATCATTATTGTTGGAACAAGTAAAATCAGTATCATGACAAGAAAAGGAAGCCTTTTATTTTCTGCAAAGACATTTTATATCTTCTAGTAAAATAACCACAGTGTCACGTTAGATCGTGATTTATTTAGCAAAAATTATGTTATGAAACCTAGTGCGAATAATGAATCCCTACATTGACTGAGCATTTATTGAGGAATCTATTGTTCTTCTTGAAACTCGAGTAAATTTGGAAAGGCTTTTACGTGTATTAACTTAACTGTCTAACTCTCAAAACATTGTTTGGATTATTTTGTCCAAAGTTTATATTCAATTTTCAATTCAATTAAATTTCAATTTTTAATATAATTTATATATAATACCTTATATCAGCCCCGATTCGCACCAGATCTTTCCTGAACGGGAAGCCAGTGTGACGGTTTATATTTAGGGATTTATATGCTTATACTTGGCTGAATGAGCATCGATGGAAAAGAGGCTGCATGGCTTAGTCAACTCAGATCTCCACCATTAAGCGATTGGATACTAAACGTAAGTAGGCAGGTTGGGAAATTGTAATATCTTTGGCCAGCTGTGACCGTGTTTTAACTTCAGCTGAAATATTCTTCGACACCCCCCCGCCCCCATGATTACGTTTGTAGTTTTAGCCAAGACCAGTATTATACCTCTATCTTGAAAATACTAGAAAGACTCGGATACCTTGGGATTCAGGAACATTAACCACCATCCGTGGGATAGCACACGGTACACCATGTATGACACAAACTTCTTCACATATATAGATCCCTGGTTTTTCAAGCTTTAAGGCTAAGTTTATCCGAGTGCCACCAGATGAAGAAAGTAAAGATACGTTGCCATTGCTTTGATGCGACTGCCACGAGTAGGTACAGTTTTTGTCAGCATGACCAGAACAAGTCACCTCATCGCCGACACTCTTGTTTATTGTATGCTTGCTGTTCTGAATATCTGTGGGAAAATGATAATATCATGTTATACATGGACTGTATTGCTCTTTAAAAAGGTAAAATAAATGGTAAAACTCTTTGAACAAACTCATCATAAGCGTGCCATTATTTAGTAAGAGCTATTATTATTATTATTATTATTATTATTATTATTATTATTATTATTATTATTATTATTATTATTATTATTATTATTATTATTATTATTATTATTATTATTATTATTATTATTATTATTATTATTATTATTATTATTACTATTATTATTATTATTATTTTTTTTACCCGAGGTATTCTATTCCCTCAGGCTATGAAAACTATGTCCGAAGACGTGGGGTCTGGAACGGCCGCTCACTCAACAAGTTATTATTATTATTATTATTATTATTATATTATTATTATTATTATTATTATTATTATTATTATTATTATTACTATTACTATTACTATTATTATTATTATTATTATTATTATTATTATTATTATTATTATTATTATTATTATTATTATTATTATTATTATTATTATTATTATTATTATTATTATTATTTTAATGGCCCTGAGGTTCTTCATTCCCCCAGGGACTTATAAATTATTAAATATTAAATATTATAAAATATTATTATTATTATTATTATTATTATTATTATTATTTTGCCATGAGGTACTTCATTCCCCCAGGGGCTTAGATATTATATAAGGTGAAGCATCTGGAACGGGCCACGGCCACTCATCCATGTCGCTTATGAGCTAAACAGTAAACAAACGTTCCACTGAAAGCTACGGCGTTGAAGCGCTGTATCGTCACTGAAAGGCGCTGAAACAAGAAGCTGGACTCACGGGCCATTATTATTATTATTATTATTATTATTATTATTATTATTATTATTATTATTATTATTATTATTATTATTATTATTATTATTATTATTATTATTATTATTATATTTTTTTTGCCCGAGGTAGTTCTAATCCCTCAGGCTGCTAAAACAATTTCCGGAGACAATAAGATGGACGTCTGGAACGGCTATTCACTCGACAAGTTCTGGTTGGGCAAAAGTACCGCGGAAGGCCACGGCATTAAAGCGTTGGATGGTGCCATGGTGGTATCATTATTATTATTATTATTATTATTATTATTATTATTATTATTATTATTATTATTATTATTATTATTATTATTATTATTATTATTATTATTATTATTGTTATTGTTATTGTTATTGTTATTGTTATTGTTATTGTTATTATTATTATTATTATTATTATTATAATTATTATTATTATTATTAGTAGTAGTAGTAGTAGTAGTAGTAGTAGTAGTAGTAGTAGTAGTAGTAGTAGTAGTAGTAGTAGTACTAGTAGTAGTGGTAGTGGTAGTGGTGGTGGTGGTGGTGGTGGTGGTGGTGGTGGTGGTGGTGGTGGTGGTGGTGGTGGTGGTGGTGGTGGTGGTGGTGGTGGTGGTGGTGGTGGTGGTGGTAGTAGTAGTAGTAGTAGTAATAGTAGTATTATTATTTTTTTCCCGAGGTAGAAAAGATCCCTCAGGCTCTAAAAAACTAAACTACTGTGTTAAAGGTTCTCGTCCCTATCGTGCTGATCAAAAGTGCCTCTATTATTATTATTATTATTATTATTATTATTATTATTATTATTATTATTATTATTATTATTATTATTATTATTATTATTATTATTATTATTATTATTATTATTATTATTATTATTATTATTATTATTATTATTATTATTATTATTATTATTATTATTATTATTATTATTATTATTATTAGAGCTAGTATACTAACAGACGAATGTGAAATTGAGCACAGTCGTCAACCGGCAGCAATTAATTGGTCATGTTCACAAAAGCATGAACTATAATTATTATTTCTGCTTCACAATAATGTATTCAAAATCTTTGTCATGAAGAAATAAGATATTTTTTGGTCCAAAGTTTAAATTCGTTCTTTGCCCATCTCAAGCTCAAAGTAGATGTCATTTTGTCAGAGATAAGATAAGCCGATGTATCTCCGAATATCAATTTATCGACTACTCGATTGGTTGATAACTCCTTTTTGCTTCGACTTAAGTGCATGTGCGACTGCAGCATTCCAGCAACCATACAACAATCTAATCTAGTAACTTCTATAGAGCCGTTTTCACAATGCATAAGGTATAAATCGATGGTCAGTTCAAGTGAAAGTGCAGTCAAAGCATAATCCATTGGGAAAGTCGGGTCAACGTCCTATAGCTTGCAAAAGACTTATGATGGCTTTGAAAGTTGAAACAGACGAGTCTCAAATTTAGACCTGATGACATTTAGAGATCTGCAGAAACACATGACAGGGCAATGAATTCCAAATAATCGACAACCGAGAACGTCAGAGTCCCCAAGTGAGTCCTTGTACGATCGACAGCAAAGTACGTCAATGAATCCTCTGATCAAGTGAACTGTTTCTTCGATTAAGATTCAGATAAACTAATCGTTCACGCCAATGAATACTGAATAGTGCAATCGATTGGACGAAAAAGAGCTAGCCTTGAGACAGGCATGGGTTTGAAGTGTCAGCCGCTTCATTTTTTAGCCTCGGTATATGAGGGCGAGTGGCCAGTCCTCTCCTTTGCCATCTCATCTTCCCGTCGACAGTGTACGGTCAGTGTACTCATTATAATAGCTGAGTTTGCTATGGGCGCACACGAAGCATAAATCTAGAACCAAATTGCTGTCCTCGCGGCAATTTGAACGCCTGACCTCTCGTTTGACAGTGCAGCATGCTAACCTCTACAAGTTCGAGCACCAGGTAGTGCTTCTGAGGGGCTCCAAAAATGCGCTATATAAAACTCCAGATTCATACATGCAAGTGAAATGATTTATAAAACCATTACGTAGGCTATTTTTAGCATTATTTGTGTCTGTCCTCTGAGACCCCTAGCGGTAAGAAAGTTGCGAGCTGCTGAAACGGTGGTGTTTCATGTTCGGCCTCGGCAGTTGCGCCGTTGATAGCTTTATTATTGGAATTTTCCATCAGCCACTGATCACGTGCTGCGCACGCCTGATGCAGCCGCTGAACCCTTGACTCATCCCCTACGTCACCCATTTCCACTACAATTTCGTGTCCATATAAGGTTAGCATTTGTAGGCTGGCTCCTGATTGGTTGGAGCACTGGTCTAGAGACCTTGCTGCCATCTAAGTTTGTCACTCTTCGCCGAGTCGTCCAGGAGGAAAGATCTTCTTAAGTCCCCGTTTTCCACATAGAGTCCTAGATTTAGATAAGGAATCGAGAAACGAATAAGTTAGTCTCTCCCTTGGATCTAAATTGTCCATTTAGCGGTTTAAGATTAAGAAAGCATACGCTTGGATTATTGCGTGTCTGTATTTGAGAAATACGAGAAATGTCTGCTCGTACCGGGAAATAAATGTAGACCGCTTAGCTAGCCAGATTCCGTCGTATTAACTGGATTATTCTCTTTCGTCGTTTCCTCTTATTCGCTGGATTATCATTTGCCTTGTTTTAAGAAGATGAGTAAATAGTCATCCTTTATTTCAATTTGGCTGTCATTGCAAGTTCGCTGACATTGAAAATTGTTAAGTTAAATGTTGTGTTTGATGTAAAATTGACTGATTTAAATTGCCATTAATTGTATAATTGCCGTTAATAATTTTGATGCAGAATCTTTAATAATATTTTAAATTACTATGTCTCGTGAATCCTTGCACTCATTAGATGTAGGTGAGCAAGGTGATGTTAGACCCCTTTCACCGGAGTTTCTTCAAGCCTCTATTCTTGTACGTGTGTTGGAAAGTATAGAAAAGGTGTCTGCTGGACAAAATAATTTAAACAAACGACTGACTGATGGACAAGACAAGATGGATAGGAGATTCACGGACATTACTGAAGGACAGCACAGTGTAGAAAGAAGGTTAGCTGACAGACTAACTGAAATGACAAGTAACCTGTCGGACTTAAGACAGAGACTAGGAGACCTGTTTGAAGGGCAGTCTGAATTGTCTAGATCCCACTCTGAAATGCAAAGCGACCAGAGAAGTCTGTTGAATAGGATAGAATTCCTAGAATCAGATAGACAAGTAAGTAAGGAACTGAGTACCACCACGAACCCTGACTTTTCGGAACCTCAACCGGAAGTTGCCGAACTCCCTTCCGCCGCAGCCTTACCCTTGGAAACCTTCGTCAAGAAACCAATAATAGAAGAATCGGAAGGATTTGAACCCGAGACCTTAGGCCCACGCCGGAGCACTAGATTAAAGGACCGCCCACAACCATATTACCGTTTCTCTGTGAAACCTGGATTTAGAAAGGAAACCGGTGCCTGACCTAAAGACTACTCTGCCATGTCGAACATCAGCGGGACTCAAATCTCACTTAAAAACGCTACCTCTCCTTTGTGCAAACCGCCTGCAGTAGCGCACAGTCGGGGAGGAGACAGGCAACGGCACACAGACATAGGCCTACATTCATGTATGTGTGCATGATAGCAGTTACGTGAAAGATTACAACAAATTCAAATACAATTGCTATTATTTAGATAATTACAGTTTCAATAAATCTGAGTTTTACACTTACTTATTACGTTGATAAATCCAGACTGACAGTGTAATTGGTTGCCAGTTAATTGTGTTGTTTGACAAGAGTATGAAGAATTTTCCAAATCCAAATTGGTCTCCATTCTTAAGGTGTACGTTACACTTTTGTTGGTGGTGACGATGGTTGTAATTCCATCCACTGCACGGTTTTCTCCAGCCTTTTTCCACGTCATTTCTGGTGGAATTTCACCATAGAATTTTATGGTGCAAGACAATTCCACCAAATCAGGTGTGATGCCACAGATATTTGGACCAATGAATCCATCTCTTCCCTGGTTGGATTTGCAACTTGGATGGTCCTCTGAGAAATCAGAACAACACTAATCGTATTAATCCAAGCATCACGAAACATTTTGCTTGCACCTGAATGATGCTACATATATATATATATATGTATATGGGGCGCGGTGGTGTAGGGGTATGTTCGGTGCCTTGCAGCCGGAGGGTTGCGCGTTCGAATCCACCTCAAGCCGCCGCGTATGGACCCTGGGCAAGTCCTTCACTCGCAATTGCTCATGCGCTTCGGCGTGAAACTCCGATTCAGTGTCCGCGCTGTAGTCGGGAGCGCCTCTGAGTAGAAATCTTGAAGGGGCGTTATAACAAGTGCTCATACATACACACATACATGCATATATATATATATATATATATATATATATATATATATATATATATATATATATATATATATATATATATATAAGATAATATATGAACAAACTTCGAGATGCCATCAATTAGACAGACGGGCAGAGGCGTCAGAGATAGACTGAAGTTGCAAGACATTAGTACCGTAGAGGAATGGTCAAAGCAAGCGTTATTACCAACGTCGACCCTAGTGCAGACCAGGGCATATACCAGGGTAATAATCGCATGAAGGGAAGCGACCGGCGAATAGCCTCGGAATAGGTCGTAGTACTATTGCGTTCATCCCTCTCTGGGCGTAGGCTACTCAGGCTGTGGTTTTTGGTTGGCTGCATGGTCCCTGGTCTCTCACTGTAGGGCCCATAATCTAAATTCTCTACATCGTCGATTTGAGCCTGGTTCCTTTTCTTTGGGCTCCAATGTAACTGCACTACTTACGTTCAAGATCGCATAATGCATCAACAAGGAAAGGACGTGCAATCCATTTTTTACTTAATCTCTCTGCCGCTTTTGATGCCATCGATTACAAAGTACTCCACAGTCTCGTAAACTGCTTTGGCTTTTCTAGTCCTCTCTGGTACACAATCAGTCCACACTTCAGAGTCATCACTTCACTTCGAGTTCCAAAAGGTGCTGTGTTGGGACTGCTTCACTTGGTGATAGCCTACTACACCTCTCGGCTCACTGGTCACTGTAAGCCAGTGGCGTACCGTAGGGGGGGGGGCAGGGGGGCGAGTCGCCCCGGGCGGCACTTGAGCAGGGGCGGCAAAATAGGGTTGAAGTAATATAAAAGGAGTGAATGCAGAAATAATTGAAAAAGTATAAGAGGAAGTAATAAAAGTAGACAAAGAAGGAAGGAAAGGAAGAAAAATAACAGCATACAGTGGCGTAATGAGGGGCGGGGGGCGGTCCCCGGGCGCAGGAGAGGGCGGCTTCTGACAATTATAGTATAATAGTAGTGGAAAAGCAAAAAAAAAGGTCATCAGAAATTTTGGCGGAAGGAATAAAGAAAATATTATCCGGAAATTTCCAAAATTAAGTGCAAAGGGCGGAATTTTTGGGCCGGCGCCCCGGGCGGCATGTAAGCTCGGTACGCCACTGCTGTAAGCTCGGTAAACTACCATTTGAATACCGGTACCGAGGATAATATTAATAATAAATAATAATATTCTTCTGTATTATTCCGGTGTTTTTCTGTTTTTGCCGGATAGTAGGTAGTGCAATTTCAGTGGAATGGTAATTTATGATAGGGAGACTGAAAATGGAGATACAGTTTATGTAATGCAGGGTGACTACTCAGCGGTTTGCATTTACCTTGCCAGGATGTTGAAGATGAAACTGAGAGTAGATAATATTATGGGCGATAACTTGATGTATCTTCGAGAAAGCGACGGCTTTGTTAGAAAAGAGTAAATTATGGCATACGTGAAACTTGTGGGAAAGAAGCATTATCGAGTAATGGGTTGACAATGGATGTGATGACAGGGCCAAAGACGTCAAAACAGTCTTTTAGACGAGAAGCAGGAATGAGGTATACAGAGCGCACAGCTAATCAAGAGATGAGAAGATTAGATTACGAATCTGCGCTACAGTCGTTTTCATTCATTAATTCAAAAATTTATATAGCGCCCCTTCATGGTAACTACTCAGAGGCGCTGATAAGTGCTGATAAGTCGTTGATACGAATAAGCTGAGAGATGGTTAAAGGGAAGAACGTTTTAGACAAATAGGCACCTGTTGGCAAAGTAAGAGTGAGATGAGTGGCCGCAACTGTCAGGTTTAAGAGAATCTGCAGTACGACAAATAAGACTTTCACCAAAAGTAATCCTTTCTGATAGGAAATTACACCTTAGATTAAATCTTAACATGCGTTATTGCGTTTCAATACGAACCAAGTACAATGAGAAATGCAGTAAACTGTCCTTCTCCAAAACCTCCGTCTTGGCAGATGTACTTTCCTGCATCTTTTGATTCCACTGGTGAAATAATTAATGTTGACAATCCTGACGAAATATTGACACTGAATCGTTGTTTAAAAGGCCCAATAATCTCTCCCCCAGCATAAATGAAATTGGTTTCACTATCGCGAGACCAGTGGACATCTTCTGAAGTGGGGAGAAAGGAACAAGTGAAATACGCAGATTTATTGATAATGGCTATTGTATTCTGAGGCACTACAGACACGTTTCCATTAGCTGCAATGCAACAAAATGATAATGTTATGTTAACAATTCAAAATATATAATGTACCACAGCATAGCATACTATAAGATCGCATATTATGAAGTACTGGTAGACACTGCAGAACACGCTTCAACAGTTTTATTGACGCTTATCTAATTTTTGTAGTTCTAGCATAGTACATAGTACGGAGGATATCACGTAAGCAATGTTATGATACGCTAGAGAAATATGCGGTCATTTTATCCACGAACACAAGTTATGGCGCATGTACAATGTCTTTGTGTATCAGAATTCTAAGAACGTATAAAACGCTATGCTTTGCTAGTTATTGTATTGCACTGTACATGTATTGTATTGTATCTGGGCATTTGCAAAGCACCTCTTGCAGTATTGACTATTCAGAAGCGCTCCCAGCGTGAGCAATCCGAGGAAGCAGACGTTTTCAAGCAACGGACCGAAGTGATAAATCAACTGCTAAAATGCCAGTCCGAATTTGTGAGGGAAGGTTATCCCACGAAGAAGGACTCGCAAGTGCAATAACGCGGCATTGCGCAGTGGCTGTGTTGGTCCGGGGGACGAATAGAAAAAAATCTGTCACTAGAGCGAAGAGAGAGAGAAGAGAGAGAGAGAGAGAGAGAGAGAGAGAGAGAGAGAGAGAGAGAGAGAGAGAGAGAGAGAGAGAGAGAGAGAGAGAGAGAGAGAGAGAGAGAGAGAGAGAGAGAGAGAGAGAGAGAGAGAGAGAGAGAGAGAGAGAGAGAGAGAGAGAGAGAGAGATGAGACAGAATGAGAGAAGAGACCGGTTTACGGAGGATATCACACAGGCACCTTTGAGCCTGGCCATTGTGAGCTCTAGAGACCAAATGAAGTATCGTATAATGGATACCAGCCTCAATAGCGAGCCAATGCAATGTATTCGTTATGACAGTTGAGATATGAGAGAAACGAGGGAGACGTGCAATAAGTCTGGCAGCAGAGTTTAGGACTGATTGGAGGGTTGACCGACGAACTTTAGGAAGACCTTCCTGTTAAGGAGTTGCAGTAGTCAATGCGACTGCAGACGAACGCGTGAACAATTATAGTGATGAAGATATGCAAGGAGACAGATCTCCTGATGGCTCGGAGCTGTCTCGAAATGATAGTAGCAGGAACAGGTTAGAGCAGTTGAAAGATGCTCTGCGAACTTCAAGTTGCTATCTAGGGTGACACCCAGGTCGCAGACACTATAGTTGAAAAGGTGAAGGTGGGGAACTTTGAGATAAAAGGGGGAAATCAAGCTTAGCGAGTTGTGCAGTGCAAGGACAGGATGACAATTTGTTTAACTGTTACGGTGTATGTTCCGCAACTGAAACAACATGATAATATGCTATTGACAAAGTAAGCAAGTTTTGCAAATTTAAAATTGTCAACGGTACTGTGGTAATCATAATCTTAGCTCGATATCTAGAATCCACTAAGAAATGGAGGCATCCTACAGTGGTTACAAGAAACGTTTTCAGTTGAAACCGAATAAAACTAGAGACTGAGCAGAACGAACTGCTGCAGAAAGATATAATCTAAGAAAAATATACAGTATATCTAACAAAAACTCACCGACAATAATATGACAGTTCTGTGCAAAAAGCATCGTCAGTAGAATATATTGTAGCGTCATTGCTGCACCAGTTTCGGCATTTGATCTCAGACTCTAGTCATGCCTTCCTTAAAACGAACTGACAAACATGGATCTTCTGAATGCTTCCGAAACGGAATTTATTCAAATAAACTTATTGTTTTATTATCAAATTTATCACCTTAATCTCTCATCAAGTGCATTCTTAATAAAACAATAGACACAACGCATGCGCCCTATAAGCTAAGATAGCCAGAGGCTTTGGTCTCCAGGGCAATTTAGTTCTGAAACATTTATAGTTTGCATTATGCAGATTTCCCTTAATGAGAGCAAATGAAATATACAGAAACTGCCAGTGGCGGCGCCAAGGGGGGCTAGGGGGGCTTAGCCCCCCCTAACTGCGGCTCAGCCCCCCCAAAGAAAAAGTGGGAAATCTCTGTCAATGCTTACTTCATAATAAGCCAACTGAACAGTGACCAACGGCAACGAAATCATCAACTATCTCAGGCAGTGAGGCAATTATAGGCTATTACTTGATTATGATGGACAGGGTCACAGACTCACACGGCCTATTTTAATCTTTAGCGATTACATTCTTACTTACCTTACGGTTTCAGTTGCGTGCAACGACCTCTTATAATTATTATGGTTGCTTCAGTGCGTGACTGACTCACTTCCGTTGGAAAAGCAGAAGGGCCTAATAGCGGGAAACAGATTCATGCGATCAATATTATTTTAATTAATAAATAATTGACATTTTTGCGAGAATTTCGTTTATTTTCGTTCGCCAAACGACGCTAAGTTTGAGTAATATGTCCAGTGTGCCTCCACTGAAGAAATTTCGCCAAATCAAAGGGCAAACTGTACTCGACTTCAGCAAAGCAAACTCAAGTGCAGGTAATAATGCCTAGGATTAATGCTTTCATGTTAAGTGTTGCACTATTCAAAGTATATGCATTGAAATGTGTTAAAACTGATAGCTTTAATTAATATGCCTTTTGGAAAAATTTTAACAACTCTCAAGTGTTAAATTGAACGTGAGTTTATGATTAGGGCCTATCTGATGTACCTTCCAGTCCTTTTTTCTTCAATGAGCATCTGTGCTAATTTCATAATATGCATCTTACCACATGGATGTCGATAAATTGCAAACAGCATTGGATATGGGGAATCTTCAGTAACCACTGTGTGATTAGGTGAAGAAATTTCACAAAGTTGAAATGTTTTTGCTTTTAATTCTTAACACGAAGTGCTGTATTGTCATTGCAATTTTGGTTCTAACAAAAGCTGAAGAACTTATTACTTTATGGTGACCTAAAATGAAGTTACTCCATATTTTACAGTTTTTAAGTTGTGCTTTACCAGTTAATAACACTGGTCTGCGCTTACAACTGGTGACGTGTGTATTTGAAAAACGGCATAATGCTTTATCAACATTCAGAAATCTAATGTCACAGTTTATGTGACTTTACATGCAGCGACGCATACTAAAAATTTCTCAAAGCAAATGTTACATTTTAATCAATTGTTTGCTTGCAGTAAACGTGTTGCAGACATTTGGAAGAAAAGTTTGTCTGCCATGCACATGAATGCTGTTGGTAGTTTAAGTCTGCATGTTGGAGAGTTTCTGGGAAAGTTGTTGAAGAGGCGTTCTTTGAGTATCTAACTGCCGACTACACATGAAAATTGAGTATGCCCAGTTAATTATTTTCTTGGGGTTTCTGCTATAGATTTACGAAGTTTTCCTTAAGTTTCTTTCAAAAACTTTTTGTTATATTTTTATTTTTCTAGAATTTCCAAGTGTTGCCATGGATAATAATTCTTAAGTAAAGTGTTTTCAACTTCATGATGTTGATGTTTTAATGGGTTTGGTGTAGTATTGCATGATGGCTTTATTCCAACATGAAGTATTTCAGACACAAAAAGTGTGATTGGGAATGTGATCCATCTGTTAGGAATGTTACTGAATTACATGGCAAGAGATTTTGTATATGTATATAAGAATAGAAAAATGGATGTTTTAAGTTTGTCATCATGTTGTTTGTACAGGAGGCATAGTTGCAGTTCAAATAAATTCATGTTTGAAAGTTTTCCTGTAGCAAAATGCTGTAATAACTTGTTAGGGATTTTATGTCGCTTATGTACATTAAATTTGTGCTTTACAAGGAAATAAACATTGGATTCAACGTGTTTATTGTATAGTTTTCAATCAATCTAAGTGGAGAATAGTAAAACTTGCAAGAACCTGTTTCAAATCAATGCCCAGTAACAGCTGTAAGGGTCTATGAAAGAAGTAATTTGGGAACATCTTAAAGATTTTCTTGTGATAGAACTCAAACTTCTGTACAGTATATTGATTCCATTGTCTGCAGGTTTTGTGTCGGGTATAGAAGAGGGAAGGGATGGAGGCATAGGCGCAACCACCCTGTGGGACGCGTCCCCCCAACTTTCGGGCAGGCTGGGACGGTCCCCCCCCAACTTTTGAAAATTTTGAGGTAAACAAGAGCCCAAAATGCACTCCATTTGGTATTAAATGCTCAAAATTGCGTCGTCGTCTGGGGCTCCGCCCCAGACCCCGTTGGCGGAGCTTACGACGCTCCCCCGTATCCCTATAGTCGTTAGGGGCTTCTTGCTTTCCGCAATCGCGGCTGTACGTGCACCTTCCGCACTCGCAATTTCCCCCACTCTGTCTATCTGAGCTCCGGCCTCTCTCTAGCCCCTATTTAATTTACATACGTAAAGATACACAGAACAGCAATACTTGGGGAAGCACAGTTGACCGTAGACCTAGCCGACTGAATCATGATTTGCAATTTATTGGGGTTAAGAAAGGACTAAACCTCGGCCATACAACACCCATGGCCCGTTCTGGCAGCCCACCATGACGGGCGGGTCGCACTAGGGGCGCGGGGGGCGGTTCCCCCACTCGAACGTTCTAGTAGGTCCGTCCCCTAACAAATCGCTGGACCTGGCCGATAGAATACAGAGTAAGGCTAAAGCCGCTAAACTCAACTGAGTCTATAAGAATTCAGTGCAGGATGTTGCTGTATAATTTCACTCTAAACCTGTAGCCTACTTATCACGCTTTAAAATTCGACTAAGGCTCGCGGTAGAAGCCTAGGAGGACATTTCAATTTTTACTTCTGAGACTGCGAGTGGTATTCTTCTAAAACCTAAAATCTCAGTTTATTCATATAATAAAGTCATTTTTTCACATATCTAGATGGTTTAGGTACTTTTATATCGAAATCATCTGTGAAAAATTTGAGGTAAATTAGAGCCCAAAATGTACTGCATTTGGCATGAAATGCTCAAAATTGCGTTGGCTTCTGGGGCTCCGCCCCAGACCCCGATGGGGGAGCTTACGACGCTCCCCCATACCCCCTAGTCGTTAGGGGCTTCTTGCCTTCGGCAATCGCAGCTTCGCGCCTTCGGCGCTCGCAATCCCCCTCAGACATTCTAGTAGGTCCCCCAACTTCTGGACCGTGGTTGCGCCTCTGGATGGAGGTACAGGAAGGGGAAGAGAGGGAGGGGAGAAAAGGAAGGGCTTGGGGCTACAGCCCCCCCAAACCCGAAATCCTGGCGCCGCCACTGGAAACTGCATAGAGTTACAAACGTTTTGGCTAGAGTAGTAACGGATATGTCAAGACACCCGAATAAAAATTCCTGTGCTTAACTCGTTGCATTGGCTTCCTGTTCAGCAAAGGATTTAGTTGAAATTGGGGCTTATACAGTACAGGAAGCCAATGCAAATATTTAGGCACGGGGTTATATGATCATATTTTTACGCATTAGTTATGACTCTAGCCAAAGAGTTCTGAACTTTTGGTGTTTCAGCATGTTTGATTTGTGAAACAACTGCGAAGCGAGTAACAGTAGCCTAATCCAGATGGCTGATGCTCAATGTATTTGCCGAGATATCCTTGAAGACAAGAAAATATAATGCCCAATTTTGCTGATGACTTACATTATTATCATCTGCTTAGTCGTTAAGAGACAGTAGAATCAAAAACAACGCCCAAGTGACGAACAGCATTAGGCCTAGTCCAATCAACTAAATGTGTCACCCAGAGACTTAAGCAATTGAATTTTGAAGTTGCTGTGGAGTGACCAGTAGTAGATATTCTGTTTCGATGGGTTAAGGAGTTCACTGTCCACAGGTAACTGTGTTGTTCGAATCCTTTAGATTTAATTGGCAGGCGGTTGCCGGGCAACGACATCAACAACATAGGCCTACATTTTCACCAGGCCTATTCGAAATATTGACTAAAAACGAAAACGCACCGCCCTATAGTAATAAATGCTCCACGAAAACAGTCAAGAATCCGAATAATCGGTGTCTACAGTATAATGAGCTATGTAAATACATTCGGTTGAATAATGATTGGCTTACTTTGTCACTAATTACAACCAGCTCCAAAGACTTCCGAATACGAAACTGCGCAATGTTATGATGCAGCAATTTTCCAACTTAAGCTATTTGTCAGTCGTCATGTGATAGGCCTACATTTTCAATTCCCACACAAGCGCACACAGGCTCTCGTCTTATTGCATATTCATGAGAACACTTTGATTGACAAGAGATATCATATTACAAAGAGTTCACTGGCCTAGATAAATAATAACATCACTGACGTGAAGCGCCGAACATCAGGTAGGAAGCGGGATCGATTCCCGCTACCCCTAAAGGTTGACTCAGCCTTCCATTCGCCAGATGGCATTGGTAAAATGAGTAGTAGGACAGATGGGCGCCTTGCATGGCTGCCATACGACTCCTGTCAAACTTGTTATCGCCTGTTCTTACTGTGCCATGTAATCTTACTGCGTAGGCCTACTTGTCAATTTGAATTATTACTAAAGAAGACTATTATTATTAAAAAACTAGATGTTTGCCCGTCCTAAGACGGTTAAAAACAATTTGAAAATGTCAAGAGATGCGTCTTCTCGTGCTATGATTGACATAAGTCTTCTCCCTCTCCCTCCCTACCTCCGTCCGTCCGTCCGTCCGTCGCTCCCTCCCACTCTCCCTCCCCTTCCACTTTCCCTCCCTCTCTCCCTCCCTTCCTCCCTCCCTCCCCGTACTTCTCTGCCGTCCGTCCCGGCCGCCCGTACCTCCTTCCCTCCCTTCAACATCCGTCCCTCCCTCCACCACGTCTCTCGCGGCGATCGTACGTGTCTTCTCCCTCTCCCTCCCTCCCTCCCTCCCTCCCTCGCTATCCCTCCTCCTTCCTATCCCTCCTCCCTCCCTCCCTATCCCTCCCTCCGTCCCTCAGTCCCTATGTCCCTCCGTCCCTCCCTCCGTCCGTCCCTCCCTTTCTCCGTCCGTCAGTCCCTCCCTCCCTCCCCGTACTTCCTTGCCGTCCGTCCCGGCCGTCCGTACCTCCTTCCCTCCCTTCAACGTCCGTCCCTCCCTCCACCACATCTCTCGCGGCGATCGTGCGTGTGTTCTCCCTCCCTCCTGTCGTGTTGCATTATCTCGCGTTGCTATTGTTACGGTTTTTGGGGTTGCCCTCCTCGGAAGTGGGACTGGCATGCTTTGACACTGTGCCTATGTGTATGTCCGATGCTTTGACACTGTGCCTATGTCCGATGCTTTGACACTGTGCCTATGTGTATGTCCGTTGCCTTGTCACTGTGTCTGTATGTGTGCGTCCTGCTTGGCTCTTGCTCACTTTGCCCGCCGGGCCTTGCTCATTTTGCCCGCCGGCTCTTGCTCACTTTGCCCGCCGGGCCTTGCTCATTTTGCCCGCCGGCTCTTGCTCACTTTGCCCGCCGGGCCTTGCTCACTTTGCCCGCCGGGCCTTGCTCACTTTGCCCGTCGGGCCTTGCTCACTTTGCCCGCCGGCTCTTGCTCACCCTCTCCCTTCCCCTTTCAGGCCTTGCACGGTGCCTTCTGGATTTGTACACCCCCCACATATTGTACTATATATAGAGGACGCTTTTGTATGTAAGCGACGATGCATTGACGATAGAGCTTGCTCTGATTTGGAACGATTTCGATGCATCTGACTGGCCTGACGATTCCTGTCTACCGTTGCGTGTCTGTGTGACAGTGGTAGAGTGGGCTGACGATTTGGCAGAATATACGGGTTCAAAACCTAGTGACTTTGACTTGTCTTGGTTGATTGGAGCGCGTCGTCAGCGGCGATTGCCATAAGTCGTCTGCAATACTCCAGACGCCGGACTTGCGCTCTTTCGAGCGACACGCGAGACTATTTGCCTCCTGCGCAGAACACCGCCGTCTTCGCAACACGAAGAAGCGTGCGAATTGCCCGACCGGGTGAGAGGCGAGTTCCGCGACACTGGTACCAGAAGAAGTGGAGTTCGAGTCTTCCGCCAGCCGACGACGCTAGAATCAACCGATGATGCACCGGGAAGAAGACGACGACGATGACGATGAGATTGCCTTCCGGATGCCAAGTCAAGTCCGAACGCCTGCCGATATTTCTACGCCAGCTGCGAGACGAATGGCCGCGATCGGGACGAAACCGGACAGCAGCCGTTTCCTGGAAGATCTTTCCTTCCCGACGCCGAGTCAAGTCCGAACGCCTGCCGAGACGTCGACGCCAGCCGCGAGGAGAGCAACGATGGAGATGCCGTCGGACCGAATCCGTGTGCTGTCCGAAATCAACTTCGACGACCCAGAGCCGGTGAGATCGAGCCTCCGAGAAAAGATGGGCGAACCGAGAGACGAAAAGATGAATTTGAGACCGAGCTTCCGCGAAGACAGGGAAGAAGAGATGACCGTGAAACCGGAGAGAACGAGCATCCGAGGAAAGACGGGCGAATCGACGACAGAAAAGAGGAAATTGAAATCGGATGGCCGCGTAAAGACCGAAGAGACTGAAAAGACGGGCGAGCCGATGAATTCTACGACGAATCTACTGGAAAGTGTCGGTGGTTTGCTGCGTAATCGGCCGACGCCGATGAAACCAGGCAAGTTCGATGGGACGGGCTCGTTGGAGTCGTTCCTAGTGCAATTCGAGGTCTGCGCGAGGCATAACCAGTGGACCGCCGCAGACCGGGTCGACTACCTACGATGTTCGCTTGAGAAGGCAGCCACGCAGCTCCTTTGGGACTTCGGCGCTCAACCGAGCGTGAGTTACGAAGAATTGGTCGAACGCCTTCGCCAAAGATACGGGACGGAAGGCCAAGCAGAAACTTTCCGTGCTCAGCTGTACTATCGCCGCCAACGACCGGAAGAAAACCTGAGCGACCTGCTGCATGAGATTCGACGGCTGGTTGTCCTAGCCTACCCGGTGCCTTCCAACGAGACGACGCAGATCATCGCGAAGGACTCCTTCTTGGAAGCGATGAGAGACCGAGAACTTTCGCTCAAAGTACGCGAGCGAGAGCCGAAGACTCTTGATGAAGCCTACCGGACGGCGCTTCGCTTGGAAGCCTACCAGCGAGCGACCGACTCCGACGACCGGAGAAGACAGCCGAACAGAGTGCGTGGAGCCCAGGAAACCGACGTGAACACCCAGTTGCAAACGCAGCTGGACCGGTTTCTGGCTACGCAGATGGAGGAGCAGCGACGATTCCAGCGAGAGATTGAGCAGCGCATCGACCGTCAACTCCGCGAGATCCGCCGAGGAACTTCGATGAACGATGGACCGGGTCGAGACGCTCGCCCCGATGAACAACCTACGACGCCATTGGAGAACACGCGACGATCGGTGACTTGCTACAACTGCGGACGAGCAGGTCACATCTCGCGTAACTGCCGTCAAGCACGCCGCCGCCGCAACCGATCGAACGACGACGCACCGCCCGATGATGAACGAGCTACGATGCTACCGGACCCGGTGGCTAGAAACAACACGACACGTCCGAGTCTGCCGGACCGAGCAAGCAAGAACGCAATCTACATTCGAGGGACGATTCACGGACGATCGCAGCTGTGCCTGGTCGACACTGGATCGGAGGTCAGCCTGGTGCCTTCATCTACTGTCGATGGGTTAGAACTTCGCTCTTGCAATCGCTTTTTGATGGCTGCTAATGGGACTTCAATACGCGTTCTTGGGGAGGTCCAGGTGCCCATTAAGTTAGCGGGTGGTTTTCAGATCCATACTTCATTTTTGGTGTCAGATCAAATTGCTGAGCCCATGCTTGGGATGGACTGGTTAAGGGAGCATCGCTGTCGCTTAAGTTTCGGGACTGGGGCCTTGTTTATTGACCGTAAACGTATCTCCCTGGTGAGAGGTAATGGGTCAATGTGGTGCCGGCGCGTGATCGTTGCCGAGGAGGTTATAGTGTCCCCTAGGTGCCAGAGCGATGTCCCGGTAAAAACTTTGTATGGGGATCTGACTACTATAGCGCCTGCTTGGATGACTGAGGCTCAAGAGATTCAGCCTGGTGTGCATCTTGCCCGTGTAGTGGTCGATGATCACGCGGACAACCGCGTTAGAATAGTGAATTTGAGTGAGAACGAAGTGCGCTTGACTAAGGACCAGATGCTAGGAGGTTTACACCCGGTAGAGGTTGAGTCTAGCAAGGGAAAAGATGAGAATGCAGGGCCGAAAGATGCTGTTTCGCCTAGTGAAATGTTGTTGGCCGATCTGCCCGACGATGTGTCGCCTGAGATTAGGGAACGACTGAGTGGATTGCTGGATGAGTACAGTGATGTTTTCTCTGTCACTGATCGCGACTTGGGAAGGACTTCAGTTTGTACGCATAAGATAGAGACCGGAGATGCGCGTCCAGTGCGCCAGCCTTTGAGACGCCAGCCGTTGCCGCACAGAATTGTTGTTGACACCCAGTTGGACGGCATGTTAGCCGATGGAATCATAGAGCCAGCTGTGAGCGAGTGGGCTGCGAATGTGGTGTTGGCCCGTAAGAAAGACGGTGCCCTGCGGTTCTGTATTGACTACAGACAGTTGAATGATAGGACGAGGAAGGATTCCTACCCGCTTCCGCGGATAGATGAATGTTTGGACGCTCTCGCGGGCGGCGGATGGTTCAGTACGCTAGATTTAAGAAGCGGATATCACCAGGTAGCGATGGATCCGAAGGATGCAGATAAGACCGCGTTTGTTACGCGACGAGGTATTTTCAGGTGGAAAGTGATGCCGTTCGGGCTCTGCAATGCGCCCGCCACTTTCCAGCGGCTCATGGACATCGTCTTGTCTGGGCTAAACTTCGAGGTTTGCCTAGTTTATCTAGATGATGTAATTATTTTTGGGAGTACGCCGGAGCAGCACCTGGATAGATTGGAGCAAGTGTTCCTACGGCTAAGGGGCGCCAATCTTAAGTTGAAGCCAAGTAAGTGCCAGTTGCTGAGACGGACCGTTTGCTTTCTAGGCCATGTAGTTACGCCAGACGGAGTGGCTATGGACCCGTCTAAGGTCCAAGATGTTGTGGGCTGGCCCGTGCCGCAACGGCTGCGTGATGTTAGAGCATTTTTAGGATTGTGCTCATACTACAGGCGATTTATTAGGGACTTTTCTACGCTGGCAGCGCCACTGTTTGCCCTGACCAAGAAGGGAAGAGCCTTCGCTTGGAACGAGGTATGCCAAGAGACTTTTGATCTCTTGAAGAACGCTCTGACGAGCGCGCCGATCTTGGCGTTACCGAAGGATGAGGGAACTTACCTGTTAGACTGTGACGCATGTGACTTGGGGATCGGAGCGGTGCTCTCACAGCGCATAGAAGGCGAAGAGCGCGTGATAGCGTATGGAAGCCGCCTCCTCTCTACTGCTGAGCGGAATTATTGTGTCACAAGAAGGGAGCTGTTGGCGATAGTCCATTTTACTAAGACTTATCGACAATACCTGCTGGGGCGCCCGTTTGTCTTGAGGACAGACCACGCCGCTTTACAGTGGTTGCAGCGTACGCCAGAACCGATTGGTCAGCAAGGGCGATGGCTAGAACGCCTTGCTGAATATGAGTTTCAGATTGTGCATCGGCCTGGACGGAAGCACGGGAACGCAGATGCTTTGTCGCGTTTGCCCTGTCGCCAATGTGGCTGGGAAGAGTCCGTCGCGGTGGCCGCAGTGACTGAGGCGCTTGATTCGCCTCCGCCGAGCGCGGATGATGGTCAGCCGGACTCTATGGAGCAGGCTCAGAGGGGAGACGCAGATCTCCAGGTAGTGTATAGTTGGTTAGAGGATGGAGCAGGGGCCCCCGATCTTGTTGAGATTTTAGAGGAAAATGAAACCATCAAGGTTTACTGGCATCAGAGGGATCGGTTGTGCCTGCGGGATGGAGTGATATATCGCCGAACGGCTGATGAGACAGAACAGGTATTGATGCCTAGGGCAAAGAGGGAAGAGTTTCTGAAGCTTGCCCATACTGGGGTGACTGGTGGTCATCTGGGTGTTCGCCGCACGCGATGGCAGGTGAGACGCAGGGCGTACTGGGTAGGTTGGTCAGGGGACGTAAGGCGCTTTTGTCAGCGATGCTCCCCCTGTAGTCAGTATCGCCGGGGTAACCCGCCCAAGCAGGGGCCTCTTCAGCCATTACCATGCGGGGAACCTTGGGAACGTCTCTCCATAGATATTACGGGTCCCCATCCGCGTAGTCGACGGGGATATAAGTACATCTTAACGGTCATGGATGGATTCACTAAATTTGTAGAGGCCATACCCTTGGTTAACCAGGAAGCTACCTCTGTGGCTCGGGCTTTGGTGGAAAACGTGATAGTGAGGTACGGGGTCCCATTGCAAATATTGACGGACCAGGGAACAAATTTTGAAGGCAATTTATTTCGGGAATTGTGCAAACTCCTTGGGATAGATAAGCTGAGAACGTCCAGCTACCACCCTAGTGGGAATGGCTTAATAGAACGCTTCCATAGGACCATGAATGCCATGCTGGGGAAGGTTATAAGCAGCCATCAAAGGGATTGGGACGAAGCTTTGCCCATGGTCCTCGCCGCTTACCGTGCATCACTGCACGAGGCTACTGGATACTCACCGAACTTCCTAATGTTCGGTCGTGAGTCGAGGGCACCAGTGGACCTGGTGTACGGGATGCCTCCTGATGCTGATCGACGCCTCGCCAATTACACCGTCTATGTGCGGGACTTTGCTGAACGGATGGAGGACGCATACCGCCTGGTGCGGGACCATCTCCGAGTCGCCGCCGAACGACGAAAGCATGCATATGACATGAAGGTTCGGCCGGCAGAATTCTCAGTGGGCGCTCGGGTCTGGTACTATACGCCTCGACGGTACCAAGGCCGGAGTCCCAAGTGGGCTCGAATGTATACGGGCCCATTCACGATCTTGGAACGCTGTGGCCTCGTCAACTACAGGTTACGTAAGTCGGCGAACGCCCGCCCGTTTATCGCTCATGTCGATAAACTTCGCCTCTGCTTCGACGAGGGCCTGGACGACGCGAGGGGCGACCTCGCTGCTGAAGACACTTTCTTCGACGCCATGCCGCCTGTGGACAATGGGAGACCGAAGCGGACGGTGCGCTTACCCGCCCGTTTCCGCTAGATTCTTTGGGACACTGAACGATGTCGACCTTGAATAGACTCTGAACTCTGAACGATGCTCTGAACAGACTTTGATTTTCTTGTAGAGACTTATTGTTGTTTTGTTGTGTGTGATAATTGCCGGAACTCGGCGTGAATTTAGTTGTAGATTCATTTGTGATTTTCTGGGCCGTTGGCCATTGCATAAATTGTGCGATTTTCCGGGCCATGTGGACTGTGGAGACAGAGACTCCTCGGGCCACGGGCCGCTCGATTTGCGTATTTAATTTGCAGGTACTTTCCGGGCCTTTGGCCACGTAGTGAACTTTAGATTTTGAGACTTTTCGGGCCTTTGGCCACTCGGCATGAACTCTAGGTTTAGAGACTTTATGTTCTTTTAGCCTTTGCGTGTTGGCTGAAATCAGCCTCGGACTTTGGGGACGAGGGCCGTTGGCCGTGTTTGTTTTAGGGTTTGGTTGAGGGTTATTTTGAGCACTTGTAACTTTTCCTGTTGCGGGAACAGGGGACGTTCCCATTAGTACTGGGGGGAGGGTGTTACGGTTTTTGGGGTTGCCCTCCTCGGAAGTGGGACTGGCATGCTTTGACACTGTGCCTATGTGTATGTCCGATGCTTTGACACTGTGCCTATGTCCGATGCTTTGACACTGTGCCTATGTGTATGTCCGTTGCCTTGTCACTGTGTCTGTATGTGTGCGTCCTGCTTGGCTCTTGCTCACTTTGCCCGCCGGGCCTTGCTCATTTTGCCCGCCGGCTCTTGCTCACTTTGCCCGCCGGGCCTTGCTCATTTTGCCCGCCGGCTCTTGCTCACTTTGCCCGCCGGGCCTTGCTCACTTTGCCCGCCGGGCCTTGCTCACTTTGCCCGTCGGGCCTTGCTCACTTTGCCCGCCGGCTCTTGCTCACCCTCTCCCTTCCCCTTTCAGGCCTTGCACGGTGCCTTCTGGATTTGTACACCCCCCACATATTGTACTATATATAGAGGACGCTTTTGTATGTAAGCGACGATGCATTGACGATAGAGCTTGCTCTGATTTGGAACGATTTCGATGCATCTGACTGGCCTGACGATTCCTGTCTACCGTTGCGTGTCTGTGTGACAGTGGTAGAGTGGGCTGACGATTTGGCAGAATATACGGGTTCAAAACCTAGTGACTTTGACTTGTCTTGGTTGATTGGAGCGCGTCGTCAGCGGCGATTGCCATAAGTCGTCTGCAATACTCCAGACGCCGGACTTGCGCTCTTTCGAGCGACACGCGAGACTATTTGCCTCCTGCGCAGAACACCGCCGTCTTCGCAACACGAAGAAGCGTGCGAATTGCCCGACCGGGTGAGAGGCGAGTTCCGCGACACTATGACAACTTCTGTATTCGGTTATAGCGATGACGTGGAATGACGTAAGCGTTACAGGCTTCAGATGGACGCACGCATGCAGGCACGCACGCACAGAGATTTCTGTGCGTTTATATTATATTATTAATAGTTAGGTAAGGTGATCCATTCGGTGGTGCACGTGGTCTGTAATCCAACGATTGCTGGCTGAAGAAATAATCGATTTGTTAGAGCTCATTGTATATTTTATACGCTGCTGACATTGCAACTGCTGTTCTGTTCTGGTCTCACATGGTGTTTTTGTCAGCTATACGCTGATGGTATTCAGGCTAATCTGCATGCATTGTCTGGCATCTAATGCTCTGACTGCTGTATACCCACAATGCAGCGGGTCATAGAAGCACTTGGAAATTGGATGTCGTCCACTCATCTGGGCCTCAACGCATCCAAATCTTTTTGTAATTGTAATTGTAATTACGACTATTTATACAGCGTAGTTGTTAGCAAGCTACTTCTAGAACGCTTCACAAAACTGTCTACTGTCAGCGCAAATGTTAATGCTCATGTTTACGTAATAAGTGCATTTTAAACTATTTTTTGAAAATCGATAAACTGTTGGTTTCCTGAATGGGTGCAGGAAGACTGTTCCAGGCACGTGGACCGCGACCCGAAAGGCTCGATCACCCGCTTTGGTTTTAGTGGCTGGCACAAAAACATCAGCGGACTTTGATGATCGCAGCCGCGACCTATTGACATCGTCCGATAGGGGCCTGATCTTGTCTGCCAGGTAGCCTGGTGCGCAGTTGTTCATACATTTATAAACCAGGATGCAGAGTTTGAACTTGATGCTACTCTCAGCCGGCTGGGTAATGGACAGTAGCTGAAAAAATAGATCCTCAGGATATAGATGCTGTCTTCCCTCACTTGTTTTATTATTAAATTTGTGGGAATTGCGAATCATTTCCAGTTCACTTTCACCCAATCCTGCAATTGCACTTCTTCATGCGTTTGTTTGTAGTAGGATTGCCTACTGCAGTGCCATCTACTGTATATTTGCTTCAAATTGGGGTGCATTGGGTAGCTTGAGCGCACGCTGCGTGCAGCTGCTAGGGTTGTTGGAGGTATTTCAACATTTTACCATGTCTTGCATTTTATGCGTGACGTGCTCCATTAACTGCCTGCGTGTTTCCAAGCGCATCGAATTTAGGATTTCGGTCTGGGTCTGGCATGAGCTCTCTGGTGAAGTTGAAGTGACGATTGAGGACAACGGTTTGTGTTGGTATTGATTCACTGGAATCCAGGACGCGTTTCTCAGGAATTGGATGAGCTTCCTAACAGTGGACTTACCCTAACTAACAATTTAAAGTCCCTCTTTGACCAGGCTTTTACGATGCCACTGCCCGTACTCTGCTAGTGCTAGTCCCAAGTTTGGGACAAGTAGGAGGGCGACGCTTGTTATCTCTGTGATGACAAAACTTCGATAAGCAGAATCTACTAGACCCTACTACAACTAGCTAGCACTGCTGCCACTGCTGCCACTGCTGCTTCGGGATGCTCCAATATGATTCCAAAAGTAGGCTAATATTAAAACTTTATAATGCATGAAGGACATCTCTGGACAACCCTCTGACATGAAACAGCGCTCGTGAATAAGCTGGTGCCCTGCGCTTAGCTTTAGAACAGTGCTTTAGAAATGCACACTTTACAACTACAACGTACTATTAGCCTACTCAAGTTGTTTCACTTTCACTTACCGGTACATAGTTCGGCTGCGCTTTAGCCCAACCCGCAGCTTACCGCAATTGTCAGCCATAGTAAAATAGCTTCGTAAACAGAAGAAATATAATGTATAACTCGTAGAAAGTCATGCTTGCACTAATTTCAAATTAACTAGCTGAATACTACATGTAACTACTTAGATCCCCTTAAACGTGGCTGTAGAAACGTTCAGATCATAGAACGAGTAGGCCTATGCGCATATTACGAATATTAAATGTTAGAAACTGACAAATATTGACGAATATTAAAACTGGCCAACGAATATTCAGACTATACTTTTTTAGTTGTTTTAATTCTTAATTCTTCAAAATCCGGGATTAATTGTTAAAAATCAGTGCCAAAATATGCATAACAACAGGGGCTGATCATGCGGAATTCACATTTTTGGCGCCCAAATTAGCAACAGCAATATTCAACACAACGATATTACTTAGCTCCCTATATTCCTTATCCCTCAGCACTAAGCGCATCATTTGAACGTGGAGCTGGAACACATAGAGAGCGAGAGCGAGAGCGAGAGCGATAGCGATAGCGAGAGAGAGAGAGAGAGAGAGAGAGAGAGAGAGAGAGAGAGAGAGAGAGAGAGAGAGAGAGAGAGAGAGAGAGAGAGAGAGAGAGAGAGAGAGAGAGAGAGACTCTGAATTGGTTCATCTATATTTCGACCTTACAAGCCTAGGCGTGTAACATAACACATGTACAAACTTAAATTTGATGCCAGTTGTCTGAGGACACTTTTATGATAAGACTGCTCACACCCGTAGGTGGTGTCCTGGTATCCATTTGTATAAATTTACTGCATGGCTGGTGACGATGAAGATGATGATGAATTACTATTAAAATTTTGCGCGCAAATGATACTTTTTAATTTTATTAGTGTTACCAAAACCGTTGTATCAGCATGCTCCCGCCTCAGCGCCACAAAATCAAAACTTGTGTGTGCTTCGGCGCCTTTGGCTCTATGGGTTAACGGGTCTCTGATCGTGGTCTGCTTTTCTACAGAGTTCTCAAGAGTAGGGCAACATATGGGTAGGAAGCCTAAGCGTACCAGCTTACGGACCACAGCACTAAGTACAGCGCAGCAAAACCTCTGCACATATTCTTAAATTAGTACTCTTAAATTAGTTTGCAAACAAAGCGGAAACAGTGACGTCATAAACGAATATTTACGAATATTAAAAAATACCATAATATTCACGAATATTTACGAATATTAAAGCCTGAAGTCACGAATTCTCGTTCTATGGTTCAAATAGTCCATATTTTAGGCCTATAGCCTATTTTATATAGCCTACAGCTACATTATGCAAGGCCTTAGGATTGGCTCACTTATCTAAATAGAAACAATGCACAATAATAGAGCGTTTGCCAAAGTGAATCGAATGACAATAACTGTAGAATAACCCGTTTTCCTTTTGCTGGTAACTTTTAGGCCTTTTAAAGTACCATTTATATCCCGTGTTTTTATAACTAGGCTGCATCTATTATTGTAGGAATACATGGCTGCAAATTATGTTATTCTGGACAGGTTAGTTAATAAATGGCTTCCGGTGATTAATTGTGAGTTGCTTTAAACGAGGGGTAGACATATTGTGCACTCATTGTTAGTCTGTGTCCTGGATAGTTCTGCGAGCATAGACTCAAACGTTTTCCTTATAAGCCGAACTGTTTTTGTGTAGACTGTAGGCCCTATGTCTTCAACGGAGCACTATTTTCTTATATGCGTTTGGTTTCACCAGAAATGAACGTCGTCTGATTTGTTGTGAACTGTTCTAACATCATTAAAAAATATAACTAGATCATGTTAGATATTGCAGGGCGTATTGACATTGTGGAAAAGCGACTAAGTTAATCAATTTCGAGGTTGAACAAGTTGAGCAACGTCTTTAGTTATGCTGCAGTGCGCTGTTCTGCTTTTAAGTTTTGGAATCAGTAAGTTATCTTTTTATGCTCTGTTATTCGAAATACTGAGAATTTAATTTTAAAAAGCTCATTGCATATAGGGCTATAATAATTTAGGAGATTTATTTAAATTCACATTACATGATGTTACAGTGCGTGAATAAAATTAATAGTAGGCTAGTAGATTCATTGACATTGATAAAAAAAATTGATTGAGCTCCCTAAACAGATTGGCCAGTAGACCTACTCTATATGGGTGTAAGAAACTATGTACACAGTAGACCTATACATGTATGCAAGGGCGTACTTTTCCCCCACTTGACCTAATCCCCTTCTGCTTAACATCCACTTCAATCTTCCCGTCCACCTCCCAAAAAATAACACTGTGATGTCGCAAAAACTGTTTCAGCATAAGACCAAAAAGTAGTCTTGACCGGACACAACCGTCACAATTCACAGTTACCCCTATTTATGTAGTGTATGTGTATGTTGCTTTATGGCTCGTAGACAGACTCTGAACATGATGTGATTCTCTTAACTGGAGATATTATAAAATTATGAAATCCGCTGACTGGACTCCTCGTGCGACTTTGCTTGAAGTGGCGTTATATAAATGTCCAATTATAATTAAAAAATTACACATATGTATGTCTGCATGTAAGTATGTATGCATTTTTGTATAATTATATGTATGTATGTATGCATGTATGTATTAAAATTAGGGCTGGTACTGACTAAAATAATTTTAATCGATTAATCTCCAAAATGTAATCGAGATTAATCGATTAAATTCGATTAATTTGGTCCATGTTACATAAAGCATGAAAAACTGTTTAGACTGTATACACTGCAAAATCCTTCAATCATTCGACATGCAAAAGTTCAAATTGTCACACTGAGAAATGTAGTCAATAGTAACTACCTTCTATCTACAAAAATCTTTAATAATTTCGCCATCTTCGACTTTTCCATCAGCATTTACCTTAAATGCAAAATGATCGCTTAATTTTCCACTCAAATGTTTCACATTATTACTGTTCGCCATATTGTTTATTCAGGAAATAGGTCGGTCGACGTCATAAAATAAGTAAAGAAATTAATCGAAAATTAATCGAACAAGCCAAAATTAATCGATTAAAAATGTTAACGATTAATCGATTAATTAAACGTTAAAATCCGTAGCCCTAATTAAAATATAACATCTTATGTTTCCGAATAATTTCTAGTACCTGTTAAGAATTATATTAGAAAAACTCTGAATACGTCACTGGATTGAAACTGCTTTCAGGTAGTTGTCACATTGTTTCATTTCCGAGAAACAAGGCAGTTTTAGCCGGTCAAGCTGTGCAAATGGAATGCCTCACAACCAGTGGTTCTATAGTTCGACAGTGGTCGTTTGAACGACATTCGGACAAGAAAAAAAATTAGAATTCTGATGAATTGGGGCCAAGAGCCACCAGCGCTTAATCCAGATTTTGCACACCACTTTGTCGCTAACGTAGATCAGAATGGATCCGGTGTTATTTACACAAATTCTACCGACTTAGAAGACGCTGGAATCTACACTTGTATCATCAAAGTGAATGACCAACTTCTTCAATATAGCGCTAAGTTGATTGTCTTATGTAAGTGCAGGCCTACTTATTTATTTCTTTACTTATTTGTTTATATATTTTTATTTTGTTTATGATTTAAGGCAATTATCACGCGTGTATGAGGCCAGTAAATTTTAATCTGAGTAAGCCTAACTGGCTAATGCAAAGACAAGCAAATACCAGTGTCAAAAAATGAGATTTACCAAAGTGATTTAAAAGATGGTAGGACTAACAGCTGCTATACTCTGTTCCCAGTTTACGTTCTCAGAAAGGTTAATTGGTAATAGACTAATGGCGTAGCAAGAAAGTTGTAGTCCAGTAGTTCTTTGCACTTCCAGCCTCTGATAGGCCTATCCCTGCTTGCACTTTCCAATGCAGTGTAATGCTTACAGAACTAACATCTGCAACATCTGTGAACGCTCATCAAATATATATAGCATCATAGCGCTGGAAGCAGCTCGAAAAGGACTGGAAAAGAAAACTGACTTCACATGACTGTTTGGAGGTGGTCGATAGGCGTTGACCAAGCTCACGTATAAGATAGAACTCGGCAGTGTTAGTCGGGTCCAACCAGTTTTCCGGAGGCAATGAGTGAGAGAGAGAAAGAGAGAGAGAGAGAGAGAGAGACAGACAGACAGACAGACAGACAGACAGAGACAGACAGACAGAGACAGACACACACACAGAAACAGAGAGAGACAGACAGAGACAGAGACAGAGAGACAGAGAGAGAGAGAGAGAGAGAGAGACAGAGACAGAGACAGAGAGAGACAGACAGACAGAGAGAGACAGAGAGAGACAGAGAGAGAGAGAGAGAGAGAGAGAGAGAGAGAGAGCAGAGAGACAGAGACAGAGACAGAGACAGAGACAGAGACAGAGACAGAGACAGAGAGACAGAGACAGAGACAGACCCACACACAGAAACAGAGAGAGACAGATAGACAGAGACAGAGAGTTATATTTTATTGATCATCAATAGCAATGGTACACTACTAATCGTGGTCAGTGCTTTATAGAAAAAAACTAGTAAAAGAAACAGAAAATGCAATAAAGCAACAAAACAAACAATAAAGCACATAGTCTATACTATGCATTCATATTTTGTGGTCTGTTCATCCATAAAATATTTCTTTAGCTTCCATTTAAATTATTACACAGTAGGTAAACCAGTAAGATCATTTGGCAAAGAATTCCAAAACTTGTATAACTATAACTCTATAAACTATAAAACTCTATAAACTAGGCTAAGCTTAGGACCTATCGCTTTCTTAAACAACCTCTTTTGTTCTCATAAAATTATTATTCGCCTGACAGCGCCAACGTTAACCAACACATTTATACAACCGACCCAGAAAAGGATCTAATGCTATTATTATACATGTATGCATGTTCATTCATTCATTACGAAGTTTTATATAGCGCCCCTTCAAGGTTACTACTCAGGAGCGCTCCCGACCACAGCACGGTTGAAAAGGACAGTTTTGTGGCATGTATAGCATAGTCATTTATCTATTGGTTTCGATTATGATCATTTTGTAGATTCTAGTCCAGTCTGCGATGAAAACGTCACATCTTACGGTAACGACTCACAGGCTTATATTATTCAGTTGCAGTGCAGCGTTAACTTCAGAGGCTGCTGGTCTCCCAGTATGGAATGGACACAGTCGGATGGAGATGAAGATATCAACAAAGAGGGAAGACTGCTAAAAGATAAAGTTGTTGCCGCTTCTAAGCCGAATGGTAGTATACATGTAGGCCTAAGTTCATCGCTAACAATTGTGGCCGACTTAAGCAGAGGCACCAACAATATTTCCTGCAGGACCTTCTTCAAGGCGCCCAAGAGTATCATCATGACTAATGATTTTACACGAAGCAGTGATTGCGTGCAGGTTAATGCTTCTAATGTGCCAGACTACAGCTATATTTGGAGTAAAATCCTAGTTCCGATCACGTCTTCATCTACTACAATGTTGACAGATACATCAACCGCCAAGGATGGTAGTTCTACCGCGACTGACACCGTGCCTCATCCTGTGAACGAAAAGTGTAAATGCTTAATTATATAATTCTTAAGATATCAGTTAGACAATTACTAAGCAAATCAAGACCATGAGAAATGCTTAGGAAGAATACGACTGTTTGTGAATATCAAATGTCTCTATATAAAACACTTTATAATAGGGCGCGTAAGTAGGCTACTTCACAAAAGCTCTGTCTAATAACTCCTGTGCTTGCCTGTTTAAGTTGATTCTAACAAGTTTATTATTTAGCAAAAAATGTTTAGATAACAATAAATGTAGCCTAACCATTGGGAGGCTGTCGCACTCATTGAAGCCAGTTAACGATGATATGCAATCAACTGCCTTCGAAAAATCAGGAAATCCAGATCACGGCTGATGAAGTAACTCTGTGACGCACCCCAAGATACAGTCAAATCCGAACGTAATACTAATCGTGCGATTGGTGTTTAAAAAATGTCGCATGTGGTCACGAGTTTCTTGGTACTTGAACGTTCGGAAGGTGTCAGGTGAGACCCATATACGGCATGAAGTCTAGGCTAAAAGCACAACGAAACTGGACAATACATTCCATTTACAAAGTCTGTTGTCGTTCAAGCAAGGGTAACTGTGAAGAAAACGGCACACTTGCGAACCACTCTTAATTTCTACACGCATTACCATACATGCATGTATTAGGAGTAAGTCTTGACTGACTGGTAGAATTCTCGCTAATGTAACTGCATATCAGACAACCGGACTTGAACCTTCATTTGATATCTCTGGACAACCCCTAGGACTCGACGCAGCGCTAATGAATAAGTTGGCACAGCTTAGCTTTCAACTAGCGCTTCAGAATTTTTGGAGTTTAGTTCTAAGTGCTTGCTTTCACGTAAGTTTTATGATTATTCTACATTTGAAACAGACTTACAATAGAGCTCTTACTATTTAAAAAAATATTTTAAGCAGTTTAATGTCCTTAACAAATTTTGTCGACTATCCTAGATCCAGTTTTGCTGTGGTTGATGGTTGCAATGGCGATTTTCGGTGGTTTGACGGCGATTATTACAGTCGTCTGCTGCGTCCGCTTGAGAAGGAAGAATGGTCGGTATGATTAACATCTACATGTATCTGGCGGGTGTCTGTCTGACTTATGTCTGTCCGTCTGTCTATCTATTTCTCTATATCTATATGTCCATGTGTGTCTTTCCGTCAGCTTATCTATGCATCTATGCTTATCTATGCATCTATGCTTATCTATCTATCTATCTATCTATCTATCTATCTATCTATCTATCTATCTATCTATCTATCTATCTATCTATCTATCTATCTACTTATCAATCTATCTATCTATCTATCTATCTGTCTGTCTGTCTGTCTGTCTATCCGTCTATCCGTCTATCCGTCCATCCGTCCATCCGTCCATCCGTCCATCCATCCATCCATCCATCCATCCATCCATCCATCTATCTATCTATCTATCTATCTATCTATCTATCCATCCATCTATCTCTCTATCTATCTATCTCTCTATCATCTAGATGTCTATCATCTAACTTTCTATCTATCTAATTTCTCTAAAAATTGTTTTTACATGCAAATACGATTAATCTGAAGAGCGTGATAACTCTTAGTTGTAGCCTATGCATCTAAGCTTTGCAATACTTAGGTATCTGTATAGAATAGATACGACTGGAGTTCTGTAGACGCAGGAATTTATCGTAAGAAAATATAAGTCCAGTTTTCAGTGAGTTCCCACTTTTATTGCCTTTTACCTTCTCATCGTTTACCATGATTCCTGATATCTTATCTGCTATTAATTGTGTCTTTTCCTTTAGGTAGGCCCTATCTTTAATGCATTTAATTTTGTTTTCTTTCAGTCTATCTTTAGATTGTATGAATTTCATACTCTTTCACTATCTGTTTGCTTAAGGATATATATTTGTGCATTTATCTCTGAGTTACGGTTGATTTCTTGCTTTCTTAATCGACTCGTCCCGGGTCTTCAATGGCCTTATTGACTTTATTAATCGACATGATTAAGGATATGTAAAACAATTGTTAAGAACAGAAAGAAAACACGTTTTGCTGATAACAAGTTCAAAATCTGCCTAGCTATTGACCATAGCGTATATGGCTAATCTTTTGCAGTGCTAGGGCCTACTTAAAACCAATTAATGTAAAAAGGTCCTATTACAGACTGGTGTATTTTAGCCAAAATCTTTAACCTTTGTTCTATCCAGGAGACAGTTATTTAACTGATGGCTCACAAACAGTTACTCGTGAAAACGTGGACCCTCCAGTAAATCTACTTCCTCTTGAAAACGTTGACGAAGGAACGGGTGGTTATGAGGTGTTACCATACGCAATAACAGATGGCTACGACCAGATTGAAGAAGTTGCCCGTAACGAAGCCTCAATAACAGAACAACCGGCGCCACAACTTCCACCAATGCGACACGATTCCGTTCCGATAACTGGATATTCTGCATTGGCTTCCACAGAACAAACCGCTCCAACAGTTTATTGCAGAATGGATCCTTACGAAAAACCAAATGAATGCGATTATGAAGAATCAAAGGGGTGTGATCAGAGCAATCCTCAGCAATACAAAGAAAACATTATAGGTCTGTCGAAACATGATTGTCCGGATGTCAGCCACCCAAATGTCAATCCTTACCTGACGTTGAGAGATGATGCTGTGGAAAATGATTCGGATGATGAGATATCGTCTTCGTATCTGCGAATCTCTGACTAGGCCTAGCCTGGCCTACTACTGATAAAGGACACTTGAAGTCTTGACTCTGTGTAGAAGAAGTTAATCATAGGCTATCAGAGAACACGTATTCATTATTGTTATATTGTAATCGCAAATTTGTATACGCCTCTCATTGAAACTCTTCTGTTGTCATTTTCTGTACAAGGATAGGCCCCACGTTTAAAAAGATGAAAGCTAGGTAGTGAGCGGATGGAAAGAGGAATCTCATTCTCATTTCTCGGCCCAGCACATTTTATCGAGGAGGGTCTAGTGTTGGTACGGGCAAATGGTATGTAGAGAGAATTTTGATTTCTTGAGTAGTGTAGATGGATGTTAGCATTTAATAGGAAAAACCTTGGTACAATGTAAGTAGGGGTAGTATATTGTGGATATAGCGATACTTATGAATGTTCATAATTGTACCTGATCAATCCTTAATATGCTACGATCGCGGAATTCAACTTTTGTATGAGCTCCATATAGGATTTTGTCAACAAATCTAACCGTCCGCTTCTGAAGGATGTTCAACTTATAGAGGTTTGATTTATACGCAGAGGCCCAGACTATATTGCAGTAGCTTAGATAAGGATATAATTATAAGAGTAGGCCTTTAATATAGAGTTGAACGGACCTGTAGTGGCAGTAATTTAGCAATGCGTTATAGAATTCCGAGATTTTTTGCTATTTTCCTCATCTTTTTAAATGTGTGCTACGAACCTACATTATACACGGTGCATATTAAAGGAATTTGTTCACATAGGCTATATGTAGAATAGGCCTACCCGTGCATTGATCTTCAAACAATGAATCGAATTACCCAAAACATCCATACTTTAGTTACACGAGCGCATAATACTACAGTAGTTTTTGTCATCTGTGTCAATAGTTAGGTTATTAGTCAATTAGGCCTAATAGTTAAGCTATACATAACTTCGTTCCATTATTTACTGCTGGCCACATTATATCATTTATTACAAACTGTTCTCAGGTGGCCCTGGTTAGCGAGACCTCCGGCCCCTTCTGGGTCTCCTGTGTGACCTTAATTATGTTGAGCCACCTCAGTGTAATTGCTACTTGTAATTTTGGGTTACCATACAAACAAAATACGAAAAGTTTTGTGCGTTTTCTGACGAGGCTTCTCGTCTCGTTGGCGTAATAACAATGAGTGCAATCCCGTTTTTGCTTCTGAGCAGAGCCTATTTGTACGATTGGCTTTGGAACATCTTCTCCTTCACGCTGATGATATTCGCTGTCTTGGCCAGAACGTTCTTGGAATAAGAGCTCGAGAATGCGGAGAGTGGATCACCGCAGACTGCTCTCTTTGGCTCGTCTTTCTCACAATCTGTGGGCCTGTGTTCGCCAGCGCAGAAGTTGCATTCCTGGGTCTTCTTGCAGAATCTTGCGACGCAGTTTAGAGATAAACACAAATAACAGCGATTGGGTGGGGTATATAATTGTGGGCTTTGAATGTGAGAAACCCAATGTAGATCCTATTTGATACAACTGTATCCGGTTCAAAACTGAGGAGCACCGATGTTGTCGGTACCCTCACGTTATCTGTGTAATAGAGAATCTATCTACCTTGACGATAGGGAGATTTTCTTCTTGTTTAAGCGTTGACATAGTATCAGAATGTTACTAGGGACGCCTGTGTCGATCTTCTGTGCGTACGCTGTAGAGGGTCTGACAATATCTCGCGGTTCAGATATTTTAAGCCAATAGCCGCAGATCTGAGTCGCTGCTAATAAGCGAGTAGGCTACGGTTTTCGTCTTTGGTCTGACCTCCCAGGTAATCCAGATGCATGCACACACGAGGCGGCTTTTACGAGAGAGTCAGCCGACAGATGTCCGTATACTTCATCCAGTTTATTACGAACAATGCGAGCATTAGCCAGTGATGTAGTACTCGAGTCCGGCCAAGGACTCGAGTCCGACTCGAGACCGAATTTTTGTGGACTCGGACTTGGCTTGTCGGGACTCGGACTTGGACTCGGACTCGAAGGCCCGGACTCGAATTTGACTCGCTGACTCGGTTTCCAAGTCACAATTTGTCTCGCGATAAAATACGTCTTTTTTTCTTGCTTACTTACGCGTCCAAAATAGGTAGTCTAAACTAAAGAGCCGTCGCTAATTAATGGGACCAAAACGAATTCTATGAAAAGACGATTATCGATCAAATGGTTCGATAGGATTAGAGCTGGTAGTCACCTCATCCCTTTCCGTCTCCATTCATTCAGAACGTCAATGACGCGACACGTGATTGGGGCTGTAGAATGGGACATCTGTCCTGTGCTCAATCGAGCTTGGAGGAACGTGACCAGAACGGTCGGTCAATAGCATGCAGCTGTGATGCAGCTCTTTATCGGAATTTCCATACGGCTGGGTGACTCTTAATAATAATAATAATAATAATAATAATAATAATAATAATAATAATAATAATAATAATAATAATAATAATAATAAGACGAGGCCTGACCCTCCAGACAAATTTCCTGCTCCTTATAGCAATTTTTCATAAATCCTGAGGGATCCTTGATACCTCGGGTAAAAAAAAAAAAATAATAATAATAATAATAATAATAATAATAATAATAATAATAATAAGAGTTTATTAAGTTACACGGACAAGTGCGCCGTAAGATTACATGATATAGTAGAAATAGATGATAACAAGTTTAACAGGAGTCGAATTTAACTGTATGACAGCCCACAGGTCATCCATCTGTCCTACTGATCATTTTACAGTCGCCATAGGGATTGGAAGGCTGAGTCAGCCTTATGGGGCTATAGCAGGAATCGAGACCGCGTTCTTTTTATCTTCGTGCGTGCCAGCGTGTTACCATTCAGCCATGTCCGTCTTTGTTCTTCTTCTTCTCCTTTTCTTCTCCCCTGTCCACCATTCGACCCTGCCAGCTCCTTTCCCACGGACTACCTGGAATCCTACGTCATCACTTGCCGCGTTAGTATCGGCATCACTGCCGTTGGACACGGGTCCATAGTTCATATCACTGGGGGGGGCCGTCCATAAATGACGTCACGCACCTAGGGGTCGGGGGTCGGAAATTTGTGACGATGCGTGACATGAGGGTGGGGGTCTGAGAGGTGTGACGTCACACCAGGTCTATGTAATTAAATTTAACAATTAACAACAATTTAACTATAAAAATAACAGCACTAATTGTGAGTATTAAATTTTCATTATTTTTTGATTATTTTAATGTATACGGGCACAATTATTAATAATTTTCTAATTATTTCAATATTTGGTCACCGTTAGATTTTAAAATATGCATGCTCTCCCTATTTGTTCCACGAAAGAGCATTTTGCTTCACCATGGAAATTTGGTTTTAGGGGGGGTCAGAGCTTTGTGACGTCATTTTTCAAGGGGTGTTACTTTTTGTGATGAAGTGTGACGAGGGGGGAGGGGGGTTCAACATCGGCCAAAATTGCGTGACGTCATTTATGGACGGCCCCTGGGTTCAAGCGATCGCATTCGCATACTCTCAAATAATTCGGTTTTGACTCGAAGTGAGACATCGTGAGAAAGGCCTCACGCCGTCGTTCATAGAGAACGATAGCACAGTATACGATCAATTCTAGTACAAATTAAAGCGAACGCTACACTCTATATATACTAGTCTACAACGTACCTGATAGCGTGTGTCTAACTGTCTATCTGATTTCGACCAATAAAAGAATATAATAAAAAAGGGCGACCGTGTAAATCGTTGTTCCGAGGGATGAAGTTTTCGGATCTCAGTCCGTCTTGATTCCGTAGTCCGAACAGGAGTACGTCTGCAGTTCATGTGCTTAGACGACGACGGTCAACAATTAATTGCCTCTCTTCCGGATTAAATACCTATAAAGCAAAAATAAATGCTTGTGGCTAAAATCACCATCGAAAAGGGGTTCGCAGTTTGCAAAGTGTTGAAGACTATAGCTTGTTCTAACTATGCTTGATCATCATCGGCTGAAGATAATTTATTAATTATTGTTAACGATGTTCACCTGCAGCAGCAGACTACATTTAAGAAGTCGCAAAAAAATAGTTTGCAGCTCAGTCTTTGCAGGTCCCACAGTTAATCTGCCCTCATTCTTTGCTAGCTTTTTTCCTTGAGAAGATAATTGTTTAAACTTGCAACTGCCGATTGCATCAATCATTTCTCTAGAAGCAAAGATGGCGTATTTCCTTTCTTGGCATTGGGCCTATCATGGTTAAGCTCAAAATAATATGCAACCTAATGCTAAGTTCTGCTTTGCTAATGATGAGTCCCTTTTTAAAGTGTTCTCATATAAAGGAACAATAAATTAGAAGAATCTGAATTTACATAGTCTACCTCGATCCGCATCTTCACTAGGCCTATACATCTTGACGACTTTGAAGTTGGCGTTGCTGAAATGTTGGCCATAGTTGACTTTCGAACCATTCTTAAATATATTTCCATTTGCTGAAACTCTCCCCATTTCAACATTAATTTATCATAAGTTACAAACCAATGAAAAAGTTCAGCCTTAATATGCAAGATAATGTTAACCCCAGTCTTTTCAACTGTTCGCTTGTAGAGTTCGGTTTAACTATGCAAGCTATGCAAGTCCTGTCTTTTATAAAATTTCCTTCTGTCTTTTAAAATGTTCTCCTATTCGTCGTCGTTACTGAGGACGACCGACCGACCAGAGACAGACCGACCAGCAACGGCTTAACCGACGAAGCAGTGCCGCTTCATGGCCGTCACGGTTGTTGACGTGCCCCGTGTAGGTGACGGCGTCGCGGATGACGTTCTCGAAGAAGACTTTGAGCACACCGCGGGTCTCTTCGTAGATGAGACCTGAAATACGCTTAACGCCTTCACGACGAGTCAGATAACGAGTGGCAGGTTTCGTGATGCCATGGATATTGTTGCACAGTACCTTACGGTAGAGCCTCCCTTGCCCAGTTCTTCGCCTTCTTTCATCGGCCAGACAGGTTTCTTACGCATTTCATTCAGCGAAGGAATGGCGTTGTTCCGAGAGATGAGGTATTCCCATCGAAGTCCGACCATCCTGATCGTCCGTCTTTATCCCTATCTTGATAGCTTGAAACCCCCCCCTTCCACTTCAATTTACCATAAGAAACTAATGAAAAAGTTCAGTCTAAATATGCAAACTAATGATCAGTACTCAACAGTAGATAATACTCTATAGCTAGGCACAACGTACTCTAGAACACATCATTCCTAGGCACAACGTACTCTAGAGTACATAATACCTAGAAAAAATGTACTCTAGAGTACATAATACCTAGGTACTAAATACTCTAGAGAACATCATGCCTAGGCACAACGTACTCTAGAGTACACAATACCTAGGTACTAAATACTCTAGAGTACATCATACCTAGGCACAACGTACTCTAGAATACACATACCTAGGCACAACGGACTCTAGAGTTCATAAGACCGAGGAACAACGAACTCTAGACTACATAATACTCTACACCTAAGCACAACGTACTCTAGAACACATTACACCTAGGCACAACGTGCTCTAGGGTACATCATACCTAGGTACTAAATACTCTAGAGTACATAACACCTAGGCACAATGTACTCTAAACTACATAA